>QEPC01001706.1:1427309-1438855 GCA_003113815.1 Sphenodon punctatus | reverse complement strand
CCCCCCCCTCCTCACACTGGGTATTAGGGCTGTGTGTTGTGGCAAACAGTTGGTTTTCCCCCCCCCTTTCTTCTTGTATCTCCTCTTTTCCCTGTGGCACATTCTCTCCTCCCCTATGATGAGAAGGGTTGCCTCCTAGAACTAGAGGAAAGCCCACCCTACACCCTGAGGGGATTACTGGCACCCCAGTATGCCAGCGGAGAGACGGCCTCATGGGTAACCCCTTTCCTGGGCTCAAGAAGCCTTCCCTGTGGCTGGTGTCTTTGCCCCCTTTCCTTCCCCCACCTAACAGGTAGGTGGCTGGCCCAGGCTGTGTCCTCATAAAATCTCTGAGATGCAGGCCAAAGGCCACCAAAGCACGCCAATGTGGGCCTACATGGAACAGCTGCCAGCACATTTGTTCGGCACTGCCATCCCTGCCATGGGGCTGGTGCCATAATGGGTGGTCACCATGGCTGTTTGTAATGGCAGGAGGCACTGGGAGCAGAATGGAGGCCACTGCCTGCACATCTGTTGAGCTCTCTGTCCTACCTGGGGTGTGTGGGTGGTGGGATGGCTCTCCAACCGTAGGAACATTTCTTTGGTGCCCCTCCCTGACCCAGGGAGGGGTGGCCACTATTTTCTGCCCCAGACCGGGGAGTCACCACACCACCCACACGTCTGTTTTTACCCAAAGTCTCCGCTCCACTGGAGTTAGTAGCAAAGCTTCTGTTGTCCTCAGTGCTACCACATTATCATCTTTTGAAATAATGATGAATACACCTCATACAAAAAAACTACACCAACATTTGGACATTTTACTTGAGCTAAACAGAGCTCAGTATTTTTATTCAGCAACTTATTCAGCATCCTTATCTTTTAAATGGAGTTGTGATAATTGAGGATATTTGCACTGCAAGCTGTGCCAGCCATACATATAGACATTGAAGATTTAGCCCTCATTATTTATAGTAGTAATAGTTTATTTTATCTGCAATAGCCAATGGCCATTGCAGGTAAAAATAAATAAGTAAATAAATAAAAACAAAACCAACTTCCTTACAATCACATCATGGCATATCAACTCATATACAATTCATATAAAAATTACCCACATCTTAAACAATCCAACTCAATTGAATTATCCTAAAATACTTGCAAATAGTCAAATCCATTAGGAAATATTAAACAACCAGGCCTTAGCCACATCTGCCTAGATCCATAAATATTCAGGGATCACGAAAGCCTATAATTCTATGCCTATACCTCATACCGTCTTTGCTCCCGAAGGAGTTTAATAGTATAGACTTGCCCTTAAGAATTGGGCCACCTTCCCAGAGACTATACTGGAGTGATCATCCAGGAGAAACTTAAGATAAAATACTTCCGACCTACCAGGGAGAGGAGCTAGCAACGGGAGGATCAGTCTTCTGCGGACCATCACATAAAAGGGGCATTCCAAAAGAATATGTTCCAGGGACTCTATTCGATAAAGACGGCACTGGCATAGTCACTGGGCTAATGGAATGCCCTTATAACGACCCTCCACCACTGCCGAAGGGAAACAATTGAGGCTTGCTAACAGAAACAGCCTTCTGTTCTGGGGCTGAAGACCACCATCTAAATAGGAAGATGGGGCAAGAGAGTCATTTGCCCATTGGATATAAACAGCTTGGGACCTACAATCCCCAATCGTCGACCTCATATTCTGACGCTCATTGGGTATTTTCAGACCTTACGTGATCACGGTCAACCACAGTGAATCCCCACATGGTAACTGCAATCACAGAACGTCTGTTGGGGGGAACAGAAGTTCCCCCCCAGATGTTCACCCCCGTGAATCACGGGGGGAATCACATTCACTACGCGAATGGCGTTCCCAGCACCGTTTGCATGGTGAATGTGAGCCCCCCCCCCCGTGATGAAGGGGACTGTAACGTCTGTCCCCAGACCACGGCCCGGAATCCGCGGAATCAATGTGGGCGGGCGCTGGGGCTGCATTGGCCACGGCACCCGCCCATCTCCTGGAGGGCAGCCGGACGGGGCAGCATGGGGGGACTGGGCTGTGCGGCCGCACATTATGCAGTCAGCAAGGCATGAATAAAACCTGTTTGCAATTTTCCCAGATTTTTCCCTTTCCTCAGGGCCCATAAATGTACCCCATACAACCGTGAGCGGATACACTTCTTCTGGTTGAAAACCTTGACTGCCGGCGCAATCATCTGTCCTCCTCATGATCTAAAGAAGACTTATAAGGTCTTCATGAGCTGTTTTGCCTTGGTCTGCATAGCCTGCATTTGAAAGTTCCAGCCCCTGTTAGCCTGGAACAGGAGGCCCAAATATTTATAGCTCTTAACTTGTAAATCTCCCTCACACCCATCTGCCACTTATGTGCTAGTTTCCTACGAGAGAAAACAATCACTTTCAATTTCTCACAGTTCAATTCTAAAAGGTTCTTACTACAGTAATTCCCAAAGGCCTCCAGAGAATGCCTCAGCCCCACCTGCGAGTAAGAGAGCAACACTGTATCATCCGCAAACAGCAGGCACGTTATATTGGTGTCACCAAGCTGAGGGGGATGGCAAGCAAGGGAAGAGAGCATCTGGACCAGATCATTGAGGTAAACATTAAACAAGGTGGGAGCCAGAACACATCCTTGCTTAACACCCCGCTCCATCTTGATGTTAGCGGATAAGGCACCTTGCGGATTGAATCTAACCCTTATAGAAGTATTCTTATATAGACCCCTAATGAGAAGCAAGAGTTGCTTATCCACACCCCAAGTAGCCAATTTCTGCCAGAGAAGATCCCTAGAGATCAAATCAAAGGCCGCTCTAAGGTCTATGAAGGCCACATACAACGCCTTCCGGGGACCTACATATTTTTGGACCAAATGAGCAAGTATGAAGCAGTTTAGCTGGCACAGCTTACAGTGCAAATATCCGCAACTCCATTTAAAAGATAAGGTACAGGTTTACACTATTGTAAAATCTAAATGATGGCTTTTATTTTATTTTATTTTTTAAAAAACATGATTGTCGAGAAAACATTACTGTAGTGCACCTTTAAGGTCCAGAAAACAAGAAAATCACATTTAAAAAAAACAAACAAACATGATTTTAAGCTAATCTCATGAGTCTGAGGGGTCTGACTTGTGAATCTGGTGTTGGTAAATTAGAGAATGTTAGCTAACCTGTAGAAGAAGAGGCTCAGAACAGTCTAGTGTCAAAGATAAAACCAGCAAGAAAGCATTGCATGAGAAAGGGATCTAGACTCACTGCACAAGGGCTGAGTAACTAATTGGGTGGTTTTTTAGATGAACAGGGAGCCTGGAGTTGCTCTGAGGTCCCACCTCTGCGGCCACCAAGCTCCACCTGGATCTGCATCAGATGGACCAGTGGTGTCCCTGGGCCACGGTCAGCCCACACAGTGCCCCCTCCCTGCACCATAGAGTTGTAGATGCTCACCCGACACTCTAGGCTGGTGCTTCCAACTCCATGGTGCTGAGTGGGGAATGGATGGACAGGCACGGTGCTGCAACGTGGGTCTGCCCAATGTAACACTCTCCTTTTTACATTATGTCTCTCCAGACAGCAGGAGACACTCCAGTGATATTGCTGCAGGATCCTCCTTTTCCTGACATGGCACCCAAGGAAACTAAGTCTGTCTACCTACAGAGGAAAGACATAGACCTCTTGGGTCCAATCCAAGGTCTGCATATGTATGATTTGGGCACAAGCACACCAAGTACATGATATGTGTGTATACACTTGGTGTGCATGTGATGCATGCTTGGTGCATGTGTGCAACCTGCACTTCCAGCCTGTGTAGATCTTGGACTAGGTCCCTTGTGGGTTAGTCACCTCAGAGGCACCTGTGTCTGGTACAGAGATACTGCCCTAATTTGTCAGCTGCAATACAGGACCCTGAAAGACCACGTCCTTCCTTGTGCACCATCACAATCCTTAAGAGGTAAGTAAAGAATGAGTTTTTGCAAGTTCCATATGTGCACTTTAACAAAAGGCACATCAACAGGCATTCTCAGTGACTGCTCCGCAATTTTGGAATTCCCTTGCCCTGGAGGATCATTAAAACCCAGGCCTGAACATTTTCTGGAGGTGATATAAGACTTCTTCCTTTTTTTATTTGGCCAGGCATTTTGTGTTTGGGGAGAGGGATTTTTATAATTCTTCTATTTTATGTTTGACTTTGTACTTATTTTTGTGTGTCATATAGCCTGCCTTGACCCTTTGGAGACAAAGTAGCTCAGATGATCTGAACCAATTTGGACCAATTTCTGTTGTTGAGAATATGCAAACTTTGGAACTACATAGGGCCTTCCCTCAGGCATGTAACATAGCCTCAGGGTTTCCGGGCTTCTGTAGAGGATTGGGACTTGCTGTAGCCTTCCTTTGGGAAGTCTACAATAGGGAGACGTCATGGATCCTGTATCTGGTCCTGGGGAGTGTGGAAACCCAGTTGGACTTCAGGGTGTAGTGAGTTGAGGAATGCCAGGTGATAGGACTCATGTTCCAAACATGGAGTTGGTCCAATAAAAGACATCATTTTAACTATTTTGTCTCCATCTCTTACATTAGAACCAATACCACAACCACACACTCTCTCTAGACTAACCCTTTGGGACAGGGAGGGATATAAATGTAAATAAATAGATAATTTACCCAGATTTTTTTTAAAGAGGAAGTTCTTGTGCATCTATCTGCTCTTTGTGGGGGCCAATGCAATGCACACACCATGTACACACATTGCCTATGTACTGTGTGTGTGTTGTGTTTGTGCAGCATGGACTGAGGCTTTGATGTTCATTTTAAAATTTTCATTAAGAATCAAAAAAATGAAAGGGTGAGGAAACTTTTTTCTCCCGGGGCCACTTTGCAAATTAGTACAAGCTCCATGGGTTGCATGGACATTTGGGAGGGGGCAAAGGAGGGTGCTTCTGGGATGCATTTTGGGAAGAGGAAGGTTTAGCTCATACTACTTCAAAAGAAGTAATAGTTCCCCTCTATTCTGCGCTGGTCAGACCTTATCTGGAGTACTGTGTTCAGCTCTGGGCACTGCATTTTAAGAAGGACATTGAAAAACTGCAATGGAGTTCAGAGAAGGGTGACAAAAAGGGGTCTGGAAACCAAGTCCTATGAGGAAAGGTTGAAGGAACTGGGTATATTTAGCCTGGAGAAGAGAAGTCTAAGAGGAGACATGAAAACATCTTCAAATACGTGAAGGGCTGTCACACAGAAGTTGGCAATAGGGATGGGCGAACACGGTTTGGAAGTTCGGGGTTCGGACCGAACTTGGTCTGTTCGGTTGACCGAACCGAACTTCCAAACTGAACTTGAATTTCAAACTGAACCGAACCGAATTTCCGAACTCCATTCTGTTCGCCCATCCCTAGTAGCAACACACACCAAAAAACCTGGTTTTGAATGGCCGAACTTGGTTCAGAAGTTCGGAATTCAACCGAACTTGGTCTGTTGGGTCGACCGAACTGAACTTCCAAACCAAACTCGAATTTCAAACTGAACCGAACCAAATTTTCGAACTTCAAACTGAACCAAACCGAATTTCCAAACTCCGTTCTGTTCGCCCATCCCTAGTTGGCAAAGACTTGTTCTCTGTTGCCCCTGAGGGCAGGGCTCAAAATTAATGGGCTCAAACTACAAGAAAGCAGATTTCAGTTAAATATTAGGAAGAAATTCCTAATGGTAAGAGCTGTTTGACAGTGTAACAAATTTCCTAGGGAGGTGGTGGGTTCTCCTTTGCTGGAGGTTGTCAAACACAGACTGGATAGCCATCTCTCAGGGATGCTGTCGCTGTAGATTTCCTGCATTGAGCTGAGGGATTGGACTTAGATGTCCTCTGAGGTGACTGAGGTCCCTTCCAGTTCTATGATTCTGTGCCATGGATCTGTCTCCCATCCTTGTGTGCACGCCTTCATTTCTGCTCCCTTACCTGAGCTCAGTCTTCCAGCGCTTAGGGGTAGAAACTGGATCCGGATTTTAAAAAAACTAACCACAGGCTGCATTTGGCCACCACAGTCCTGAGGTTCCCCACCTCTGAGCTAATGGATGGATAAGGAATGTTTTATTGGAAATTGAAGAGCACGGACCAGAATGAATATTTTAGGGGTGATGGAGGAGACTGTGGGTATGGTATCAATCAATAGAGGTCATGGGTATCAATTTGCATTTTGTATTTTATATTTTGATGTTGTAAGCTGCCCTGAGCCACCATTAATAATACCCACCTATCTTGCTCTCAATCAACCTAACAATAGGATTCTGGATTAATAAAGAGGTCTGACAACATGAAGCTCATTGAAGGACTCAGGCCTTATTTTCTACTTGCACTTTCCAGTGAGTGAGTATGACATTCTTCTTACCTGCTGCTATGGCAGGTGTTTCTTGTAATAAGCTACAGTGAAAATGCATTGTTTAAACAAGAAAGATCATATGGCCAAATATGTAGCCATGTCTGCAAGTTAGGGTGCAGTTGTAACTCAACAGGAGTCAATGCAACTGATTTCAATGAGGCTAAGATTGCACTCTTTTATTACAGTTCTGCATTGCTGTGACTGCCCTGCAATATTTTAGCCTGTATTTCCTTCCACGCTTTAACATAGAAGACATTCCAAGAATAAATGGCTACATTTCATACTCATGAAATCAGAGCTCTTTTTAAATGTACTCAGAAACGTTTGCTCTGGTCTGGGATAATGGTTTTGTTTTGTTTTTTAATCCAAGCCAATATTAACATTATTGATATTGCCCAGAAAATTACGATCTATAAATAACTATACTTAAAATTCTCAGTGGTCAAAAAAGCTATAAATTTTTACATGAAATATTTGCATACTGAAATCACATCCTCTCTACAATGAAGGACTGCATGTGAAACGTACGCTAAAATTGCTGAACAAGGGCAGTACATGGTCCTAAAATCAGGGATGAAGCTATTTAATTAATTTAAAAGTACGTGCCCATCCTGGCTGGTGAAAGCCTCCAGGGAGATATTGGGGATGGCGCTGGCGAGGGTGGTTAATGCGTCCCTTCGGCAGGGGAGGTTATCATCCAGTCTCAAGGAGGCTGTGGTGCACCCCCTGCTGAAGAAGCCATCTTTGAATGTGGACACACTCGCCAGCTACCGTCCTGTCTCTAATCTTCCCTTTTTAGGAAAGGTTATTAAATGGGCAGTGACTCGGCAGCTGCAGGTGCATCTGGACAGTATCGGTTTCCTTGACCCTTTTCAATCTGGGTTCTGCCCCAGCTATGGTACTGAAATGGCATTGGTGGCCTTGGTGGATGATCTCCGCCGGGAGATGGACGCAGGATGTTTGACCTTTTTGATCCTGCTAGATCTCTCGGCTGCTTTTGATATTGTGGACCATGGGCTGCTGTTGAGACGGATGTGAGACCTGGGGGGTCTGGGCGGGATGGTCCTTGGATGGTTCCGCTCATTCCTCTCGGGTAGAAGCCAGCGGGTGGTGCTGGGGGCTGAAACATCTAGCCCCTGGGCCTTGACATGTGGCATTCCGCAGGGTTCTATTCTGTCTCCACTATTAATTAATGTGTATATGCAGCCCCTGGGGGAGCTCATGAGAGGGTTCGGGGTGCGATGTCACCAATATACTGATGATACTCAGCTGTACCTCTCGTTTTCAACTGACCCAGGTCCCGTTGTCTCGTTACTTTCCCAATGTTTGGAGGCCGTGCCGGATTGGATGTGGCAGAGCAGACTGAAGCTCAATCCCAATAAGACGGAGGTGATGGTGGTGGTGAGAGCGAGGGAGGTGCTGGCTCTCTGATAGGGGGGGTTCACCCTCCTGTTGCTCATCAGATTCGGATTCTGGGGGTGGTTTTGGATTCGGACCTCCGTCTGAATCGGCAGGTGGAGGCAGTGGCTAAAGCAGCCTTTCGCTAGCTGTATCTGGTACGGAGGCTTCAGCCATACATTTCCAGGCCCGACCTGGCCACTCTCATTTACGCCTTCATCACCTCGAGGCTAGACTACTGCAACACGCTCTATGCGGGGCTTCCCTTGTTTCTGGTTCAGAGGCTGCAGCTAGTGCAGAATGCCACGGCCCGTCTCCTTACGGGGACGGGGCGACCTGAGCATATAACACCGGTGCTCGCGCTCTGCACTGGCTGCCTATAGTGTACCGAGCCAGGTTCAAGGTGTTAGTATTGATCTATAAAGCCCTGCACAGTCTGCCCCCCCCACACACATATCTCGGGGACCACCGCACCCTCCGTGCCTCAGAGCGATCCCTTTGGTCCATCGGGGGTGCCTTTCTGGAGGTCCCCCGTGTAAAATGGGGGGCCACAATGGAGAGGGTGTTCTGGGTCGCCGGGCCACATTTATGGAACTCCCTCCTGGAGGAGGCTCGCCAGGCCCCAGGCCTGTTGGCCTTTTGACGCATTTGTAAGACCTGGCTGTTCACCCAGGCCTTCGGAGGGGAGGGCGGGAGGGTGGGGTAGGGGGGAGGGTTTGGGTTTTAGTGATGTTGTATAAATTGTTGTGGGTTTGGTGTTATTTTTTTATTGTTGTTGATCTTAGTATTATTGTGTTTTTATGATATTGTAAGCTGCCCCGAGATGCCGTGGACATGAGGGGGCAGCCAATAAATTTAACGAAATAAATAAATAAATAAATAAATAAATTTTTGTGACTACTTCTATGAAGAAGTTAAATTATCTCTTGATGTATGTAATTCAATTAAAGCAGTAACACCTTGTGTAGTAATTTACTCATCATACAGAGCAGTATAACACTGATAAACTACTACACCCTGTTCTGTGATTGCTTGCATTGAATTACATCCACTTTATTTTAAGATAAAGGTAATTTAAGCTCCAAGAAGGAGCAATCACGTAACAGCTTAAACTTGGGGTACTATAACTTGGAGACAATCTTATGCAAGGGTAAATTACCCTTGGGTATGGAACATTTTGTGTGAACATGTCCTAGGCCACAATCCAAGGTTAACACTATCACAGGGTTCCTCCTATCCAGGTAGTTTCCTTCAGAATCCAAACCCCCAACCAGACAGGACCACTCTGGGAATCATCTCACGTGTCCATTTATTTACATTGCAGTAATTCTCCACCATAAATATAAATTAACAATTCTTTCATGCCTCAGTACAAAGTCCATAAAGAACTCCCCACTCTCTTGACCTCTTGGTTTCTACACACAAAATCCTTCTCTGTGCCTGCTTCCCCAAGTCGTTCTCCAGAGCTTCCTCAGGCTCCCTCAGCCTGTTCCCAATCTCTCAGGCTGACCTCTTAAGGGCAGTGCCCAAGCAAGTATCTGCTCTGCCACATGCATATGGAGGGACCAAGGTGCTCCTGGTGAAGTCCCCTGACTCCTATGCCGCCACTCAGCAAAGAAGAGGTGGGGCTGCAGAAGTGGGTGCAGGTGGCAGCATGGGTTGTTTTTACATGGATGCCCCCCCCCCCGGTTGGTGTTCCAGCAGGTGTTGGAGGGGCCATCTGTGTAAGCAACTGGTGGGGGATGGGGGGATGGGTGTGTGGTGGGTGTGCACCCGTGCAAACACCATAGGTGGTGGGTGTTTGTGCATGTGCACTCCCAGTGCACACCCACTTACATTCATCAGCCACCCATCTCCACCCATGGGACTGTCCGGAAAACTGGAGGAGGCCTCATGGCTGGAGATGGGTGTGTGTCCGTGTAAACGGTCACACACCCACCTCCACCCACCGTGGCCAAACACCCATCCCCCCACCCACCTCCATCCATGTAAAAACGGTCATGGTTGGGAGGTGGAGAACTTCTCTGGGAGCACCATGCGGTCACTCACAAACCCCTGTGCAGACCCTGAAAATAAACTGCAAGTGCTGGGAAAGGAACTTCTGGCTTACTTTTGGGGTCTCCAGAGGGTCCCATTGGCTGTGGGAGGGGTGATTCGCCACTTGGGGGCCTGTTCTGAGGTCCAGTCTGGCTGGTAGATTGCTCCATAGACCTGGAAGTAAACTAGAAGTGACAACTCAGGAAAGCTGTAAATTGTAATGTGAGAACCAAAATAAAAAGCCAGAACCATTTTCATGTAATGTCAGAACCAAAACAGACATTTTAAAAAATAAATAAATGAAATGCCATACTTTTGATACTACAATATTTATTTATTTTTAAATCAAAATTGTAAAACATAATTCTACCAAGCAAAAGTTTTACCAAAAACTGTTTCCTTCTACAGGAAACCTTGATGAAAATATGCTTTTGGTTGGAACATGCCCTGTCTGATGTTGCCTGTCTAGCTCTTGTACAGGCTTAGTTTCCTTCCCAGTTTGGATGGTGCTGCAGTTACTTACAATTTTACTCATCTCAAAGGAAAGAACAGCTACTCACTTGACTTCCTCTGAAAATCACTTCCTGAACTTTCCATTATGGAAGAAGTCATACATCTTGGTGTAGGGTTATTTGTCAGTGCCACAAGGTTAATGAGTCCAGCACTTGGGAGCTGCAATGGACATCCCAAAAACCACAACTCAGCCAGAATAATAATTCTAATAGCCTAATAAAAAGAAATGATATGAAGGGCAGCAATCCAGAGGTGCTAATTATTAATTATTATTATTATTATTATAAGCATTTGTATAGTGCCAGCTGTGTACCTGGCGCTTTATAGAACAATGAGATAGATGCGGTCCCTGCCTATGGCTTACAATCTAATAGACTCGGAGGGGGAAGACAAGGAGAGGGGACATAGGGAGAGACAAGGGATAAAAACATTCAAGCGGATGCGAAGTCTCAGGTGCATGTGCTTGGCTTGGTTGCAGTTAGGCAGGAGTCAATGGGGAGGGCAGACAGTAAGTATTAAGAGGGAAGTTCTAACAGGCATTGGGAAAGGCGGCGAGGAAGAGGTGGGTTTTGAGGAGGGATCTGAAGGTGCGGAAGGAGGGGGCGAGGTGGATGTGGGAAGGGAGGGAGTTCCAGGCATGGGGGACAGCAAGGGAGAAGGGACGAAGGCAGGTAGGTGAGCAGGGGAGATGAGGGAGAGCAAGGGAGGGGACAGAGGAGGAGCGGAGAGTGCGTGCAGGAGTGTGTAAGGAGATAAGGGCTGAGAAGTAAGGGGGAGTCAGGTTGTGAAGGGTTTTGTAAGTAAATACCAGGAGTTTGTGAAGGATGCGTGCGGGAAGGGGGAGCCAGTGAAGTGAAGAGAGGAGAGGCTGCACATAGTCTGAGCGATGGGCTGAGTGGATGATCCTAGCAGTGAAGTTTTGGATGGAAATAAGTGGGGACAAATGAGAGCGGGGGAGGCCAGCAAGGAGGAGGTTGCAGTAGTCAAGGTGAGAGATGACTATGGCGTGAACAAGGGTTTTGGCTGAGGAGACAGAGAGAAAGGGGTGAATCTGTGCAATGTTACGTAGGGCAAAGCGACAGGACTTGGCAACAGAGTCGATGTAAGGTTTGAAGGAAAGGTGAGTGTTGAAGACGAAGCCCAAGCTACGGGATTGGGGGACAGGATGGATGGTGACCCCATCAATAAGGATGGAGAGGGAAGAGGGGGAGGAAGGGTAGGGAGGAAA
>QEPC01001706.1:1362938-1426790 GCA_003113815.1 Sphenodon punctatus | reverse complement strand
ATCGTTGGTGATCTTGGCAAGGGCCATTTCCGTGAAGGGGGAAGAAGCCAGATTGGAGAGGTTCCAGGGAGGAGTTAGCAGAGAGGAGATCCAGGCAGCGGGAGTAGACAACATGTTCCAGAGGCTTAGAGGTGAAGGGTAGGAGGGAGACCGGCCGGTAACTAGAAGGGTCAGAAGGGTCAAGGGTGGACTTTTTGAGGATGGGAGAGACAGTGGCATGCTTGAAGGTGGAGGGGAAGGAGCCAGTGGAGAGGGAGAGATTAATGACCTGTAGAAGGGGGGGGCTACAGTGGGAGCAATGGAGGTCAGGAAGTGGGAGGGGATTGGGTCGAGGGGGCAGGTGGAGGGGTTGCAGGAAGAGAGCAGAGAGGAGATTTCTTCAAGGGAGGCAGGAGGAGAGGAGAGTGGGGGGAGGGGGCGGGGGCGGTGAGGGAGTGGGGAGAGGAGATGGGTGGGAAGCAATGTCCTGGCAGATCTTGTCAATCTTTGAGGTGTAGAATTACACGAGGTCCTGAGCAGAGAGGGAAGATGCTACAACAGAAAGAAAAGAGATGACTCCAATATGTCTATGGCCGTTTTTACACAGATGCCCTCCCACCCCCCCGCTTGGTGTTCGGGCGGGTGTACAGGTTTTCCCCCCCCCATATATACAGCCTACAGTGGGTGGGGGGATGGGTGTCCACTCAGTGTTTGCCTGTGTGAACACTGAGTGGGATGGGTGGGGTTTTTTGCGTGCTGCCACCCAACACCCACCTCTACCCATCACACACCCATCTCCATTCACCTCCACCCATGGAGCCCTCTGGAAAACCGGAGGAGGCTCCGTGGGTGGAGGTTGGTGGAGATGGGTGGGTGTCCATGTATACGGACGCCCACCCACCGCGGCAAAACACCCATTCCTCCTCCTCTGTCCATGTAAAAAGACCCTATATGTGTGTGTGAGAGAAAAGTTCAAATCAGTGAGAGAGTCCCATATGAGAAACACAGACAGGCAACTCTCCCTTTTTTCCTGAAGGATTGATGATAGAATCATGAAAGCTGGAGTCAGGTAGGAAGATAAGAATTTAGAGCTCGATTCACAGTTGATGTAAAGGACCGAGCATCTATTCATTTTAATGAAGCTAGGCTGATTTACACCAGTTGAGGATTTGTCCTCTAGAGAGGTAGGATGACATGTTATGGAGGGAGAGAATAGGAAAATATTATAGAGATGAAAAACAATCACTGATTGGTTTGTCTTGGTTTTCCAAGACAAATTCAGCCCATCAAGCCAACAAAATCAAGTTATCTACTCAACGTTTTATAAGCATACATACTTATTTTTTTTTACCTTTACTATGTATATACTTAAATAGCAATTACATATTATTTATAATAAAGGGTATTATTATGATTAACTTGCACTTGATTTTTTGAACATATGCTGAGATTTTATTTTCCTTTTTAAACACAAATTTTAGTTGAGATATGTGTCCAAATATTTGTTTATAATGTCAATGGGACATGTATTTGTCTTTCAACTGTGTTCAAATGCTAACCCAGAACACAAAGGAAAATTAATTGGATGATTTTTTTCAAGATCTACTTGTGTTCATGACAATACCACCACATGCCTTGAGTGGCTCTGATCTTGACTGCAGGCTGTCAAACTGTGAGGGGAATCCTGTACAACTTTTATATGCACATTGTTTGGCTGACACCAGCATCATTATTCCATCACTTTCTTGAGTACTACAGTACTACTCAGAGCCAAGGAAAGGGGCTATAAATCTAAAACAATAAATATGTACACTTAACAATACTTAGCATTAAGCTGAAAATTGAAGGGACAAAACTGGCTCTCATTCATTTTGAATTCTTTAGGACATATATCAGTGGTAGTATCCATGCCCCTGAAGGGCTCCACAGACCAGAGCTTCCTGCAAGGGACATGCCCCATCTATAGGTATTTTCAGACATTACGTTACCAAACTCAACCACAGTGAATCCCTCATGGTGGTGGATGGTCCCGTAACGTCTGGTTGCTCGCTGCCAGATGTTTACCACGGTGAACCACCGGCGGTAAACAAAATAACTACGCTTTCGAGGATGGTCCAGGCACCATCCCTGAAAGCATGGTTCATTGAACCATGGTCCGGAATCGGTGGATGGTAATGTCTGTTACTGTCGCCGATTCCAGGCCGTGGCCCAGACCCCGGGTCAGAATTGGGCACAGCGGCTGAATTGGCCGCTGCGCCCGCCCGTCTCCAGGAGGGCGGGTGGCTGGGAGAGCGTGGGGGGGTGGGGCTGT
Source organism: Sphenodon punctatus (assembly GCA_003113815.1). Classification (NCBI taxonomy): domain Eukaryota; kingdom Metazoa; phylum Chordata; class Lepidosauria; order Sphenodontia; family Sphenodontidae; genus Sphenodon; species Sphenodon punctatus. The sequence goes on along the minus strand of QEPC01001706.1, from coordinate 1,424,500 downwards.
ACAGCTGCATGTTGCGCTGCACAGCCCTGCCCCCCCGCCCCCGATTCCCTGCCGGAATCAGCCAACACGTCTGCTGGACATGACGTTTTGATTATGGCGGGGAAGCCGGATTCCGTGACGGGGCCAATAGGCGCCCCGTCATGTCTGAAATCACTCTATGTAGGGATGTCTCCAGCAGCCCAGATGCGCTCCGTGGTTGTTCACTGGTTGGTGGGCAGCTAGTGACTAATGGAGCGCAATCGGTGGACCACATCAAATAGGGGTGGGTGAAAGCCTTAAGAGGCCAGAAATCAAGAAATGGACTTCAAGCTGGAAGTTCTCCGCCCCTGACATATATGGAGGCCTGAATAGTGGGTCATTTTAATTTTATTTTTTTTAATCTAGGGAGGTTTTTTAATATGTAGAGAAGTTGTTACACTTGAAATTCAGGATTTGTTCTACACTAGAATGCTGTAGATATAGAACACATGGATTTGTGACATTAAAAGAGATTGGCTGCTGAGCAAACAAAAAGATATTTTTAGTCAAATTGACTAAAGTGTTTTGATTGTGTTGTTTGTACCTATATAATTCCTATGCCCAATAAAAAGTTGGAAGAAATCATACCCATGTAAAGTAGTCACCTCCTGTTGTTTTCATTAAAGTGTCTGAACTTGCAATATACAGTTCTCCAAGAAAGGCTAAACTTGTTGTTCTTGATATTTCCGAGGTTAAAAAACACAAGCAGATGCTTTTATGTATCATAGCACAGCAACCCCTAGCCCCAATTTTTCAAATTTCCTTTGTAAAACAAAACAAAACAAACAAACTCATCTGTGACTTGTTTAAAGTCACACAAAGAATTTGTAGACAGCAGAAACCAGATCTTCATTGTTCCTTTCTCTGTTCTGAAGGTGTTTCTAGTATAATGACAAAGTAGTTCAGATGATGCCTTTTATTGAACCAACTTTTTACATTTGGGAGCAACCTGGCAACCACATTCTCTCTAGTGTAATGACAAAATATCTAATCACATTTTTAAAAATATCTGAATTGATTGATTATAACAGATATATTCAGGCAACCATATGCGGGGGGGGGGAGGGAGGGAGAACAAAGATGGGAAGAGGACTAGAGGAATATAATGGACCCAAGTGTCTTGTATGTTAACCTGCAGATGGCCAAATGCATGTCTCAGATTGCATGGCAAACGACTGCAAAGTTCTGCTTAAGGACAACATGTGTTAAGAGATATGAGTGCTCTGCCATGATTTATGTATGAGACTGTCAAAGCATGAAAGGATAAAAACAATTCATTATAAGAGAGCTGATCGTTTTTAAATCTTGCATAAATGCCACTAAAGATAAAATCTCATTGCTGCTTTTTCTTTTGGAATAATGGGAGTTTTCAGATGGACAGGCTGCCCCAGTGCTGGCTATGCCAACCCGCTTCACTCCCAGGTGGCCTGTCCGTCTAATGTGCACTCCCAGGTGGCCCGTCCTGACAGATGTGCAGGCTGTGCCTGCTCTGGGTAGCCCCACTGGCGGCACTCCAGAACATTCTGGAACACCACTGGTGTCGTGGGCCTGGCCAGCCAAACCCAGGGCACTGGCCTGAAGCAGAGCAGCTGTTGGTTTGTTGCGTGGAACAACGCTGCAGCTTTGCTTCCAGGCAGTCATTGCCCTGAGCAATACCACAGAGTTGCGGGTGCCAGGCTAGAGTGTCAGGTGATTGCCTGCAACTCTATGGTGGGGGGGGGCACAAGGGAGGGGGGCTGTGGCCTGAGTAATCTGCTGGGTCCATCTGAAGCAGACCCAGGTGGGGTTGGGAGTGGGCGGACATGGGGATGGACTCCTTGAGCAGCTCCAGGGGCGGGCATCCTGCCTAAAAACACCCATTACATTAACTGTTAGCTTATTTTTGAAGTTCCTTCAGCCTGTTTATTTAATTATGATTTTAAAGGGTGTGTAATACATTAATATTTATCTGTTGAAAAGCAATAGTTGATTTCTGAGGGTAAAACATTCAAAAGCACCTAGGTGTTTGAGGACCATTTTCAAAACTTACAGACATTTGGAAGGCTAACAGTGCAATCCTCAAGCTGTTATGCTGGCAATAGCCCCAAAAGTCTCATTGACTTTCCATGAGATTTTGAGACTTGATTCAGGCACTTAAATTCAATTTTCCCCTTTGGAGCACTGGTCCTACTAAAGACAAAGCCAAATGTGGCTGGCTACTTTTAAGCAGCACCAGCAGCACCATCCATGTTTAGCTTTAGGGGTAGGTGGCAGCAAATTTAATAAGATAGAAAAATGAACCATGCATGCTCCCTTTTCCCCCACTGTGCAAGCACCCAGTTAGGAAAGGAAGCACTCCTGGATCATTTTGCTGCCCACTTTAATTCACTGCTCAGGGCTTGCCCTGAGACGGGGAACACTAGTGCTTTCCCTCTGGACAGCAGATCAGTGGGGAACCAGGAGTGTGTTCCCTCCCTCCCTCTGTGCAAGCTTCCAGCTTGGGGTTTGCAATGCAGACAGGGGGACTGCTCTCACTTCCTTCTTGATCAGCTGTTCAGCAGGCACTAGGAGTGTTCCTCCCTGGAGTGCAAGTCCTGAGCCTGAATCGGAGAGGGCACATTCATAATTTGCATAGGACAGTGAAACGTGTAGCCATCATCTAATTTAATCTTATCTAATCTACCTATCTTCCCTTTCATTTTTCCATCCCCATTCCATTTCCCACAGAGCTGTTGCAATGATTCTGAATGTTCTGTGACCTCTCTCTTCCCTGACAGCTGTTGGGATGATTCGGAACATTTTGTGATATCAAAGCAGTTCAACTAAGCACACTTGAAGACAGGAAGTTTTTAGCTTACTGTATATTTATCTCTTCTCAAAATACTAGAACTTAAGGGCACTTTGAAATGAACTGGCAACAGATTTAAGACAAATTAAAGGAAGTATTTTTTTCACTCAACATAAATTAACCTGTGGACCTCATTGCTAGAGGATGTTGCGAAGGTCATAGCAAAACTGGTTTCAAAAAAGCACTATATAAATTCTAACTGGATATGTCCATAAATGGCTATTTATCAGTCAGGGGACAAGACTTCTGACTGTTGGGGGATGGGCGTCAATAGCAGGAAATGGATCGCTTCATTATGAGTGGTTGCACTCTTCTCCAAGGGTGCATTCTCAGGAGACAGAAAAAAGATCAATGCCTGTTTCCCTCAGGGTTTTTTGCAAATTCAATCATGCAGTAAAAAGCATGGAAATTGCAATTTAAGGCTCCCGCCTTAACTTCCGTACCATGTTTATTTTTTATTTCACTACTCTTTTACCCTGCACCCTCCCGCTCACAGAGCAGCTTGGGGCGGCTGGTTAGCAGTAAAGACATTGTACAGTCTCACATATTGTGCTCACTTACAAGTTAGGCTCCATGCACCCACACTTTGCCTTAGTCTTTCAGTCCTAATCCTCATCCTCTGCAGGTTGGGGGCAACACTGAAACTGGGGATGGGAGGGCATGATCTGGCCCCTCACCCCCTCCTTTCCCTCTATCCTTTCATTTCAGTTGGGGAGAATGGGACAGCTGACTAATTGCTCACAACAGTCCCTCTTACCCACTAGTCTTCACTGCCCTCCCAGAGCACAGTGAAGCTGGGTAGAGTCGTATACAAATGTTTAATTAAAATGAAGTTGGGTATGCATTGAAATTAATTAAATGGAATGGCCATTGGAAGGAATGGAGGCAACAGCAGTGCCAATTTCTAAATAAATATTGTCATTTCAACATCCAATTAAGTGATTGTGAAATTATACAACACAATTGCATCTTTGGGAGTACATAGGGAAGGCAAGAGGGTGTGAAATAATGAGGAAGGCACCAGATGCAGTAAGTGGAATGGTTGGAATGGCAGGGAAAAATACAAAGGGTGTGCAGGATTAAGTAAGTGGGTGGAATGACAGGAGGAATTAGAAATAGTTACAATAATAAAGGTTCTGAGTGAAATAACTGATTCAGAAGACTGATGGGATATCTGAGGAAGCAGTCCTATCATTTTACCCATTTACCATAGCTGACTCCTTATCCTTTGACTCCCAATAGTCTCCCTCCCTGTTGTTCCATTTCCTCTCCTGTTTTTTTGGTCATTCCACACACACACTTCTGTTCCATATGACACATACAGACAAACTTTGTATTTCGTAGGATGTTTGAGTTCTCTGTGTGAGGAGTGGGGGCTAGAGGGGCGAGTTGGACCTAGGACTCCTGGGTTGTCTGTTACAAGGTTGAGAGCAGGGGAGAGGAGAACAGGCTCGGAACCATGACTACTGAGTTGTCTGTGAAGGGAGTGCAGCCTACCGGATTAGAGTGGGGTGGAGAGGCTGGTAGCCAGGAGTCCTGAGTTCTCTTTTACAGGGCTGGGACCAAGTAGATTAGAGAGGGAGAAGGGGTGGGAGCCAGAACTCCTAAGTTCTCTTTTTTAAAAAGAGGAAACGGTCGGGGGGCGGGGGGGTGAGGGACCAGCTGATGTCCTCCTGTACCCAGCTCCAGTGTTGCCCCCAACCTGCAAAGAGCAAGAGAATTGAGGCTGAAAGACGAAGGCAAAGTGTGGGTGCATGGAGCCTAAGTTGTAAGTGAGCACAATCTGTGAGACTGTACAATGTCTTTACTGCTAACATGGCACGGACGTTAAGGGGGGAGCCTTAACTTGCAATTTCCATGCTTTTTAGTGCATGATTGAATTTGCAAGATCCTTAGCTCTTCTTGTAAACCGGAAGTTTTTTGATTATGGAATAGTTTCAGATTCATCACAGTATCATGAGATATCTAGCAGAGAGCTCAGCAATGGGGCAATTTTGAAGCGGGGGGGGAGTAGTTTGGGAAAATCAATAACCCACAATTGTTATCTCCTGCTGGAAATTTTAAAAGTGGAAGAATCTACTCATGGAAATATGGCCTAAAGCAATCAAATTTGGCCACTATTGGAAACAGGATGTTGGGCTCAGGGCTGGATCCAGAATAGTTCAGACTGTCTGATCTCACAGGGCTCCATGTTTTCGGAAGCCCTCTAGTAGTGATGTGCGAACATGGTTCGGAACTCGAATAGTTCAGTCAACCAGACCGAACTTTCAAACCAAGGTCAAATCCGAACCAGTTCGGAAGGCCAAAAAAACCCCCACGGTTTTGAATGTATGAACTCTGTTCGGAAGTTCAGAATTTGACCAAACTCAAATAGTTCGGTCGACCGAACCGAACTTTCGAACTGAACTTGATTTTTGAACCGAACCAAATTTCCGAACTCGGTTCTGTTCGCACATCCCTACCTTCTAGTACATGAAGTCCATGAATAAACTTGAAATGGCAATGTGCATGTGAGAAACACTGGCATAAAATACAGGTCCACAGAGCATCAATGCTGAGGCCTCTCACCAATGCAAGAGTGGGCCTCCAACACATGGGGCCATGAATAAACTGGAAATTATTAATTTATTACTTATTAATATTATTGTTACAGTCAATTTATATCCTGTCCTTCTCCAAAGGAGATTCAGGGCAGCTTACAAAAAATGTAAAAATACAATAAATATAAATTTGAATTTCAAAACATACAAACACCCCAGAACCCCATCCTGTCAACTCTTCCCATGTTCCTTTGCCTACATGATACAACATATATGTAATAGATGAACCTGTAATGCAGGAAGCCCCGGCCCCTGAAGGGAACGTTCTGTTTAACTGAACATGAAAAAGGAATTATGGTAACATTTACATTTTTCTAATGAACGAGTCAGGGTGTGTCGGTCTAACATTCCTATGTTTGAAGAATACACACACAGTCATTTCATGCATGGCCCCAACTGCCCTACATCCACCAACAATGGCTGGGCTGGATAGGCCATTGGTCTGACCCAGTATGGCAGTTCTTATGTTCCCACGATATGTCTAAACAAAATTAACTTCTACCTCGTCAGTTACTCCTGAGGGTAGGCTACGCCCAGAGAACGTCATGCTTTTTAATCAGAAGTGCATAGCCAGATGAGGAGGTATGTTTGTGCAACCACCCTCTACTTTTCTTTAAACACTATATTTGTGGGTGATAACAGAAGTGACAGCATCACCATGGCAACTCGGCCTGGATCGGGAGGAGAAGCTGCAGTGGACTCGGTCACGATTGGGTCCAGTCACGGAACAAACATTCATGTGACTGGGCCACCAGGGAGCTACAAAAACGTGCAGCTAGCTGGCCCCGCACCTGTGCTGCGCCCAGGCCAGAGCCAGACTTAGGAATTATGCACCCCTAGGCCCTTCTCAGGCTGCTGCCCCCAAGCCAACCCCTGCCCCAAGCTCCATGCCCAAGTCAAGCCCCACCCCTACACTGCATGTTCATGGGTGGGGGAGTCCCGTGTGAATGATGCGGCACACCTGCAGTGCCTGGGAGTGCGTGTGCATGTCCGCCTGTCACATCCCCACCCACCCCCACTCGTCCCTATGCATGGAGCAACTGGGGAAAACGGCAGTTGCTCTGTGGGTGCGGGTGAGTGGGTGCATGTAAGGTCGTGTGCACGTCCGCCCAGGCACTGGTGTGCCCATGGACCTCCCCACATGGCAGAGTTGTGTAAAAATGGCCTGTGAGGATCCACTCAAAGAAGAACAGAAAGTTGCTGCCTTGTAAACAAGTTTCTTCGAGATGGCTCCAAACATTCTCACAACATCCTCCCTTACAATGCCACACAGAACTTTTGTCTTATATTTCTAGAAAGGGTTGGAAGGAATTATCATTCTCAGGGGGAGAGTGCTTTTTATACTAGAGGAGCTCGAGACCATCACATGGTCTATTATTTGAATAGGATGAGCATGACATGCACAACCCAGTTATGAGAATGTTACAAGCCATCTCGAAGAACCTTATTTACAAGGTGACAACCTTCTGATCACTCACGCACCAGCGCGCCCATGGACCCCACACCCAGCAGAGCCATGTAAAAAGGGCATGTGATGAGCCACTCGAAGAAGACTAGAATGTTGCTGCCTTGTAAACAAGGTTCTTTGAGATGACTCCTAACATTCTCGCAACACCCACCCTTCCAGCCCCGCATGGAATTTTTTTCTTATATTCCTAGAAAGGGTTGGAGGAACTGTCAATCTGAGGGGGAGAGAGCTTTTTATACTAGAGGAGCTTGAGACAATCATGTGGTCTATTATTTGAATATTTATTTATTTTAAAACTTAATATCTCACCCACCCTGCCACAGGCAGCTCTGGGCGGCTCACAATAAAATATAAAACAATATTGTCATTTAAAACTATACATAAAATGATAGAAATATCCCATACCACCCTCCACCCTAACCCACTCCCCCCCCCCCCAAAGGCCAGGTGGAACAGCCAAATCTTACATCTATGTCGAAAAGAGGGGAGATCCAGGGCCAAATGAACCTCCAATGGCAGGGAGTTACACAGTCAAGGAGCAACCACTGAGAAGGTCCTCTCCAATGTGGTCCCCCAAGAAACCTGAAGGACATCGAGAAGAGCACCCTCCCGATGACCGCAGGGGCCGATCCAGGACCTGAGTGTTGAGGCGATCCCACAAATAGTACGGGCCAAGGCCGTTTAGGGCTTTATAGGCAAGCACCAACACCTTGAATCAGGCCTGGAAGACCAGTGCAATGAATGTAGAACCGGTGTAATATGTTCCCGGTGGCCCAGTCCCACCAGGAGTTCTGCACCAGCTGCAGTCTCCGAACCGCCACCATGGGTAGCCCCACGTAGAGCGCGTTACAGTAGTCCAGCCGAGAGGTGATGACGGCATGGATGATAGTGGCCATCATCATCATCAACAACTTTTATTTGTACCCCGCTCTCTCTCGCCCATGGCGACTCGAGGCAGCTGACAACAAAAGCAAAAAACATCTAAAGAACAATTACAATTTCAGCACAAACCACACAGTCTTAATAACCCCTCAATTGACATATCATAACATTTCATAACATAATTCCTCATTTTTAGCCATCCCCTCTCCTCCCTCACAAAATTAAATGTAATACAACAAATCAATAATATTACAGCATATCATACCAGTCCTTCCATATGCTCCATCCCTGCTGCCACCAGGGAAGGAGCCCATCAACCCTCCGTACCCTCCTGCTCTCACCAGGAGGGGGGGGGACCTATTATCCACAACAATACCCGAATACAATAACAATCCAAATATCAAATTAAACATTTCTAAATCAGCAAAACAAAACCCCTCAATTTCTTAACCTAATTCCAAGAAAAAGCCAACCCCCACCCATCCTAACCCCCACCTCCCACACCTTCCCCTGCTGCCACCAGGGCCGCGAGGGGTTGCTCCCCCCCATAACCCCCCACTCAATATACCCTTCCCCAATACAACCCCTATCCCACCCCAAACCCAACAAAATACAACTTACAAAAGTACCAAGCCCCTAAATCCCCTACAGTCCCTGAAGGGCCCCAAAGGGTGGTATGGTGGGTGCTTTGAGATCTTCAGCTGAAGGACCCTCATAACAGTCCATGGATGCAGCAGTGGTATCTGATGTAGTGTCTGTCTGGCAGAAGGGCCCCCGGGCGCCCCAGCCCAGCAAACGGCCCCAGCCAACGGTCGATATCCTTTGGGTGGCGCCCGAGGGCTTGTGGCTGGCGCCCCACAGGGCCCCGCCCTGGGAGTTCTTACCTGGGGAAGGGGAGGGAACAGCAGAGTGACAGCAGGTGCCTCCAGTCCAGACAGCCCCAATTCTCCTAGCACCAACACACAGCTTGCCAGGTCAGAATCTGAAACATATTGCCGCAGCTGATGCACCAGGTGTAATTGGCGAAAGCCACTTCTTGCAACAGCATCCACCTGGACATCCAAGCAGAGTTGTGAATCAAGAAGCATTCCCAGACTCCGCACCTGTAGGACCAGCAGAGGGCAGACCCCATCAAAGATGGGGGCCATCACCCCTGCCACCTTACCCACCAGCATCACCTCTGTCTTGTCAGGATTCAGCCTCAGTCGGTTTGCCCTCATCTAGTCCCCCACAGCCGCAAGATACCCGGTAAGCATTGAGATTGTTGGGCCCGGGTCTGATGAAAATGAGAGGTAATGTTGGGTGTCATCAGCATACCTCCTGACCACCTCCACCAAGTGGCTGCATAAACACGTTGAACAGGAGAGGGAACAGATCAGAACCCTGCGGAACTCCACACAAGAGGTCTCAGTATGATGAAAAATAGTCACCGAGTACCACTCACTGCGTTCTTCCAGCCAGGAAGGAATGGAACCAGTCAAGAAACGTGCTGCCCACCCCAGCCCGGTCCCACAGGCACGTCACCAACATCTCAAGCTCAACGGTATCAAAAGTAGTCAACAGATCTAATAGAACCAACAGGTCCAAATGGTCCTGATCTAATTCTCGGCGCAGGTCATCGATCAGTGCCATAAGCGCAGTCTCGGTGCCATAACCCGGGTGAAATCCAGACTGTGAGGGATCAAGAAAACTGACACAATCCAGATGCTCCTGTAACTGCTGGGCCACCACCCGTTCAATAACCTTCCCTAAAAAGGGAAGGTTAGAGACTGGCCGATAACTGGCAAGGGAGTCAATGTCAAGTGATGGTTTCTTGAGCAGGGGCCACGTCACCACCTCTTTGAGGCAGCCCAGCACCCTGCCCTCCCGAAGGGAGGCGCTGACCACCCCAACCAGCAACAGGTCCAGTCTCCCACCAGGCCCTGACCAGCCAGGACGGGCATGGATCTAACTCACAATGGGTGGCCCTAACAGCCCCAAGAATATCCTCCACATCAGCAGGGGTCACTGACTGAAACTGATCCCACAACATTGGACAAGACGGGGCTTCCATAACCTCTGGTATCCCCACTGTCAAAAGTGCGGCATCAAAACCGAAGTGAATCCAAGTGATTTTATCCACAAAATAATCCACAAACATGTCACAGCGGGCCTGAGATGACTCCACTTCTAAGTGGAGGGAGGCCAGACTGACCAGCCCCCGTACCATACGGAATAGCTCCAACGGACAGGATTTCGCGGATGCTATGAGGCCAGCAAGGAACTCCTTTTCTGCCTGCATAGCCATGGCATAGGCTCGTAAACAAGCTCTATGCCGCAATCTATTGGCTTCAGCACGCTAATGATGCCACCGTCGCTTCAACCGCTGCCCCTCCCGCCTTCAGCACCCGCAGCCCATTCAAAAACCAGGGGGGGGCCTATGGTGCTGCCGCCTGGGACGTGGACGCCTTGGAGCCATCCAATCAGTGGCCTCAGTCAACAAGATGATCCACAACTCAACGAAGTCATCGATGGGATGGCCGTCAAGATCACAGGGTATTTCCCCCAGGGAATCCCGGAACCGATCTGGTTCCATCAATCTCTGGGGGCAAACCATTCAAACTGGCTCCACGCCCTTCCAAGGGCAGATGTGTGCCAGGAGAGAGGCCTGCAGGAGGTAATTATCCATCCATGACAAATGGAGAGCACGCACAACACAGCTGTGAAAATGTTGGGAGCTATCTCGAAGAACCTTCATTACAAGGCAACAACCTTCTGATTACTCAGTGGGGAGGCTTTATCTCCCAGTCCAATCAGTGTCTCATGTCCTGCTGCAGCAGCACTACTAACAGGCAGATGGCAGAGGCAGGTAAGGGATGGGGACCCAGGCAGCAGGCTTTGGCTGAGGGCATCAACCTCCAGCCATGAAGGGAGAAAACAAAAACTGAGCACAGCGAAGCCAGCACCAGGATTGCTGCCCATCAGAAAACGTTGCCCAAGGCCCAGGGGGCTTACCCCTAAGTCTGGGTCTGCTCACATGGGGAGGAGTTGTTTGTAAACAAACAGCTTTATCTCCCAGTCCCATTGGTGTCCCAGTGTCCTACTGCTGCTGCTGCAGCATTACTAGCAGGCAGACAGTAGAGGCAGGTGAGGGATGGGGACCCAGGAAGCAGACTTCGGCTGCGGGCAGCAGCCTCTGGCCATGTAGGGAGAAAAGAAAAAGAAAAAAAGGAAAAAAAACACAGTGGGGCGGCACCGGCACCAGGAATGCTGCCCCTCGGAAAACACCACCCAAGACCTGGGCCTAGGGGGCTTGTCCCTAAGTCCGTGCCTGGCCCAGGCCTACCCGCACCACCATGTTGGGCACCCATGGCAGCCAATGACAATTGCTATGACGGCTGGTCATGGCAGACCCGATTTGGTCTGGACCACAGCGGGCCATAACAAATGTTATGGCCTGCTGTTGCCCAATCTGGCCTGATCAGGTGGATGGCAGCCAGAGATCTCCAGGATCACAGTCCGGGCTTGCTGCTAACTTTGCCCAGGAGCAATCCAGGGCAACATCTGGTGGTGCAAAAACTAATGTGATGGTGGCCTGCTGGCCAAAGCAGGCCACCGTCACATTTGTTAACACCCTGTGTGAACAAAAGCAAAGTTAAAGTGAGCTAAGAGGTCACTACTTAGAAAGAAATCTTATTGTGAACTGGCCTCGAGGTTCCTGAATCATTTATTTAGGGGCATTTTCTGACAGGACACTCTCCAACCACTAACCACCCACCTATTATACATGTTGCAGTGTTGCCCTACGGGTGCCCTCTAACATGATTAATGGGTGGGTAGTACACGGAGAGTGTCTTGTCTGAAAACACCCTAGGTAGTTTGGTAATTTTTTCTCAGTAGCATTAGACTACTTATTTGGCTAAAGCAAGCGAATGGGAATGTCGGTCTTTTATACGGTCCTGCAAGGATTTATACATGGGATGGGATTACTCATAGTACATAAAATTAAGTTTATACCAAAATCATTGCAGGATTGAGGCCAGATAGTTCCCCCCCCCCCCCACTGTATCATAACATGTGACACATGATACACATACATTATGATACAAGGATACATTGCACATAATATGCAACACATATGATACGCTTATACATTATGATACACTGATACATTGGGGGCGATCTCATATCCAGTGCACACTGTGCGCATCCTGCACGCAAACTGGATGCATCTCCACAGGGACTGCGTTGTGCCACATGAATCCCATATGGGACCTGTGCTGATCTCACGAGGATCCCATGCGGATCCTGTTTGGGATTGTAGCCATTGTACATAACATGTGAGACCATCGCTTGACGTTGACTCTCTTGCCAGCTATCGACCTGTCTCTAACCTTCACTTTTTAGGGAAAGTTATTGAACAGGTAGTGGCTCAGCAGCTGCAGGGACATCTTATTATTATTATTAAGCATTTATACAGTGCCAGCAACGTAGCCGGCACTTTACAGAGTAATGGAATAGACATGGTCCGTGCCCTAGGGCTTACAATCTGAGAGACAGGGGAGACGAAGGAAGGGGAACAGAGGGAGAGACAAGGAGTGTAACATTCACGAGGATGCGAGGTGCACGCGCCTGGCTGGGTTACATCAAGAATGATGGCTGGTTGGTCCATGTGGTGAGGATATGAGTACACAGACTATAGGTAACAGATTGTACTAGATGGAGGGTATCAGCAGGAGTTAGGTGAGGGGAGCAAGAAGTCGGGGAGGGAAGAGCGGAAGACATGGGTCTCGAGGAGGGATCTGAATGTACGAAGGGAGGGGGCGAGGTGGATGTGGGCGGGGGGTGTCCAGGTGTGGGGGGCAACTAGGGAGAAGGGACGAAGGCGGTTAGGGGAGCAGGGAAGGCATGGGAGGGGACAGAGGAGGAGCTGAGTTAACGGACATGAGTATGGAGGGAAATTAGCGCAGAGAGGTAGGGGGTAGCAAGGTTGTGAAGAGTTTTATAGGTGAAGACTAGGAGCCTGTGCAGGATTCATTCAGGAAGGGGGAGCCAATGAAGACAGGAGAGATGGGGCTGCACATGGTCGAAGCGACTGGTGAGGTGGATGACCCCTGGCAGCAGAGTTTTGGACAGAGATAAGGGGAGAAAGGGGAGAGCGGGGGAGGCCAGTGAGAACGAGGTTACAGTAATCAAGACGAGAGATGACCAGGGCATGAACAAGGGTTTTGGCAGAGGAGACAGAGAGAATAGGGTGAATCTTAGCAATGTTATGGAGGGAGAAGTGACAGAATTTGGCAACAGAGTCGATGTAGGGTTTAAAAGAAAGGGGTGAGTCAAAAGATGAAGCCTAAGCTACGAGCTTGGGGGACGGGAAGGATGGTGACCCCATCGATGAGGATCGACAGGGAAGAGGGAGAGGAAGGATGTGGGGGGAAGAGAAGGAGTTCAGTTTTAGCCATGTTGAGTTTGAGCTGACGTTGACACATCCAAGTAGAGATGTCAGAGAGACAGCTGGTGAGGCGAGCTTGAATAGATGGAGGGAGGGAGAGAGAAGAGTTGAGGGTCATCAGCATAGAGGTGATATTGGAAGCCATGGAGGCAATGAGTTTGCCTAGGGACAGGGTATAGGTAGAGAAGAGGAGAGGGCCAAGGACAGCCTTGGGGAACACCAACCGAGAGTGAAGGGGAGGAGGAGGTGGAGTTGGCAAGAGACACATTGAAGGAGCGGTCAGAGAGGTAGGAGGAGAACCAGTTGAGGATGGAGCCACGGAAGCCAAGGGAGTGAAGTGAATCCAGCAAGAGTGAGTGGTCAACAGTATCGAAAGCAGCAGAGAGGTCAAGGAGGACAAGAATGAAATAGAGGCGATTAGAGTTAGTCACAAGAAGATAGTTGGTGATCTTAGTGAGAGCAGTTTCAGTAGAGTGAAGGGGGCGAAAGTCAGATTGGAGGGGGGGGTCAAGGAGGAGTTGGTGGAGAGGAAGTCGAGGCAGCGGGAGTAGACAACACATTCAAGAAGCTTGGAAGCAAAAGGAAGGAGTGAGACATGACGGTAGCCAGAAGGGTCAGAGATCAAAGTGGACTTTTTGAGGATAGGAGAGACAGTGGCGTGTTTGAAGGCGGATGGGAAGGAGCCAGTAGAGAGGGAGAGGTTGATGATGTGCAGGAAGGAAGGGGCAAAAGTGGGAACAATGGAAGGGGTGACAGTGGGAACATCGGTTATCTGGACCCCTTTCAGTTGGTATTTCATCCGGGGTATGGCACCGAGACTGCGCTTGTGGCTTTGGTGGATGATCTGCGTCAGGAAATGAACCGGGGTTTTCGACCCTGTTAGTTCTATTAGAGCTTTCGGCTGCATTTGATACAGTTGATCACAGGATATTGGTGACACGACTGCGGGACTGTGCAGAGGTGGGTGGGACTGTTCTTGAATGGTTCTGCTCTTTCTTGACCGGTAGAACACAGCGAGTGTTTCTTGGGGAGTCTTTTTCATCATACCGAGACCTCTTGCGTGGAGTCCCGCAGGGTTCGGTTTTGTCACGTCTCCTATTCACTGTATACATGCAGCCACTTGGTGATGTGATCAGGAGGTTCGGCGCATGGTATCATCAATATGCTGATGACAAACCGCTGAAGCCAGATGCCCAGGTGGAGGCTGTGGCGAGGAGTACCTTTCGCCAATTACATCTGGTACGACGGCTTCAGCCGTTTGTCTCAGACTCTGACCTGGCCACCATCATCCATGCTTTCATCACCTCCAGATTGGACTATTGTAACACGCTCTACGTGGGGCTACCCACGGTGACAGCTCAGAAACTGCAGCTAGTGCAGAATGCGGTGGCCTGTTTTCTGGTAGGACTGGGCCACTGGGAAGCATATTACACCAGTGCTCTGCTCTCTGCACTGGCTGCTGGTGGTTGTCCGGGTCCAATTCAATTCAAGGTGTTGGTTTTGGCCTATAAAGCCCTAAACGGCCTAGGCCCTACCTAACTGCAGGACCACCTCACTCCCCGGGTGCTGGACTGACCCCTGCGATCATCTGGGGGCATCCTGCTCGAGGTCCCCCGAGTCTTCTGGGGGCCACGCAAGGGAGGGTGTTCTCGGTGGCTGCACCACGGCTGTGGAACTCCCTTCCGGTGGAGGCCCGGTTGGCCCTGGATTGCCCCTCTTTTCGGACAAGTTATAAGACCTGGCTGTTCCGCCAGGCATTTGGCGGGGGAGATGGGTGAGGGGCTGGGTTGTTGGGTAGGGGTTATTTTTCTTTTTGTCCTCCTTTTAGTTGTTTTTGAATTGTTGTTTTAATGTTTTGCAAATTGTAAGCCTCCCCGAGCTGCCTGTGGCAGGAGGGGCAGGGTACCAAAATTCTAAAAATAAATAAATATGATATACACATATTACACAGGTATTGTGCCCCTGTGCTGCCTTACCAGCTGGCAGGCAGGAGTAGGGGTTAGAGAGTTGTGTATCCATAAAAGGCATCCCCTCCCCCTCCCCTCTTTAGATTGTAAGCCCTGAAGCAGGGACCATGTCTATCTTATTTTTTGGTAAGTGCCAGCTACACTGCTGGCGCTATATAAATGCTTATAATAAATAATAATAATAAAAAAATAATAATGCGAATAAAGCATTGAAGTTTTGAAAATAAATGAAAGAATGTATTTTAAAATTAATCA
The DNA here is from genome assembly GCA_003113815.1 of Sphenodon punctatus. NCBI lineage: Eukaryota > Metazoa > Chordata > Lepidosauria > Sphenodontia > Sphenodontidae > Sphenodon > Sphenodon punctatus. Next base: position 1,409,052 of record QEPC01001706.1, on the reverse strand, counting down.
GGAGTTTAGTGGCCTGGAGTTTATGCGCCAGCAGGGAAGGGGATCCGACTCTCGTGCAACTATTCCAGAGAAATGACCTACCCCGCACAGTTAACCCTTTATCCATGATCACCTGTACATCCCGTCTCCAGTGAGCTGAGCAGCTTGTCACTTGACAAGGTATCCTGAGCGAATCTAAACGGCAGAAATTTGCATGAGCCAAAAGTCAGCATCGCGCCTTCCTCTAATACTCTTCTTTGCACTTTAGGTGGCAGCAGCATCAGCATCACAGCTCACTCACCAACAGAAACTCGCTGGCTCTGGGTTTTTTAGGGACAGTTCCCCATCAATAACCAAAATGCTTTTTATCCTCCCCCCTTGCTTAAACACAAATCCTTTTTTAATTTGATTCTCTTTCTACATCTTGTCCCCACCCCCTCCTCTTTCCACTCCCCTTAAATGCACGCTGCCTTTTAAGATGCGCGGCTAGAAGCAGGGCTGTTCGGCGTGTGTGTTTGGGGGAGAATTGTGGGCACCCCAGCAATCTCGCCCTTGCTCGCACGCCCAGAGGTAGCGGCGAGGGGGAGGTCTTCTCCTTTCCCAAGTGGCGCGGGGGAAGGGGGTAACTGACTGAGCTCCTCTGGTAGAGAGAAGTGCAGACTTTGCACGGAGGCGCTGCTCAGATCGCCGTCTCCTGCTCTTCTCCGGTCACACTCCAGCCGCTGCTCGAGTTTGGGAGGAAGGTGCGGGCTTTCTTGTTATCTCACCCTCCAGGAAAGTGTAGTCGCTGGGCAGGTCGCTTCCGGCCGCCAGTAACGGAGGAAGGTGGGAGAGGGGCAGCTCTGAGAGATCAAGGCAAAGGGCGAGATGCCTGTACTTCCAAAGTGAGAGCAAGCAGGGAGGGGAGGAGGGCAGCAGTGCTCTCGGTCAGCAAACTATCTCACAGAGCCGGTGTCACTGCAGCTCGACCCCTCTTCTCATTAGCAGCGAGAGATCTTCTCGGGATAGGTTGCAAGTTCAACCTGTGGGCTTGGTTTCCATCTGATCCGGACGCAGCCTGATCTGAAGAACGGCGTTGCCTTTTTGGCCTGACTGCGAGAGCAAGACACGCATCTCAGCAGAAGCGAACTTGTTTTGCCTTTTGTCCATCTGCTCACCCGCAGGGATCCATCCTTCTCGCCTAGGCTCGAAAACGATTGCATTCCCCAACTGGATCTGCCCGGAAGAATCCCGTGCTTTCATTGGGGGGGGGATTTCGGCTTTGCTTGTGTGGAGACAGAAGCCACCGGCACCGCCAGCCTGCTGGGGGGGCAGGGGCACGCGACGGAGGGGTGAACTCCCGTTTCTCTCTTCCCCCAGAACTTGCAGGGAGAGGGGAATTTTGGCACTTCGCAGCTGAAGCCGATTTGCTTTTCGCCACAGTTGTTCTGTTGTTGGACTAAAGCTCTACTTGTCTGGACAAGTTGGAAAAGACAAACGAGAGGTGATCTAGGCGTCTCCTTCACCCCGCTCGTGCTCTTGCTACGTTTGCTCTCAGCAGGCTCGCTCTGCAGCCCAAGGGGGGAGCGGTAGCCACGCCGCTGGGGAGCGAGGCTCCGCGCTATGGCGAGCTTGAGGAAAGGCAACTTAGCGGCTGGAGTTCTCCTACTTTTCCAGTGTTTAGCAGAGCGGGTGCAGCTCGCCGAGGGGCAGACAGCGAGGCGATCTCACGGTAAGGGGATGCGCGGCGCTCTACTGGGACCGCGGGGGGGCTGCGGACTAGGCACACTTGAACCATCGCCACCCCTCCTGCCGGCTCCACTGGCGGTTCGTCTCTAGCTTGGAGGAGCGGGGAACTCGCGGGTAGGATCATAGTTAAAGGGCCAAAGGTGCAGGCTACACGTGTCTTCCCCACCCATCTCCTCCTTGTGCTAGTTCCTCAGGTGTTGGGGGCAAGCAGGCACATGTATGCAGCTCAGCCACTCCCTCTCCTCCGAACTAGATATTTCCTTCACGCGCCAATGCTGACTGGTGAGCTAGCTGCCTTGGGCAAAGAGAGAGGCTGCCTTGCGGGGTCCTTGCCCCTCCTCCTTCTCTCTCTACTGTCTGAACAGGCCTTTCTGGGGGGTTTGGCTGCAGCAGCTGAGGGCTGGCCTTTCCCCTCCTGTTTATGGGAGGGGAGTCTTTAATTACATTGGCTCCCCTTTATTTCCTTCCAGTACAAAGCCCCCCCCTCTGGCATTTTATTGGGAGCATAAATCTTTACAAGCTCTTCTTTACAGCTGGAAGAGGTGGTACTCTTCTTCTCAGGGTTTATAGCACTGCCCCCCATTGTAATCAAGGGATGTGGGACAGAAGGGTTATGGGAGGGAGAGACCAAGGGAGTAGGCCCTCGCATTTTGTTACCTAATTGCCTAGGACGAGGAGTTTGGGACCAAGAGGGGTGCGTGGCTGGCTTCCTTACCCCTTTCCAGCCTGAGAGATGTGTCCTTCCACAACCTTCCTGCTCCCTGCATTCATCAGGATTTCCTATTTTTAAGAAGCAATACATTCACCATATTTCAGTCAACGCTGTGCCTAGTGTATTGGAATAGAGTCAATTAATTGCCCCTATCTCCCTAGGTGTTTGGCTCTAAGATACCACTGAGGCATCACAGACTTTCTGTTCCCTTTATATTTTGCTTTGCTAATCTGTCTTGAAAAGGTAAAAAGAAAGTATCATGAGGAGGACAATTGGGGTTGAGCACCCACAACTTCAATTAGTCAGTAGAAACTGCATCAGCTCAGCACCTCTTGGAAAGAGGGAGGGGGGACATCCAGGGAATAGACACCTACAAAGATAGCAGCCTGTTCACTCATAAAAACCCTACACTATTGGTTAACTGAGTTTGTGTTAATCTCTTTAGGATCCTTTAATTCAGACATCTCCTAGAGACAACTGTTAAATCACCACCTGAAGTGCATTCCCATCAAGTACCCACAATGTTAGTCATGTCTTGTTCCACCTGTGAGTGCTTGTGATCTGGCGTGGGAGTTGATAAGAAAATTTTGGCATGCTTGGAAAAAAGTTGACTGATGAATGAGTGGAGGATCATGCTTGACAAATTAGGAAACTAAGAAGGAGAACTGAAAGCTGCTGCACTTAAAATGTGACTTGGGTATTTGAAATGCAACATTATTAATAGAATAATATGGTAAATATCCACCTTCAGAGACTGCATGGCATTACTTCCATACAAAAGATTAATCCACTCCAAACTGGCCTCATTGAGCCAGATACAAATAAACTTCCATAAATTTACCATTTATATGCATGAATGGTTTGCTAGAAACATGGGAAGTTGAATGTTCATGGAGTAGCTGACCTGGAGAGGACAGACTTATGAGTTTCTGAAACATCCACAAAGGGACTGCCAGACTGGGAGGAGTTTCTCCAAAAAGGGGCCAAGCAAGGAGTTTGGGAATTGCTTCACTAAATGACAAGATAAGCCAGCAGGTTGCTGGGGACTCGCATGTTAGTTGAAGTCAAAGGGAAAACCCAGGAGGAGAATTTTCCTGTAGTAGCATTAAGCATGTACTTCACTAACTTGGTGCTGCCACTTCTAGAATTTGTCTTTAGGAAACAAACCTACATTTTTGACTGTTAATCCTTGGGCAATAGGAAAGGAGGTGATGTAGAAAGACTATAAAAAGTTTGTATGACTGTGAACTGCACGCATGATGCTCAATGTGCCACAGGATTTGTGCTTGTGGTTGAGTAAGTGTCAGTTCTTCCTTGTTCTCATAAAGGGAGTGATCAATTAACATGGCTGGGTCATTCATTAATTATTGGATTTAAAATTGGGTTATTTTAATAAAATCCATCTCAGCACGAAGAGTATCTCCATGAAATGGCATTGCACCTGCTCGTTAACGTGCTACTGCTTTCCTAATAAAACCCTTTGTATCTTGTCGGTTTAATAATAATAATAATAATAATAATAAAAAAGCTTTGGGCATGATTTTCTGGTGCGAGAGATGCTTATGACAGAGGAAAATTTATTTTTTTTGTACTGATTAGATTCTGAAGAAATAGCCGATAAGAGAAAATCATCACTCACAGCTAGCATACTGGAAAAGTTGGCAGCAAGGTTGTGATGTGTTTTGTTTTGTTTTTAATCTTTTTAATCCCTTTATCCCCAAAATATAGCATTAGTCTTACAAGCGTGTTTTGTGAGCTCTACAAGAGAAACTGAATTTAATTCAATCCTTAGTATGTACATTCTTGCATTTTTCTATAAAGTAGTGCAGTAAAATTATACTGTAATAGCCTGAAGGTGTAATCCTTGCCCATTAAAATCAATGGAAACTGAGCAATTTACTTAAATTAGGACTTGACTGCTCCTAGAAGATCTCTTGCAGTATATGTAGGAACTTGGAGAATGAGACTTGATTATAACGAAACACATTCTGAAAGCAGTTTCGTACATTTTCATGTATACCAACATGTCTGAGAATGAATATTTTGTATTCAACTCAATTTTCTATGGTTTAAAATGGAAAAGTGTCATTTCAAGTTTCCCTAATACTTAGAAGTCTCTACCCCACTCAAAGGGTGTTTTTAATCAATTCGAGCAAGGTGATGGGTGTGTGTGTCTGTGGCTGCTGAGTGGCTCTGCTGTGGAGCACCCACTCAGGTGGAGTGCATGGGGAGCGACCCAAACAGGCATCTCCCAGTGTGGCTACCCTGGGTATGAAGGCAAGTCACCATGTGCTCCTTCTGCCACAGACCATGGGGGAAGGGGAAGCGCACCAGGCTGGCCTTTGCAGTTGACTTGTCCCTGGTGTGAGGGTTGGCGAACCCGGGCTTCCCAGCGCTCCTGGCAAGTTCTTGTAACTTCCAAAGGCTGTACCTCCCACCCACAGTGCCTATGAGTGCCAGACCAGTCTGTTGGTGTGGCTGGCCACCCCAGTTCATATGGGCAGGGGCTCTGCAGCCGCCTGTTGCCACAGAGGTATTTGGCTTGCCCTGCAAGGAGCACTCTGGCTTTCATGCAGTGCTCTCTGTGTGTGGCCATTAGTGGGTGCTCTGTGGCTCATGGGAGCATGCATTTCCTCCCCCCCCCCAACCAACCAACCTTCAGATGTGTGGCTGGATGTGTGTCTTCTACATGGCCATGCCGGGTAGCATCTCATCTAAAAACACCCAAAGTTGTTAAGATGTATTTTAAGAAAACAAAACACTAAATCAGGGATGAGGAACCTCAGACCTGGGGGCCAAATCGAGCTCATGGCTAGTTTTTATTTGGCCCTTTCCCAGGTCCTGGTAGGATCTAGTTCTTACCCCAAAGCACTGGTTGCGTGCTTTCAGATGAGATGCTACCCCACATGGCCAATCATGAGCCACGGATTCTAATGCCTGTCTGAAGGTGGAGCAGCAGGATGTGTGCTCCTGCAAGCCACGGAGCACCCACGCTCAGCCACTCGTGGAGCACTGCTGGGAAATCCGGAGTACATCGTGTGGTGCCAGACAAATGTACAACTCCTGCCTCTGTGGCTGTGGTAGTCATGCTGGGAGATGCCTATTTGATTCGCCCCTCCCCAACACAGTCCACATGTGTGGGTGCTTTGTGGCAAAGCCACGTGGTGGTCATGGAACCCCACCCCAATCGGCTTGCTTGTCTGAAAATGCCCAATGACTGAGCTCAGGATAAGGTAGCAGAGATGACAGCATGCACACTAGGGTTAGGGGATAGATCCATAGCACAGATCTAGACCTTCCTCTTCCTGAGTGCACCCTTTAGGTATGCTTGCCCCCCAACTTCTGTGCAGTCCTTGGAGCTTGTACTAATTTTCAAAGTGACCTCTGGAATGGAAAAGTTTTCCCACCCCTGCACTAAACCAAACAAAAAGGTTTTGAATGGGAAATTGTTTAATGGAAGTTTGTTTATAGTTTGTACTAAAGTTACAAAATTATTTACATTTGCAGGAATAAAATACATCCCAGCATCTATTTGGGTAATGTAGATGAAAGGGAAAAAAAGAAAGAAATGTAAAACATTAATGCATACGGGCATAGGTTCCTGAGTAGCTAAATTAAGGAGATGAGTTTTAGAGTGTTATTGGATGAATATCATGATTTCATATAAAACTAAGCCATGTTTTTTGCAGCTTTTGCTGGCACTTCAGAGTTTGTCCCTTTAAAATGTCTATGGTTAGTGCTGCTTGTCTAGCAGCTGGGAGGTTAGACACATAGTAGTCAGGAATTTTGTAATAAACATGCTCTGATGTAAACAAAACAAGTCCTTGGTTGTGAAATCGCTTTTGAAGCATTTGTTCTGTTGCTGAAGGGGGGGGGGGGAGGGAAGGGGAATACATTTCCGCTAGAGGGCAGAACTGTTGTCCTTGCAAGTGTTTCGGGAGACATGCTTCTTTTCAAAAAGCCTCAGGCCAATTGCGATATATCTTTTGCCTGTGTTTACCATTAGTACAGCACTTCTCTTTGCTTTGCCATAAATCAAAGGCAGTGGTTCTCAAATTTAAGTTTTGTGTATGTTAAGATAATCAAATCGAATGTGAAATGAGTTCAGTGAATTGAAACAAATGTTCTTTTGGAAGCTAATCCAACAATTAAGGCTCCTAGTTGTCTCAGAAAGGGCTTACTGGTTGTTAAAGTATTCCCCGCAAGATGCCTTGGAAATGTAATTTAAAAAAAAAATAAAAAAGAAATACAGCTATCAGTCAGAATTAGGAGGTGGTTGTTGTAATTTCTTGTCTATCAAAGCTTGTTCCAGAATTTTGGTCTAATATGTATGCACTGAACTAAAACAATTTCCAAATGTTGCCGTTTAAAGGTGGGTGGAATAATTTTGTTTTGAGGTAAACTGCTATTGAGCTTTTAACAAATGTGCATTCATGCAGGTATATTGATGTTTGTTGAACTGTAAGGGTTGCATGTCTGTGTAAACTTGATTGTTTAATACTTCATTTTAAAAGTAGCATATCAAGTTAATAACTTTTATTCTTTCACATTAAAGGTTATACCTTGTTTTAGCCAGTGAAAGTTATGGGCCTTTTAGGGCGCTTTCAGACAAGACACTCTCCACCCACCTCCCACCCACTATACATGTTGCAGGGCACCCATAGGGCAATGCAGCAGCCCTGCAACATGTATAGTGGGTGGGTGGAGAGTGTCTTGTCTGAGTGTTAAAACGTTACAGTAATGCCAAACCTATGTAAAAGCAGTATTTATAATTCCTTTCAACTAATCCATCTGTTTGTTTGCATCTTCACTTTTGCTATTCCCCAACCCCTCCTATGGATGTATTATTTTCTTTAAAAGTGCTATCTGAAATTCTGCTGTTGTTCGAAGGTACTTCCACATCCAGTTACACACATACTGTTAGGATGATTTTTAGGATTTGCAAAAATGTATTTCTACAACAATGGATCAACAGTTATGGTTCATTTGACTGTCCCCTCTCCTTCCCCCCCCCCCCCCCCCGAAAACAACTTTTTATTTGGATGGAACCATTTTCCTACAACATTACATCTGCATACTGAAGCACTGTGCTAGTGCTTGAGAGCTACAATTTGATTATAGTTTTACCCAAACTGTAAAAAAAATATTAGGAATGATAAAAAATGAATTTGAACTTTGGTTTGGATAATCTTAAGTACAATAGTAGTTGGGAAAAAAAATGGAGCCATATCCCGTTGTTCTGTTGAAAACACTTGGAGGAGATACGCAGTCTGGAAAATGTATGAGGCTCATTTCTAGCATTTTCATGGAGTGCCTTCATCAGGAGCAATGTAGGGAGGAATAAATCTACTTAAGATTTCCAGGAGTCCTCCAGTGTTAAGTGCCTTGTGGTGTGTTAGACCCTACAAGGAACTACTACCTGCCACACTTCTCCATGGAGCCATGCTGTTATTCCTTGGGACCTGCACTAACCAGCTTTAGAACTAGAATTAATGACTTTCCAAGCAGTATCCGTTCCTGTGTAGCTATTCTTCAGAGAGCCAACTTTTTTGAGAGAAATGCTGTCTGCAAGCAGTTGTAATTCAGGTGCACAGTTCTTGTCTGGATCTCCTCAGACAGACAGCTTTTTCAGTCAGAAATATCTCACTGTGTCTATAAGAGGAAACAATCTGGATTCTCTAGGCAGATCCAGCCTTAAACAGGGCCAATAAGGACTATGGCCCAGGCTCTGTAGTTGGAGGGGCCCCGCAGGGTGGCCAGTCCTGGTAGTCTTGGGTCCAGTGCTCCTGAGGCATGGTGACAAGCTATTTCTGTGAGGCCATCTCCCTGCCCACAACTCTCAGTGGCTGGAATGGTTGCTTCCTGCAGGGCCCTTCCTCCCCTCACTTTAAGTAAATCACTGATCCCGGAATACCACCTGCTACATGTGTGTGCCTGTGGGAGAGCCTGTGCGCGCTTATACATGTGCGTGAAAACTTATGAAACTTGTTTGGTATCGTAAGCAAAACTAGATTTCCAGTTGTTAAAGAGGTGAGACAATGGAGGGCAGGGCCCTGCTTTTTATTTTTGCCCTAGGCCCCAGAAATTCTGAGGCCAGCTCTGTCTTCAGGTGTCTACAGCTGCATTCACACCTGATGGTGGCAGCGACTTTGAAAGTGATGTGAAGCAAAGATGAGCTGGAGGGAGGAGCCAGATCCCGGAAGTAGGACTGGTGTGAACGGGGTTCTGTCGTGACGTTACTCATGGATGACAGCGCACGCTTGGTCATCTGTGAGTAACGTTGCAAAAGAATCCCTTTCGCACCAGTGCTACATTTGGGATCCGGCTTCTCTCTCTGCCACGTCATTGCCTCGTGTCACTTTCAGAGCCGGTGCTGCTGTCAGGTGTGAATGCGGCCTTAATAACTCTCTGAACAGTTCTGCTAGTTGGACATTCAGGACACTTGGCGGGGACAGGAGCTCAAGTGGCCTCCAGCAAACCACAATACAGCATTTTTGCAGTCTGCTATAAACTGCAAGATTCAGAGTAAGTGATTTTAGCATATCATCCCCCCTTCCACAATTCTTCCTTCATCTATAAGCCAATTGTATACCAAAGGGTTCTGAAAATATGATTTTTTTAAAAATTGGAAATGTGTAGTGAGGGCAGATTAGAACAAAAGATTATTTGACTAGACATTTTCACAGATTTCATGCATTTGATTTTCATCTGCTCCAATGGACACATAATTTCCTAATTCTAATCATTTGTAAGGTCACTTACCATGACTGTGTCCATCAGTGGTTCCCAACCAGTGTGCCATGTCTCCTCATGTGCCTCTGCAGATTGTTAGGTGTGTGCTGAAAATTTACGTAACTAGAGTTGCTCAGTGAACTGTGGCCCTCAAGGCCTTGTCACAGCTGTTAAAATGGATATTAAATTAAATAATACTTAAAGTTGTAATGGATAATTATAGTCCAGTTAATACCTATTTCATTTTGTCTTTTCTTAAAGGCAAGAAGGATTTTCAGTATTTTATTCATTTTAAGAGCATGTCCTGTCTATTGACAAGTGTGCCATGAAAGCATTGCTGAAGCATAAATGTGGCTGAGGCCAAAAAAGGTCAGGCACCTCTGCTGTAGGTGATTAAGCATAGAGAATTGCATGGGGAAATTTGCATGCACAGCTGCAGAATTATGTGCATTGAAAATTAGTCATCAGATTCAGTGTAAATACACTTCCCATTCATTGATAGGTTGCTATCAATTCTTTTGTGGCTATCCCCTAAATGTCCATACTTTTGTGAAAGGAACAGTGGCAGGAAGCAGTTAGCAGTGTAATTCAGACCACACTTAAGTGTGAATCTTCTTCCTCATGTATAGAGAACAGACCACACCTTGCAGTCCAAAACATTTCATTCTGTTTACGAGAAGCTCTGGGTTCCCTAGGCGTCTGATTGTTTAGACACCAGGTCCACAGGGTTTTCTAGGGATGGTCTTACGGATAAAATTGCGGTTTGGTTCCAACTGTGGTTCTGATCCCGCAATTTCTGGATTTAAATCAATTAAAACCTTTAAAATCCAAAATGAAATAAAAATCACTGCACATGTGCAAAATGGTCACTGAACCATTGCTGCTGTTTTGGAAAAGGGCAGCTGATGTGTGCATGCACAGTGATTTTTTTTTTAAAAAAAAAATATTTTTAATGGGTTTTAAATGGAACTGTAACTGTCTTTTTGCACAGTTTCGGTTTGGTACAGATTGTTCTCTAAGGGCTTCTTATGAGCACTTACGGATCAATCTGAATCTGTAAGACTGCACCAAGTGTTTGTTTGTTTTCTTGCAAAATTATAAACTTAGCTGGACCCATCAATGTCCATTGGAGAAACAATGAAATAGTATGCAAGCAGTAGTGTGCCCCAACTTGGCAGTTGCAATAACCTCACTGCAGTAAATGTTTAATTCACCAACCCTTCCTCTAGATCCGGGGTGGAGAACCTGATGTGGCTAGTTTTTATTTGGCCCCTCTCCAGTTCCTGGATCTGACCCCTGGATACAGTTCCTACCCCCAAACACCGAAAGGCTGAGTTCAGGGCAAGGGAGCAAAAATGAAGCCATCCACACAAGGGTAGGGGACAGATCAATCATCGGGACCTTCCTCTTCCTGAGCACACCCCTGATTCCAACTCTCGTGTGGCCCCAGAGCGCATATTAATTTTCATAGTGGCACCTGAGAGGGAAAAGGCTCCCCGCCCTGGTTCAAAGAGTGTTATTTTGTATGTTTACCCACATGTATAGAGCGAGGAGTAATTTATGATCATAAAAACAAATACCAATATGTAGACAGTTTAAAGTGTTGAACTAGTGTTTCTAGCCCCCACCCCACTTCCTTTATTTTATTTTCCTAGACAGAATGTTCCCTCGCAGTAAACTGGAATATGACAAAGTTCATTATTATTTGCTTTGGAAGCATTTCCTTTCTTATTTGTCTCCCCACAAATTTAACAGAGGCCAAACTTAAAATGAATTCAAAATTGTGCCAGGTCTGGTTTTGTCCAGTGATGGAATTTTGTTAGTATATAACAGCTCAGACAGTTGTTTGAAAATGAAATAATCCTGTCATTGCCTCATGATGTGAGGGAGGTAACAGGATCCAAGAATGGGTGTTGTTTTAGGTTTATTTTTAAGTGCTGGATAGAAGTGGATGCTAAGCGGAAATGTTCTGGATTTGTCAGCAGTTTGAGATGATGTTAGACCACTGAAGGGCTATTTGGGGATGAGCCAAGAACGGTGATCCAGTGGAAACTGACGTGATGTTTCTTCCCCACTTGGAAAATGTCAGACTGGAGAGAGAGAAAAAAATCAAAGAAGGAACTGAAAGTAACTTTTTCATTCTAAATGCATAGAGAAGCCACACCAAGTGCACATGGCAAGTCCCTTCATGTGTTTTATGGCAAATGAGGAAGAAACATACTCAGAAATGCTTTGCAATGGGACTTGTGAACGCTACATGCTCTATTTAATCAGTAAGCACTACATCAAAGCTTTCTCTGATCATGCACCCTTTTTTCTTGCCCAACTTGATACAGACTGCTTTAACTCTAAAGAAAAGTAATGCTTCTTTTGCAACTGTCATTCATCAACTTGATACACTGCATGAATTTATTTTTGATGACATTATGCAATGTAGTGGTTTCCCTTGGATGTAACAAAATTTACAGGAATGTATTCTCCATTGTTGTTCGGCCGTACCAGTTCCTGTTTAAATCAGTGGGATTCTTTTAATATCAGCAGGAGAATTGGGATCCTAGATATCAGATCAAGAAGAGACTGCTTTCACTCAACCAAAACCCTTCTCCATATGTGGAACTGTAATCCTGTGAAGAGGCTCACTAAGTCAATAGGTTTAAGTGTAATTGTATACTCAAATTCTTTGATGGACTAGAAAGTAAGAGCCTTAATCCTTCACTGTAGTATGTAACTTTGGTGAGTTTTACCTTTTTGATTGGCATCTTGGTGACTATCATTAGATTATAGAGGACTTTAATTTCTAAGCCTCTAGAAATGGGACTTCTGTAAAATATCATAATTCTGAGGGCTCATTCTCCCATTGTGGAGGCTGTCTTCCCCCATGGGGAGGATGTTCCAGTGAAGAGGAATGTAAGGCAAGGAAACCCATGCTGATCAACCCCACCCCCCAAAACAGTATGTGAATGAACCCTTATGGCTTTAGGTGTTTAAAATCAACATTGCCTAATCTGTTCCCGAGTTCTGTTGTGACCACGCAATACTTTGCTCTGAACTCCTCTTCTGTCCATGAGTATCCCTGTAATGATATTCGACATTGTCATTTAGTATATATTATAGACCTCATCATGCAGTCATTGATGTCTAGCACTATGATGGCAGATTTGTGAGGGGAAAAATCATGGAAAGGTTACTAAATAATGTAGTTTTTACTATATCAACATGTAAACGAGTTTTTCAGTAGTAAAAGCATTTCTTTAGTTCAATGATCAATGATGACATGTACAATTAAAATATGAAGACTACTCATTTTGAGTTCTGACAGTTGTATATAAAAGATACAGTGAAAGGCACAATAAGAGTTGCCCATGATTCTGAAACCGCATGTTGTACATCAAGAGGCTGCTGTTCTTGACCCTGTGTCTGTCATCTTGCTTGTCTTTTTGTGGCAATCTCTGGCAGTCTGTAATGTTAACAGACACCAGAATGCTTCTCAAACCAAATAGTTCACAGGTTTTTAATTCACAAAATTAATGTGAATTCATGGAAATTCCTGATTTCCATAATCTTTGTGACCTGCAGGACAAAGTTGTAGCTCTGTTGAACACTTCCATTACTCAGAAACCTCCACAAATAAAACATGAATTTTCCACATTATCCTCTCTTCTTTTTCACTTTAAATAAGTGTCACATCCGAATGGCTTCAGTTGGTATGCAGTGAGCTAGCTCTGACAGTAATGAAATCATTTAGTATTTATGTAGATGCTGCAAGTCCTGTACCTTTTCTTAATATGTATTCTACTACTATTTAGTAAATGGCCACTTATACCAAGCTGATGATTTACTTTTTATGGTTTTCACTAATATTTTTCTTCACTAGTCTAAGACGATGGAGAAATTTCTGTCTGCACATGTAGCTCTGTTGAAATCAGAGAGCAGAGCTTGACCACCTGGTATCAAGGAGATAGTATATTACTGCTGCATTTAATTTATTTTCTCTTATAAAGATGGCAGTTTTACAGCCTGGCAGTTTTATTTGTTTTTGATCAGACAGTGGATCATGTACATATTTATTTATGTATTAAAAACGTATTACCCCGACCCTCCTACCAAAGGCAGCCTGGGGCGGCTTACAATATAAAATACATAATAAAAACAAAAAGGGGTAAACCCCCCCCCCCAGCCTCTCCACAGTGGGGAGAGGGATGTAAAAAATGCAATAAAACACATTTTAAAACCCCACCCCAACCCCCCACCAAAAATAATACTCCCTCACCCTCACCCATCTCCCTCGCCAAAAGCCTGGCGGAACAGCCAGGTCTTGGATTGATGTCTGAAGGAAGGAAGGTCTGGGGCCACCTGGGCCTCTATCAGCAGTGAGTTCCACAGCCTCAGGGCGGCCACCGAGAGTGCTGTCTCCGCAGTGGCCCTGTGGGATACCTGGGGGACCTCGAGAAAGGCGCTCCTGGCTGACCACGGGCCGATGAAGGGCACGGGGAGTGAGGCAATCCCACAGATAAATGGGACCCAAGCCATATCGGCCTTTTATAGGTAAGAACCAGCACCTTGAATTGGGCCCCGAAGACTATAGGCAGCCAGTGCAGAGAACGGAATACCGATGTAATGTGCTCCCGGCGACCCGTCCCCATAAAGAGGCAGGCCACCACATTCTGCATCAACTGCAGTCTCTGGACAGTCGCCATGGGCAGCTCCATGTATATTTATTTACTTATAAAATCATTTAATACCCTGCCCCTCATGCTCCAAGCATCCCGGGACGGCTTACAATGTTAAAACATATAAAATCAATAAAACTATAAAATACAATAAAGAGGAAGGCACAAAACCAAAACTACCCTCCCCCCCTATTCCTCCTATTCCACTGTACACTCCATCTCCCTCACCAAAAGTCAGGCGGAACAGCCAGGTTTTACACATATGATGGAAGAAGGAGGTCCGGGGCCTCCACAGGGGCCCAAACAAGGAGAGATGGTGACAGAGCCCTCTCTCTACCCAAGAAGACTTGGATAGTGCAACACTAATGAAAAGAGAGAGAGGGCCCACAACTGTGTACACAAAAACTGGTGTATTATATTATATGAAATACCAAAATATCACTCTTGTGAACAAATCTGTTAGTAATGCATTACACATATTATACCAAAACAAAATACATATATATGTCAAATTACATGAAACATATGTAATCACACACAGAACTTGTCACATAAAGGGACATGTATGATGTCAAAGTTAATATGATGGAAAAACAACAAACATGTTCAAATTGTGCCCCTGAACAACTAGGAGCTCTAATGGAAATCCATTATTGTGTGAAGTAACAAAATATCGCTTTTCTGTGTGTAATCGCACACAGAACTATGAGCTCTGATGAAAGTCCAGATGCATTTCAGGGCCACTGCTCCTTCCTCAGTGGACAAACGTGCAATGAATACAGCAAATTCAAAGTGTGTTCGGATCTGCAGGACAATGAGCGTAACCTTCCTATATGCAGCTGCTGCCTCTTTAAGGACTCATGTCACTGCTGGTATAGTAAACCTAAATTATACCTGTAAATTCAAAACAATTAAAAGCTAAAAAAGATATCTTCTGTACTGGCAAAAATTCACAAAATGCCAAATCAATGAATTCGAGTCTTAAATTCAAAACTGTTAAGCTGATGCCAGTTATACTTACAACAGACACTACTCTCAATGTCCACAGCAAAAAAAGGTGGGGGGGAAGCAAAGAGAGGGAAGAGACTTGGACGCTCACTTCAGCGCTGGCCTTGTGCTCCTCTAGTTGTAGAAAGGAAACTCACTTCAGCCTCTCTAAAACAGATAATACAGAGTGCCACACTTGTTACAAATGCCTGCCTGCCAAACCAACATGAAACATATTGCAACATTTTCCACAGGCCACTCTGACTCCAAATATACTACATTGACTACACTACAGGCCTTAGAATGATGAAGGAACCTGGTGTTTTTCCCCAGGATGATTACTTTAGGAGCAAATGGGTGCAGATTTTAAATAAGTGCAGCCTTGATTTAATGGTTCTCATTATTGAAACATTGACTAAAGAGATACAAAGTCTAGAGAATGATATCAAGGAAGCAGAGAAAGCTTTGCGAGAGACACTAGGTGACAAGAAATTTGGGTATACATTTCAGTCATTAACCCAGGATCTAGATTAGGAATACAAAATCCTAAAGGATAGGAAATGGGCTAAGTTTCAAAGGGACTTGAGGGACTGAGTCCAATCGAGTATACAATTGGAAAAGGAGCATTATCAGATCTAGACCTAACAAATCAGTGAATTTTAATCTTACAACTAGGGAGGAATAGGACATGGGCAGCACCAGTGCCAATGAATCAGAAGAGCAGGACTTTTCCAGCAGGAGGCTGGAGAGCAATCAGAGGGAGTCATTTTTAGCCCCCTGGGGGAGACGAGGGCAAGCCAAAAGAACATATGCCCAGGAAGATCAATCAGGGGCTCGCCTAAGAAAGGCCACATGCACTCGTAGTTGTCAGCCTGTCACCTAGAAATTTATCACAGGTAGAGACAGATGTCTTGGAACGTGGTCTCTCATTTGTTCCAACACCGAAGTACAACGACATTATTAGTCGATTGGAAATTTTAAAATTTTGCAGAACAGTTAGGTTGAGAGACTGGTTTAAGACTGACTTTCAGGAGAGCATTCCTGAGGGGACTTTTAGACCTAAGTCTATTTTTTTGCCACCCGCCAATAATCCACACATTCTAGCTTTTGAAGATCTGATGAGGGAAGAATTGGTTAAAATAGATAGGTCCCCCAAGAAAGTATGGCATAATATCAGCCATGAGGAGAGACAAGCTTTGGAGGTCTTGAGGAGGGATCCCAGCATTGTCATCAAACCAGCAGACAAAGGGGGTGCCACAGTTATATTAAGCAGGGACTCCTATTATCAAGAGGTCCTACGCCAATTGTGAGACGAGGAATACTATAGACCTGTCGATAAAGATTTTGTAAAAGGTGCCAAGAGACAGATTGAGGATCTGGTTTATGAGGGGTTAATGATGGGCCAGATTAATAAAAAGAAATCTGAATTTTTGGTGGAATGTGAGGGGAGAGTTCCATTATTTTATGTACTTCTCAAGATACACAAAAGTTTGGTTAATCCCTCTTGATGACCAATTTTCTTGGGTAATGGATCCTACTTGGAGCCCCTATCACAGTATGTGAACTCCTTCCTTAAGCCTTTTGTTCCGTTGCTCCCCTCGTATGTCAGGGACTCGCAGGATTTTCTCAATACGCTCAATGATATAGATTGGCAGTCCGTTATAGGGGATTTGATTTTGGTAACCATGGACGTGGCAGCCCTGTATATACAAATATTCCCCAGGCAGTAGCACTTGATGTTATTGTGGAAACATTAAATTTGAGGGACATTCATCATCCAGAGACCACATTTCTGTACCAATTAGCAGAGTTGGTCCTGACCCAAAGCTTTTTTTAGTTTGATGGCCAGCTTTATCTTCAGATCAAAGGTATAGCAATGGGCTGCACAGTTGCCCCAGAGGTAGTCAATTTATTCATGGGCAAATTCGAACGAGATAATATTTATGATGGTAATCACAATTCATTTTTACAGTATATCATCCTATACAAAAGGTACATTGATGACCTGTTTTTTCTATGGGTAGGGACTCAAGAAGCTCTCATTCAGTTCCATCAATATTTAAATGAATGCATGATGAATATCCAGTTCGACCTACAGTATGATTTGTGTACAATTCATTTTCTAGATGTGAGGTTTGGACTAGAGATCAGGCAGCATGTTTACATCGACATATAAAAAGAATACAGATGTTAATTCTTCACTACACTATAGTAGTAACCATCCAATCCATCTCAAGAATAATTTACCATACAGCCATTTTATTAGAATTAGGAGGAACTGCAACAGCAATGCGATGTTAATGCAGCAGGCTAACAGGTGCATGCAGGACATAAGAGACAGGGGATATCCAGATAAGATCTTAAGAAAATGCTTCTTTAGAGCACTAGGACAACCAAGAAAATCTCTATTAATTCCTAAAAAGAAGCAGTCTTGTAACAAGTTGGTCTGTCCCCTGACGTTTGGTCCAGGGTGTGGTCAGATATGGAAGGCAGTTTTAAGGCATTGGCATCTAATTCATAATATACCTGGGTGTGAAAAAAAACAACCTTGTTCGCGTATAACCCCCCCCCCAAATCTCTGAAGGACACCCTGGTGAGGGCCAAGATCCAGCAGGTTAAACCAGTGATCAGCTTGTTTCCATCTACCTCCTTCCCCAGAGGTCACTTCATTTGTGGAGGGTGTGGAGGATGCAAACACAGTATATGCAAAAAAAAATTTGTACACCTCAGCACTGGGGGGAAGTTTGCACTCCAGCACTTCTCTTCCTGCTTCACGAAGTCTGTAGTTTACCTAATTCTATGCCCATGTGGGTTTATTTATGTAGGCTACACCTCCAGGATGATTAGAGTCAGAATCCTGGAACTCTGTGGCAGCATCAGGTGGAAGGTTTTAAAAGAACCGCTGGTTGCGCACTTCGTACAGTTTCAGCATACAGAGGGAGATCTCACGTTCTTGTGCAATGAGGTAGTTCTGTGTGGAGATGAGAATTGGGCATCATTACAAAAAAGGGAGGTTTACTGGATTTTTAGTTTGGGGTCACTACATCTGCAGGGTCCGAATGACAACAGTCAGTGGACGGTTTTTCTGAAGGAACAAAGTGATATTCTTTTTTGAGAAGGTTGTTTGGTCATGGTGTTTTTGATTTTTGACAGTTGATTTTAATACAGATGTTTATGGTACATGCCCAAGTGGGCTACAATTTTAATAAGATATATGACATGCATTGTGTTTTTTCTAAACCCCCCCTCTTTTTCTTTTTTTACAGAAATGTATAAAAGTGTGTATGTTTTTAAGTCTCAGTATAATTTTTGTGTATTGGTGGGGATTTTGCCATGTGTAATAATATCATGCACATATAGATGTGAGTTAGTTTGTATAAAGTTTTGTGTTATCACTTTGAGCATTGGCATACATCAGTTTCATTGTATATTATTGCATGTGTACAAGGATCTGCATGTGAAGGCATGAGTTGGAAGGCCATGGGGAGACCATAAAATTATCTTATTTCACTATCAATTGCCTCCATCAGGATTTGTATAAGGAAGGTTAAATGTATGATTTAGCCCACATGCCCTTCATCAGTGAAAACTGGGCTGTTAACAAGGAATCAGCAGCTGTGCTGCATTATAACAGCGTAATGAGGACACAGTGGGGGATCAGGTGCTCTGCTAGAGCCATATACATATACAGAGGTGGAGCTTTGGAGCTCTCACACACAGCTCTGTATATTCAGGAGATAAGAAGGATACGAGTGGCTCTTTGAGGCAAGCGAATAGGGTGGCTGCCTGTAGCTGGCGGTGAGTTACATCATCAGTGTAGTGTATTTGGAGTCAGAGTGGCCTGTGGAAAACGTTGCAAACATGTTGCATGTTGGTTTGGCAGGCAGGCATTTGTAACAAGTGTGGCACTCTGTATTATCTGTTTTAGAGAGGCTGAAGTGAGTTTCCTTTCTACAATTAGAGGAGCACAAGGCCAGCGCCGAAGTGAGTGTCCAAGTCTCTTCCCTCTCTTTGTTTCCCCCCCCCTCCCGATTTTTCTGTGGACGTTGAGAGTAGTGTCTGTTGTAAGTAGAATTGGCATCAGTTTAACAGTTTTGAATTTAAGACCTGAAGGCATTGATTTGGGATTTTGTGAATTTTTGCCAGTACAGAAGATATAATCTTTTTTAGCTTTTAATTGTTTTGAATTTACAGGTATAATTTAGGGTTACTACACCAGCAGTGACATCAGCCCTTAAAGAGGCAGCAGCTGCATATAGGAAGATTACACTCATTGTCCTGCAGATCTGAACACACTTTGAATTTGCTGTATTTATTGTATGTTTGTCCACTGAGGAAGGGGCAGTGGCCCCGAAACACATCTGGACTTTCATCAGAGCTCATAGTTCTGTGTGCAATTACACACAGAAGAGCGATATTTTGTTACTTCACACAATACTGGATTTCCATTAGAGCTCCCAGTTGTTCGGGGCACAATTTGAACATGTTTGTTGTTTTTCCATCATATTAACTTTGACATCATACATGTCCCTTTTATGTGATAAGTTCTGTGTGTGATTACACGTTTCATGCAATTTGACATATATATGTATTTTGTCTTGGTATTATATGTGGTATACATTACTAACAGATTTGTTCACAAGAGTGATATTTTGGTATTTCATATAATATAATACACCAGTTTTTGTGTACACAGTTGTGGGCCCTTCCTCTCTTTTCATTAGTGTCCTCCACAGGGGCCACCTGGGCCTCTACCGGGAGGGAGTTCCACAGCTTAGGTGCAGCCCACCAAGAACGCCCTCTCCATAGTGCTTCCCCCCCGGGCCACACAGGGGACCTCGAGAAGTGCACCCCCAGTGGACTGTAGAGGCCGCTGCAGAGCACGGAGAGTGAGTTGGTCCTTCAGATAAGTTGGGCCAAGGCCATATAGGGCTTTATAGGTCAAAACCAATACCTTGAATCGGGCCCGGAAGACTATAGGCAGCCAGTGCAGAGCCCGGAGCACCAGTGTAATGTGCTCACAGTAATCCATCCCCATAAGGAGATGGGCCGCAGCATTCTGCACTAGCTGCAGTCTCTGAACCATCACCATAGGTAGCCTCTGTAGAGTGTGTTGCAATAGTCTAATCTCAAGGTAATGAAAGCATGGACAATGGTGGCCAGGTCACTATCAGAAACATACATTCAAAGCCATCACACCAGATGTAATTGGCGAAATGCACTACTCGCCACTGCCCCCACCTGGAATTCCAGGTGGAGCTGCGGATTGAGGAGCATGTCCAGACTATGGACCTGGGATACCAGCAGAGGGCGGACCCCATCAATGATGGGAACCGCCACATCCACTGCCCTTCCCACCAACATCACCTCTGTCTTGTCATCATTCATCTTCAGTCGGCTCGCCCTCATCCAATCCCGAACAGTCGCTAGACATTGGGTAAGCACCGAGACTCCTGGGTCTTGGTCAGATGAAAACGAGAGGTAGAGTTGGGTGTCATCAGCATATTGATGACACCACACCCCATACTGTCTCACGACCTCACCAAGTGGCTGCATATACATGTTGAACAAGAGCGGGGACAGGATAGATCATTGTGGGACACCACATTTGAGGTTTCGTGGAGATGAAGAAAAATCCCCAAGCACTACATGCTGAGTTCTCCTGGCCAAGAAGGAGCAGAACCAGTCAAGGACGATCCCGCCCACTCCAGCTTGATCCCGCAAGTGAGTCACCGACATCTCATGGTCAAAAGCGGTCGACAGATCTAACAGAATTAGCCGGGTCGAATGTCCCTGATCTAATTCACGGCGAAGGTCATCGACCAAGGCCACAAGCGCAGTCTCCATGCCATAACATGGATGAAAACCAGACTGAAAGGGATCCAGATAACCAGTGTGGTCTAGATGGCCCTGAAGCTGCTGGGCCACCACCTGCTCAATAACCTTCCCTAAAAAGGGGGTGCATCCTTGTGTCCATCTGCTCCCAGTCCTGCCTGTGTCAGGATCAGACAGACCCGGTAGGTTTCCTGGCCACCAGTTCACCAGCACTGTGCCCCACAAACGCACACCATACAGTTGTGGGCTAGAGTGTCCACAATGCTATGGTGTTGCCCAGGGCAATGGTGGACTGGAAGTGGAGCAGCAGCCCGGGATCGTGCATCAAGTGATGGTGGCTACACCACTGCCTCTTTGAGGCAGCTCGGCACTCTGCCCTCCCGAAGGGAGACATTGATCACCCCCGCCAGCAATAGCTCCACCATCCAGGACAGGCATGGATCAGGTTCACAAAAGGTGGCTCTAACTACCCCAACATCCTCCACCCCGACAGACGACACCAACTGAAATTGATCCCATGAAATCAGACAAGGTGGGGTTTCCACAGCCCCTGGTTCACCCACTGCAATAAGTGTGGCGTCGAAGTTGTGGTGAATCCGAGTGAGACTGGACTATTCTAACATGCTCTGTCTCAAGGTAATGAAAACTTGGATGATAGTGTGGTTAAGTTGGAGACTGAAACATATGGCCAAAGCTGACACACCAAATGTAATTGGCGAAAAGCGCTCCTTGCTACAGCCCAAACCTGGGCATCTAGGCAGAGCTGCAAGTCAAGGAGCACTCCCAGGGAATGAACCCCATCAATGACGGGGGCCACCATGCCCACCGCCTTCCCCACTAACATCACCTCCGTCTTGTCCGGATTCAGCTTCAGTCTACTCGGCTCATGTTGATTGGATGATAATGAATTTGATTCATAATTCTGCATTGCCTTAGTAAAAAACATGGTTAGATTGATTGTAAAAGGAAACATCCTGCATGAGTAGTTTCTGGAAACGCTCAGGCACTTGCCATGGTCAGATCGTTATCTCCTGTGGGCTTGCATTCTGGCGCACCTACCGGACAGGGGACTGATTAGGATGGTCCACCCCCGGAGACTTATAGAACCAGTTAGGTTCCAGAATGCTTTGGGGGATGGTCCTGTTGCCCTCAATGGCCACTCCCATCGATGACCTTGTGGCCTTCTAGAATGGTTGGCTAGTGGAGGCCATTGATTGGGTGACTCCCAGGCATCCGCTTCTGGTGCGTCGCATGGGCAGGATCTGGGCAGTTGAAGCACGAGAGGAGGCAGTTAGAGTGACGGTGGCGCCATACTTGTGCCTAAGACTATTGGTTGCGGCATAGAGCATTTTTGAGGACCTGTGCCATGACTGTTCAAGCAGCAAAGAAACGGTGGCCTGTGGCCCATCGACTGTGCTCTGAGGCAGTCCCCCCATTGGCACTCAGGAACATCCTGGAGCGCTGCTGGCAGAGCAGGCCAACCTAACCTGGGCACTGGCCCGAAACGAAGCAGCTGTTGGTTTAATGCACGATCCCGGGCTGCTGCTCCACTTCCAGTCCACCATTGCCCTGGGCAACACCATAGCATTGTGGACACTCTAGCCCACAACTGTATGGTATACGTTTGTGGGGCACAGTGCTGGTGAACTGGTGGCCGGGAAACCTATTGGGTCTCTCTGATCCTGACACAGGCAGGACTGGGAGCAGATGGACGCAAGGGTGCACCCCCAGAGTAGCTCTGGGGGCAGGCAGCCCTGCATCCATCTGAAAACACCCATTGTCTTGCCTGTCTTCCATTCACCATACATGAATTCTTTGCAAAGCTGACTTCTGGACTCTTTTTTTTCTACCTCCAAATATGGCCCTCCCCAGTTGAAACACAGCAGTCTGCACTGCTAGCTGTATTTCTGTAGTTCTTGGAAATGACCTGGGGGGTGACGTGGAATGTCATCATAATCAGTAAACAAGGAAGTAAGTCCTGTTGTTAAGTGCTGCAAGAGAAATGGTGTGGGGCATCAAAACTTGCTGCAATAAGGGTAAAGAAACAAAACTACCTAAGAGGAGAAATTTCCACTAAAAGTGTGTTACAGCGCCCCCCCCCCCCCCGCCACGAGAGGCTATATGAAAATATGAAATATCCATGACTGTTCCCTGTAGTTACACAGCTCTTCATGCAGAACATTTTTGACCTCATGATGCATTTCATTTTAAAATGGACTATGTTATCTTATAAAAGCTGTGCTTTTGTTTGGGGGGGTGGGAATGAGGAGCCCATCTGGGTCATGTGCCTGGGTTTAGTGAATTCCTACCTTCATAACATATTTCTCATTCAGGTTTGCTTCTTAGTTATATGAAATTCACGAGGGAACTAAATTAAAAAGAGAGCACACTTTACGGATTGCAACTGCTGTAAAGATAATAGATTTATGGTTTATTTTCAGTGCATTTATGGACTAGAGGCGTAGCATTTGGTGTATTGCAAAACCCTGACCTCAATATTGGCACAATTTATTACTAGCTCCTACTTGGTACACACACACATTGACCCAAGTTGTGTCTTCCTAATGTAAAGTAAATGGATGGGCGAGGTTATCTACCCTTGTAGATTAATGCCAGCTTTGTTTATTACTTACTAACATTTCTTATTTTTCAGATGTATTCAACAATTATTCAGGAGTAAATATGTTTATGATGGTATTAAAATTAAAACAGTGCAAGTGTCTATTAAAGTGCTGGAATTTTTGGCTTACATGAAAAATGACATTTGCAAATTAAGTTCAAGTTATGATAAAAATAAACCCACAACCAAACTAACCCCAACCTCACCAGCAAAACCATGAAGAAACCAAGAAGAAGAAAAAAAAAGGCATCCAGGGTTTGCTGATCTTTGATGTTTTGACATTCACAAAACTTCCCCCTTTTTACTGCAATGAGACTTAGGCGCGTTACCTTTTTTCTATTACAAACAAGATGTTGAAGTAGTGTTTTCCATACCTATTTTTGATACTTCATATTGAATTAAATGAATCCTTATCTTCCAACTAAACCAATTCAAGGCTTTGGTATTCATTTAAAAAACGTAAGAAGTGCCATACTGCATCGAACCAATGGTCAGTCTGACCCAGAATTATGTCTCCAACAGAATATTTAATGTGTTTTATTGTATTTTATGTCTTTAAGGTTGTAAGCCGCCCTAAGTCTATGGAGAAGGGTTGGGTAAAAATGTGAAAAATAAATAGTAGCCAGCTTCATTTGCTTCAGAGAAGTGTGCAACAGGTGATAATGGAGTGATCGATTTCCTGCTAGTCCTTTCAGTCAGTGGTCTCCTCCCCTGACCAAGGTGGCTAATGTATATTTACTTATCCTCTTAAAAATTCATCCAGTTTTTTTGGAATGTATGGATGTTATTGGGCTGCACTCTGTATGCCAGAGGTGGGTAAATGGCAGCTCCGGAGCAACATGTGGCTCTTGGGCACCTGTACTGTGTCTTTTGCCAGAGGTGGTTGTTTAGGGACATGTCCATGCAGCTCCCTTGACTGCAAATTAAGCCAAACTGCAATTTCTGCTGCTGACGCCTCTTGGGTTAATGATGGCAGAAGACGACTACTCTGTGCTGGTATTGCTGCTGGCTGAACCGGCCAGACCACCCAGGGGCCAGAGCTTTGATGGGAGGGGGGGAGTTGGGGGAAGCCATGCTTCCCCATCCCCAGGATCAGGGGAAGCAGAGATCCATGTCAAGTGTCCTTTGGCTTTCAACAATATGAACATTTTGATATGCAGCTCTTGGGCTAGGGAGCTTTGACCATCCCTGCTGTATGCTATATGCCTAATCAAGATGTACATCTTCTCCCCAAGTTCCTTCACTGAAACTGAGCGAGGTTCACAGCTGGTATAAATGATTATCGCTAAACCATGCTGACTTACACCAGATGAGTCTGGCTCACTCTGTCATTTGTGTGTGCAATACTTTAGAAAATTAGAGGCTGCAACCTGAAAATTTAGCCTTCATGAATTCTACTTTTACGATAAAATAAAGAAACAAGATACAATAATAGTTATTCAGAGGAAAGCTACTCAAATGAGTTATTTTATTGCACTACTGATTTGTGTTTAAACAGTGCCCTAGATATCTCTCTTTTAATTCTGTCTCATTGTGAACAGCTCTGGGAGAGTAAGTATTATAAGAGATTTTTGCAGTACAAAGATAAAATTTATTCTGCCTAACAGCACCACTTATTGGGAGTGTGTGTTCCATGGACTTTTTAAGTACAGACATTACTGACAAATGCAGTATAGCTTGTGGTGCTTTAAAATAAATCAAGTTGAAGTTTCCTGCAGAGTGAAAGGGTATGAATACAAATGAAGTGAATGGTAATGTCCACTCATAAAATCCATGTTCTTTTGGGGGTCTGCTTTTTTAGCAGTGATCACTAAGGGTACGTAGTTTGCATGATTTTGGGGAGATGGACAATAGATGGAGGCAGATTATCAAATTTAATTTGGTAAAGTTACTCATATTGTTTCTCTTGCAGTTCTAAATCTTGGAACTCTCTGGTAACTGATTAACTGTAAGAAAATTAAAGACTCTGAGATCAGACTGATGCCACAACCCCATGCTTTCCACACAGATATTATCGGCCTCCAAAAGTGGCACTCTGATGACAAACACCTCCTGGACTTTAACATAGGGTATTTTCAGACGTTACGTGATCACGGTCAACCACAGTGAATCCCCACATGGTGATCGCGATCATGGAACGTCTGTTGGGGGGAAGTTCCCCCCCCCCCAGATGTTCACCCTCGTGAATCATGGGGGGGGAATCACATTCACCATGCGAACAGCGGTCCCAGCGGAACTGGCGCTGTTTGCGTGGTGAATGTGCGTCTCCTGGAGGACAGTCGGCCAGGGCAGCGTGGGGGGGGGGGCGGGACTCCTCTCCCCCCCGGATTCCCCGCCGGAGTTGGCCAGCACGTCTGTTGGCCCATTACGCTATGGCCCTGGCAGGGAATCAAAGGAGTGATTCCAATCGGCCCCGTCACGTGTGAAAATACCCATAGAATTAAGTACATCCAGTTGGAAGCTATATCACAAAAGAAGAATGAAGGACTGAACAGTGGATTATGGCTAAGTACAGTACTTCTCCCTCAGACTCAGATTTAGCAATTCTGAAGCTCATGTCCACTTAAGACAGTGGGTCCAATCCTAAGGGCAAGCACAGACCATGTGCAGGTTGCACACATGCATTAAAGTTTGCATTGCATGTGAACTAAGTGCAGAATATGCACACATGATGAGCAAAATATGCTTACCAACCATGCACTTAGTGTGCACAAGTTCTGTGCACTTGGCGTGTGTGTACCTTGGATGGGTCTTTATGAGTCTTAGGGTGCATCCATAAAAAAAAAAAACCACTGACAGGAAGAATGCTGCCCATGCCAGCTTCTCCCGTGTAGGGGTGCTGTGTGAATAACGGATTGCTTCTCATGTGAATCTACTTCACACAACCCTCACATACAGCGGAAGGTAGCATAGGCAGCACTATTTATTTGTTTCTTTGATCTGGGGGGGGAGGGGTTGTGTGAATGTGCTGTTAAGTATTTCCTTAGCTCTAAATGATTTGCTACACTAAGGCCTTAGAGTTTTCTGTCTATAAAGGTGCTATGTCATCAGTGATGACAATTTGCTTCTCTGGGAGCTGTGAGTATCTGTTTTAGAGAGGAAGCCTCTAGAGTTTCCCTCAAATTTTGATCAGTGTCTTCTAAATTGTATGCAAACGGTGTTAGTATAGGATATTCCATAATAATTTAGACATCACTTCTCTAGGGATTTAAGGGGAAATAGACAGTGGGTGTAAACAGTAGTGATGGTGGAGTGCTGCTGTCACAACCTGACCAGGGTCAGGAACACATTGCTAACACTTTCTGGACCTGGTTGGCCAGCACAACAAACGGGCCAGCAGCTGGGCTACTGAAGAGGTGGGGAGACGTACAGACGTGTAGCTGCTTGGCCCCACTGCTGCACCCAGCGCCCCACCCCCTCATGATGAGCAGCCATGGTGGCCAATGACGACTGGGCCGGGAACAGCAGGCGAACACATGATAGCCCACTGTAGCCTACTTAGGCTCCAGACTAGTCACCAACACGCCTGGGAGCAATCCTGGGTCAACATCTGGAGTCATATAAAAAAATCACCAGTACCAGATGGTATTCACCCCAGAGTTTTGAAGGAACTCAAATATGAAATTGCAGACCTATTGTTAGTAATTTGTAACCAATTGCTAAAATCTGCCACTGTACCTGAGGACTTGAGGGTGGCAAATGTAACCCTGATATTTAAAAAGGGATTCAGAGGTGATCCTGGAAACTACAGACCAGTAAGCTGTGCCGGACAAAATGGTGGAAACTATCATTAAGAACAGAATTCCTGGGCATGTCGATAAACATGGTTTAATGAGGAAGAGTCAACATGGATTTAGCAAAGGTAAGTCATGCCTCACTAATCTGTTGTAATTCTTTGAGGGTGTAAATAAGCATGTGGACAAGGGAGACCTGGTAGATATAGTGTACCTGGATTTCCAGAAAGCATTTGATAAGGTCCCACATAAAAGACTCTTGAGAAAATTAAAAGTCATGGGATAGGAGGTAGTGCCTTACTATGGTTATTCAAGGTAATTAAAACGAGCAGATTGTGAAGAACTGCAACAGGATCTTACGAGACTGGGTGCCTGGGCATCTAAGTAGCAGATGAAATTTAATGTGGACAAGTGCAAAGTGATGCACTTAGGGAAAAATAACCCAAACTGTGAGTACACAATGCTTGGCACTAAGCTAGGAGTTACCATTCAGGAAAAGGATCTGGAAGTGATTGTGGACAATACACTGAAATCCTCAGCCCAGTGTGCAGCAGCAGTGAAAAAAGCAAACAGAATGTTAGGAATTATTCGCAAAGGTATAGAGAATAAAACTGAGGATGTCATAATGCCTCTATACAAATCAATGGTGCGACCGCGCCTGGAATATTGTGTGCAGTTCTGGTCGCCTCATCTCGAAAAAGACATAGCTGAACTAGAAAAGGTATAGAGAAGGGCAACGAGAATGATAAAGGGTATGGAATGGCTTCCATACAAAGAGAGGCTTGACAAGCTGGGTCTCTTCAGCTTAGAGAAGACTGAGAGGGGACATGATAGAAGTTTATAAAATCTTGAGTGGTGTGGAATGAGTAGATAGGGAACAGTTATTTACCCTCTCAAATAGTACTAGAACTAGGGGACACTCCATGAAACTAGCTGCCGGCAGATTTAAAACTTATTTGTTTTAAATAAGGAAGTACTGTTTCACCTAGCACATAATTAATATATGGAATTTGTTGCCAGAGGACATTGAGAAGGCCAGTAGTATAGCTGAGTTTAAAAAAGGACTGGATAAGTTCTTGACGAGTAGGTCCATTAATGACTATTAACCAAGTAGCTTTCGGGATGAACTTCTTACTGTCAGGAGCTGGGAGTGAACAACTTGGAATGGATTGCCCTTTGCGACTGTTAGTTTTTCTGCCATGCGATCGAGATTGGCCACTGGCAGAGGACAGAATGCTGGACTTGATTGACCATTGGTCTGACTCAGTATGGCACTTCTTATATTCTTATTCCTTGTTCTGATTTTGGTATTGTGAATGCTAAATTGTACTTCTACTGTTTGTGATTCAGAATCGAGAAAATAGTTTCCCCTTGTTTTATTTCCAGTAATAATAGTTATGGTATTAAAAGCTGTTAGTGTGGGATTGGTTTTATTCATAACAACAAAGGGAAGTGTGTTGCACTATAGAAAGTGTTAAGTAGGGTTTAAAGAATGTGGAGCCCATTGTTGAAACGGAAAGTTAGCAGAACATTAGTCAGAAGCTAAGGATTTTATCCAGTTTTCCTTATTGGGTTTGTATAACTATATCTGTGTCTAAAATTCTGAAGTAAAAAATAACCAACATAATGTCAAAATAATACTGATGTACTCTGTCTTTTTATAAAGGAAAAACGGTTACTTGAAGAATATTTGTACTGGGTTTTTCCCCCAATCTTGTATAGTAAGTCAGGCAGGAAATGGCTGAGGGAGGGTCCAGGTGGAGACTCTCTTCTGAAGCAGAGAGAGAGACGGAATATGTTCACTGAAATGCTTTTTTCTTCTCATTAAGCTCTTTAAAGGACTCTGTGATTTTTAAAGTGACTGTGATTATGTGAATCCCATGTGATGATAGCAAATAAAGAAGAAACTGTCCATTGCACGGTTTCCAGATATCAGATCTTTCTTTTATAGTAATGGACATGTGAGCTCTAGAAAGAAGGTGGTGTTTGCTTCCTACCTGTATTTATTTCCATGTCATGTGACTGTTTGTTATCAATGGTTGCCTTGTAAAAGCGTAAGGGGAATGAAAAGACTCATTGTCTGTGTATGGACTGTGCTGTCCTTCTGGATGTTCGGACAACTGTGCTCTTTTTAATTACTAAGCACCTGCTTCAGCTAGCACACAAGTGAAAACAAAAGCCTTTCCAGTAACATTTCTTACCAAAGGGGAGAGGGCAAGAATGAATGAAGAGGATAATGACAGGGCTAGGGTCAGATTTTTCGGCCCTACAGTAATTGTCTGTAT
The DNA here is from genome assembly GCA_003113815.1 of Sphenodon punctatus. Lineage (NCBI taxonomy): Eukaryota > Metazoa > Chordata > Lepidosauria > Sphenodontia > Sphenodontidae > Sphenodon > Sphenodon punctatus. The sequence goes on along the minus strand of QEPC01001706.1, from coordinate 1,379,770 downwards.
GTTTGCAGTTGTACTGTGGCAGTAGTGGTTTAGTCTCCACTTTAACATAGTATTCTCTGGCCCTCATTCTGGTTTTGTAAATCACTGCGAAAAAACTATATATAGTATAACCAGAAAGCATGCCTTCCTGGTGCAGGGAATGCAGAAATGTAAAGGTATCCCTCCATAAAAGTGCATCCATCTGCAGTTGTGGGCTGTATTTCCTTAACCTGGTGGTAACCAACACATTAGGTAATTTAACCCAGTTTGCCAAAACAAATTTCTTGCATTCTTCATCTTTTCACAAGAATCATAGAAAATATTTCTTTCTCTGCAAATACATGCCTCTCGTTCTCTGGTAACCAGTCATCTCGGTTCTTACTCAGCTGGGAACTTTGATGCCCACCTGCCAGGGTATTAGAAAGTTCATTCAACTGTATCTTTTCCTGATGTTTATTTTTATCCATCTAAATAGCATTTGGCTGAGAACCATCGTTCTACTGAACAGATGGGGAAACCCTCTAACAATTTTAAGATGTTACATGTCGTCACACTACCTTTTTATTTAAAGTGACTTCTGCAGTCTTATATTTCACTACTCAGACGTTTTGAATACTGTTCCTTTACAACTTTTCTTATCATACTGATCAGTGTAATTGTGGCCCACCTCCCAAGCATTAGTGGTTTTAACTTCAAACAGCCATATGGGATAAGTCAGTGTTGTTTTATTTCTGTTTTGTACATGAGGAACTGAAGTACAGAGAGATTAATTAATTTATCCAAGGTCATAGAGAGAAACAGTGGTAGAATAAGAGAGGAACCCAGATCTCATGGGTCCTAGTCCAGTGCTAAAGAGCACAAGACTAAATGCCATTGTGTTAGGGTTACAATGTAAACAGGTCCTAAGTTTACCCTGCAACCTCTGAGAATCAGTTGCTTCTCTGGCTCAAAGTAGACACACGTGACTCATTCAGGATACAGGCCCTCTTACGCTTGTTTCAATATCTTAATTCATTTTAGTGCAAGAACACAACATGGAATACTTTAGAGGGTACTCCCTAGCCCACTCCTCCGCTTACTTTTCTTCTCTTATGCTTCTTCGATCAATCGCCCTGCACTTTTACCCTGACTTACCTTTCACCTACTATCTGAGCTATCTTCCTTGCCTAGACCAGACCCCGGGTCCATTCTCCATCTGGGGTTCCCAGTACCGTCTCTCCCCAACACACTCTCTGGTCACTGGTAGTCTATCTTCTCAGCTCTCGCTTCCCCCTTTAAGTCTGTCATCAGCTGGCTGGTGGCTTTCCCTCAATTGCTCCTAGCTGGGGCAGTACCCACAGCACGTGGATGGGCTATTAATCCTCAAAAGGACCCCAACCTGCAGACCTATTAGAGGGCAGCACAGTTCCACAATTCATCTATTTTATCATTGATGGACTGAAAATTACATGAATTGTTGACTGAAAAACCAGCAAGTACAGATTGTCCCATTTAATTCAAACCTTGACTCCACATGCTAGACTTTTCCCACATCTCAACAAATCCACCTTAGGACAGCTCTATATAGTGATTCCAGGGGATCATTGCAGCATTCAGAAATGGCTCCCTCATTCCCTGCTTAAGCACCTGTCATTGGGGAAATCAGGATGTGGTGTCTAAGTTTCTGCGGTGATGTTTCTACAGCATAGGGTGGTGGCAAGCAAGGCAGTGTCTAGGGGTGTCCGTGGCTGCAGCGTGACTCTGCCACAGAGCAGGTGAAATGCGTGGGGAATGAATTAACAGGTGGCTCCAAGCGTGGCTACCGCAGCCACAAACGCAGCTGTCATGCACTCCCCCTGCCGCAGACCATGGGGGAGGGGGAAGTATGCCCCAGGCTGGTCTTTGCAAGTGACATGTTCCAGGTATGAGCGCTGGGGAACCCGGACTCTCCGGTGTTCCCAGCCAGTTCTTGTGACTTGCAAAAACTGCTTTCCCTGCCCACAGTGTCTGTGAGCAGTGGACCTGTCTGCTGGCATGGCTGGATGTCACCATTCATACAGGCAGGGGCTTTGTGGCTGCCTGTTGCCATGCATCCATTTGGCCCGCTCTGCACAGAGGAGTTTGGATTTCCTGGCAGTGCTCCACGAATGGCTAACAGTGGGTGCTCTGTGGCTCATGGGAGTGTGCATTTGACTGCTGCACTTTCAAATGGGCGGGTGGATCTGTGACTCCTAGGTGGCCATGCAGGGTAGTATCTCATTTGAAAACATCCATATATTGATTCTCCCAAATGAGCTATGGCAGCTGTCTGAACTGGCTTTGGGACCATCATCTGATGAAAAACAGGTGCAAAGAAACTGCCTCAAGGGACAGGATCTGTCTCAAAATCTGTCATGTCAAATTCTGTCATTGAAAGGAAGACAAATCCATCTTCTTGAGTGGGAAATCTACATAAATGATTTATGTTTTGCCATTACCTTGATAAAGAGATGCCAAATTGTAGTAGAATTACTTCTCAAGAAATGATGACCAAAACCTCCAGCTAACTGTGAGCTGTTAATTTCCCTGTGTACATATATACAACCAAGCACTGCAGTTTAATTTATAGCCTTTTTGTAGTATAAAAATTAATAGCCTGTTCCATTTTACTTTAAGACCTGCTATAAATTAAATGCAGTGGCTTGATTCCCCCCCTTCCCCCTCCTTTGAACAACAATTATCCTGTTCGGCGATTTAATTAATTCATCAACTAAAATTATTGCTTGTATTCAATAAAGATACAAGTTTTTTTTAATATTGAGAGGAGATTTATAGGTGAAATTATATTCAAGTTTTCTTTTTGTTGTTACATTTTCCTTGTCTCTGTTAACTTCTTTGAAACATGTCCTTCAGTTAGTTTGAACTTTGACTTCACAGTCCCCTCAATGTCTTCAGAGCCCTCTTAAGTGTTGGCAGAGCTGAGCACTAAATGTGAAGAAACGACACTAAAATTATAGCAGATAATTTGGCAGCAATGGTTGTGTGCTTCCCTAACTAAGCACTACATCTTCAGGTATTTAGCAGTGATGTCATTAAGTTCTATTAGGAGTCTGAAGTGTTTTGGTGGAGTGCATGGGTATATTTTGAGTGTGGATGGATTTATTAGGATATGAATGAAATGTAATAATATGTGACAGTATGAAACCTATGTGGTCCTCTGACTAGACCCATAATAATTGGATCCTTCAAATCATTTACTCTGAAGTAGTTCCAGTGGTTTCAATGGGACTACTCTGGAACCTCATTACTACTCTGCAGTAAGTGGTTTGAAGACCGTAGCCCTGTGTTTTTTTAATCGCTTTAAATTACAATTTCTGCTCAATAGTGCGCACAGTGCAGTAGAATTTACTTTCCACTCAAGAGCCATTATTTTATCGTCTTTACTTAAGGCTCCTCTGGGTGACCATTGATTCTCAAGCTGGGGTCTGTGGACAAATACAGGTCTGCAGAATGCTTCATTCTCCTGAGCATTCTGAGCCCACCTGATCACCTGGTGCAGGCTGTTTTAGTTTCCTGCTTACTGGGACCGTACTGGAGAGGAAATGTGGGAGTTTCTCTTTGGATACAATTTAATGTCATGCTTTCCACTATAGTGGAAACTGCCACTATAGCGGGACCACCTCACCCCCGGGGTCCTGGATCGTCATCGGGGGGTGCTCTCCTTGAGGTCCCCTGAGTCTGCCGGGGGACACGATGGGGAGGGCCTTCTCGGTGGCTGCTCCATGGCTGTGGAACTTCCTGCTGGTGGAAGCCCGTTTGGCCCTGAATCTTCCCTCTTTTCGATGTTGTTGTAAGACGTGGCTGTTCTGCCTGGCCTTTGATGGGGAGGATGAGTAGGGTGGGGGGAATGGATTAGGGTGGGGGTGGTTTGGGATATTTTAATTCCTCCTTGTTTTTGAGTGTGTTATGTGTTTTTATTGATGAATTGTGAGCTGCCCAGAGCTGCCTGTGGGGTAAGAAATTTTAATAAATAAATAAATAAATAAATAGTCAGTGAACTGGTTAACCATCTCTGAGGGATGAAGAATTATGAGCTTATATTTTGAAGAGTACTATGAGAAGTCCCCTTTGCCACCTAATGGCGGCGATGGGACAATTGTTGCGCCCTCACCCGGCCCCGAGACACAGAGGAGGAGCCACAGCAGGGAGGGCTGTCAGAAGTCTTCCCCATAATGTTTGTAAGGTTGCTAGGCAACCTCCCGTGAGGCAGCCGCTCGAGCGAGCTGCGTGGGCTGGGGAGCTCCGCCCCTTTTAGGAGGGGCTGACTCCCCGAGCGCGGCAGAAACCACGCCATTCCAGGGATGCCAGGAGAATCAGCCCCACCCAGCCCTCCCTCTAGCACTGGGGTTTTAACTGGTGGCCTTTAGGGAGCCAAGGAGGAATTTTGACGACCAACCTGAAATTTTGTACTGGGGTCGCGCGTTTTGCCTCCTAAACAGTGCGGAACAGGTTTAAATAGGTTTATTGGACTGTTGTGATTTCAATTGGCTCATGTGATTTGGTATTTCATTCTAATTATAATGTAGCAAGATAAGTTGTGAATAACTAATTGGATTGAATTGATGTGTTAGCATTCTGAATGATCAGAGAACTTACGAGTAATTGGATGACTGAGGGTAATATATTAGTCGCACTCTTCAGGGGTCCAGTATGCTAAGGTATATTAAATAGATAGGAGATAGAATAATACGAGTCATCTCCTTAAGAGATGGGGACGTGATACCTTGTGTAATGCAGGGCACAGCATGCACAGGGGTCATGCTCCCTGGGAGTAGTGACCTAACAGGGGAGGAGGGACAGGCACTGTCTTCACACCCTGAGGGTACTTTCTCCTTACTCAAACCCACAGTGGGCATTGCCCCCTTTCGGCCAAAATCTGGTTGCTGTCGAAAGAGGGGAAGTTCGGAGTTAAAGGAATTGTCGCTGGAAGGCACATCCAGAACTATCCCACAGTTAAAAAGTGACAATAGTTGATTAGCATACTGGACCCAAATTGCTTGTGCAATTACCCACCGACCTTGAATTGGATAAATCTGAATAAAGAGTGTGGCCAGTTTTATAATCAACTAATGCCTCTGTGTCTCATTTGTGGAGCGTGACCAAATGGATGTTTAGGCAGGTGTCTCAGTGGAGAAACTGGTACCTGGCTGCACAGGTCAGTGATGATGAATATAGGACCTATTGATTAGTTACATACACTGCACTGAATGTTGTAGGTTTGGATCAACCTTCTTAGCCTTCATTTTTCTCACTTAACTTATCCCCAGTTATGTGATGACCTCGTTAGCTTCTCTCCGTAGTAGGAACGCTATTGCAAATATTTACTTCATACATTTCCCAGAGGAATGCAGCCTCTCTCTTTCTGGAGGATGTTGCACATAACCCTGTTTTTTCATTTATTAAAGTTTTATTTTGGCTGCTTTAGGTAAAATGGCCTATTTAGGGGAGGAAAGAATTTGGTGTATTCTTCTATAATTGCTGGTGGGGGGAGGGGGGGTTCAGTGATTCTCCCTGCTTTCCTTTTACAGGTAATAAAAAGTTATGGGATAAAAATAATAATCTATGGATGACTGTAAACAGATGTTGGACTCTGGGTAATACTAATTATCTTTTATTGAAATTAAATATTACTTTTTGATTGAAATATTCAAGGAAATGGGAATTGTGTTTTGCAGTGTGAGCAAATGTAGACATTTAATATGATTTGCAAAAGTGGTGTAAAGTCTATTGCTGCAGGAACCACTTTAATAAAAAAAGCTTCTAATGTTTTTTGCAATTTCAGTCTGCTAATATTCTGAGTAATTTTTAACTTTTAATTTTTAATGTTGAATTGTTCTTGATACACTGTACAAATAAAAGGGACTATGGAGACATCTCGGGTGTATGGAATTGCTCTGCTGAAACATCTTCTGAAGCAGCCTTTTGGCAATGTATCTCCCAAGTGCTCACGTTCTGCCTCCTCTCTCCCCCCATCCCTTGGTGTGTGACTTAATGCCGCAATTTAACTTTTAGTTTCATAATCCCAACACCATTTGTGTGGGAAACGGGTTCTGCTTCCATTGAAGTTGATCACATGGACTTCAATGGAAGTTAAGAAACCAGAGTGATAATTATAGTCGACACTAAAGGCCTGATCCTGTAGTATCCAAACATCATCAAACTCTACGTTATTACACAAAGCCCGAATGAGGACTGTAGGATTGGGCCCCAGTGATGAGAGATGAGAGCTTGTTTAAGCATCTTATTAGGTTTGCCAATAGCAGGCAAATTCTTTCTAAGAGGTTTGCATTTGTTGTGGGCTGTAATCTATCCATAAGAGAATAATGTTAGATTTAAACAAGATGGTTTAAGGTTGGCAGCTTGTCCTAGAGGACTGTTCTTATATTCAAGGAAGGAAGACCAGAAGGGATTGGAAAATGCCTAATGACTTTTGATAAATAGAGCCGGTTGGCAGATATGCTCATGTAATTTCCTGATCTTGAGAGCTTTATGACCTCTTCAACCTTGACTGTCTTTCTTATACTGCACTCCTCCATCTGTTAAAGAAAATGAACCTCCCAAGAAATAGTTGTAAGAGGGAAAGCAGCTTTATGCTGTACCTCATCAAGCTCTGTGCCAGTTTCCCCTTAATTCTTTATTAGAATGGTAAAATGATGTACCTTTTGAAGAGTCTAATTATAGATCTGGTAAAACCTGAATAAAAAATATCTAAGCAGAATCAAGGGTATTAAATTATGCAAAGCACTTGCTCACTTGAAGAGCCTCCCCATGAAATTTTATGTTCAGTAGGATATGCTATAATATAACAACAATTCAACCCACTGGAAGAAAGAAGAAAAAAAAATAGCCCAAAGATTGAATGGTATTTAAACATTCCTTTTGGATTTGAAAATAATTGCGCAGACCAATTCCTGCTTTTAAAAACAACCATGATAAAAATTTGAAACGCTGTTAAGTTTTGATTAAAATTTGTCAGATGTGTATGTGCTGAAGGAAGGGAACCTCCTTGCTGTGTTCTTTGTACTGATACATTCCATCTGGCAGTGCATTCTGGGCAATCTTTAAAGTTGTTTAACATTATGGAACAGGTGGTAGTTGGAGGAAAATAAACCTCAGGAGAAGGGACAAGTATCTGGTTTTCTTGAAAAGTTGAAACAAGAAAGATCTGGAAATCAAAGGCCTTGATTAAACTTCTTTTAGCTATTTAGAATTTTGGGCGTCTCTTGAATCATTTGAGGTACTTCTATAATGAATGTGGCAGGGAGGCCGGGCCCAGGTAATCACCACAAATATTTATTATTATAAACATTTTTTTTTATCCCGCCCCCTCCTGCCAAAGGCAACTCGGGGGGGCATACAATATAAAAGCATATAAAATACACATAACTTAAAACAAATAACAATAAAAGCATTAATTCCCCCTCCAACCCTATCCAATCCCTACCCATCTCTCTCACCAAACGCCTGGTGGAACAGCCAAGCTTTACGCTGATGCCTGAAAGAGGGAAGGCCCCGGGCCAAACGAACCTCTGCTGGGAGGGAGTTCCACACCGAGCTGCGGCGACCGAGAACACCCTTGCCAGTGTAGCCCCCCCCGCTGAACATGGGTGACCCCTAAAAGGGCACCCCTGGCCGACTGCATTGGTTGTTCCAGAACCCAGGGAGTGAGGCGGTCCTGCAAGTAGGTGGAGCCCACCTCATAGTGGGAGGTGGGTCTGGTTCACCCATCTCCCACTATGGTGGGCATCCCAAGGTATAGCTGAAAACACAGTGGCCACGTTCTGCTTGCAAACCATGCGCATGCGCATTCACGCAGTTTACATGTGGCACAATGTGACAACAATGTGAATGTGTGCAACTGCGTGTGTGCACATTTATAATACACCATAAATGAATTTATTGGCTCAATAAAGTCCATCAAGGGAAAGCATATCAATTCACAGTTCTATAGTTTCCTTAGCATATAAAACCACAGTTCTATAGTGTCCTTAACCTAAAAGGGTTCCAGGCCCACCTGACAACAATACATTGTAAGGCCCTTAGCAGTAAGTCCCCTTCAATCCATTGGTCTTATTGTGAATTTTCAACCTGGAAAGACCCAGCAAATCTTCAACAGCATCTTACACCGTCTCCAAAGACTTGCCTCAAGGTGTCTCTGTCGCAGAACTTTTGTTGACACCCCCCCCCAAAATGAGACAGGACACAATTAGATGGATTTAAACATGGCCGCACTCTTTATTAATCCAAATTACAACCAAAACGGAATAGGTGAGGGAGTGACATTGCCTATTGCGATCAGGGTCCAGTATCAACAGTAACCCATTAAACATCAGTGGAGGTCTTAATTATACCATCAATAACCTCCCCACAACCATAATGTCTCCTCTTCATCCAGCGCATGGAGCGTGGCCAAAGGGCACTTAGTCCCTCCGGACTTGAGTAAGGAATAGGGTGCCCACCGTCCCTACCACCGTCCCAGGTCACCCTTTCCCTGGGGAACCAGCGCCTTGCTTGCCATACCCTGCAATTGCGTTAAGTGTGGCTTCCCCATCTCTTAAGGAGATGACTCCTATTCTCACTTATCCTAAGTCGAACCGATACTGGACCCCCACCACCAAGGAACCGCCGATACCATCGGACGGGTCCAGCCCCCCACACCTATCCTAGAACCTTCAGGAACATAGCCTGCAAAGCTTGTAAGTACAGGTCATTACCAGTCGGAGACAGGTGGACCCCATCTTTCCTAAATAAGTCTAAATCCCTATGTGAAATTGCACTATGTCTAACTGTCCCCCCCCCCCCAATTTCCCTTACCCATTTCTGAATTTCCCTGTTAATTGTTTTTCTAGTTTTATCAAAAAACTTTTTGGCGGTATGCCTTCTCCACTAATTCTGTCCCACATCAGCCTAACCCCCAGGAATAATCATTTTACTTCCCATACATCACATTTTATATTGTACCCCTTAAGCGTTGGTAAATCATTTTCGCCTAAATGGACCACCAGGATGTCAGGCCTGCCACCACTGGCGTGTGACGCGAGCTCAGGGAGCAGCTGATGCCATTTCATCCCACTCCGTCCCAGCCAGTAGATCACCGCCTTGTCTGATAATCCCAACTGGGATCCCCGACTGGTGCTCCTTGCCTCCTTGGCAGTCCATCGTACCAGGCTATGCCCCATGATCCAAATAATTGGTCTCTGGCTTGTGTTGTCATCTGTCAAGGAAACACTTGAGTTGATTAGTGTGTGCCATAGGCAGGATCCCCCCCCCGCACGTACATGTGGTAAGACCTTCACTGCCAATGACTGATTGCCTGAATATCCCTGTCCGCCATACCCATCTGAGCCGCAAAGGTAGCTGCCCCTATTCTGAAAGAATGAGACCCATACTCCCGGTATGGGAGGTGGAGCCTTGCCAATGCCACCCGGAGGACCATCACAAACTGATACCTCGTGACAGGTGACCCCTTAAGGTGGCAAAAAATTGGGCCTCCGATCCTTGACCGGATTCCCCAATATGCCTGCACCGCCTGAACTGGGCATAACCTGTCGTCACCCAACCAAACTGTCCGCCCATATCCCTGTTGGTCGGTTTTTGATATCCTTAAATGAATGATTACTTCCTGAGTGCCGACTGCCACATCCTGTACTTCCAAAGCCCTACCCAGCCTGTCTCTGGCTGATTCCGCCACCATCTCGCTAACCCGAAAAGCACCAATGAATGCTAATTTAAACAGTACGGCAAACATGCTCACCTCAAACTTGTCATAACACACCAATTGGAGGGCACTAACAATTTGAACTAGTGGGCATGGGGTAATAGGTAACCTAGCATTGGTGGCAGGCTGCTCGCGTGCCCATGCCTCTAGCAATCTACGGGCAAAGAAACCTTTATCTGGTGGTGACTGACCGGCAAGTTGACTCATGAACCCCAATGCAGCCAACTTCCCAGCAATCGTCTTTGCAGCCAACCCCTCCTGTCTCAAGACCATTGTGAACTGCAAAACCTGCTCTTTGGGAATTGGAAAACCCAAACTCCATCTGTGCTGGGCCCAGAAATGCTGAAATGCCTGAAACGCGCTGGCGTAAGCTGATCTAATACAGGCTGCCAAAGAGCCCTGCACAGTCATGCAGACCTCTAAGATCCAAGGCTCCACATGTCTCCAGGCATGGACTCCGGTTTCTGGTTGGCCTGGGGTGTCAGCAAGTAGAAGCGCTCCATCTGGAACTGAGAGATAGCATCTTCAATCTCATTCTCGAGTCCAGGGATGTGCTTGTCATGAAATAGAATATTATGCCGCAGGCAAACGAGAACCATGACTCTTACCAAAACCATAACCCTCTGCGAACTTGATGACAGTGTATTAATAATATGAACCACTTTTTTGTCACACCAAAACAGAACTGACCTGCTCACCAATTGCTCGTGCCACAATTGCAATGCTACAACAATGGGAAATAACTCCAGGAATGTAAGATCCCTTGTTATACCCCCGACACACCATTCCTGAGGCCACCTCGCTGCACACCACATGCCTCTAAAATATAGTCCGAAACCATGGGAACCTGCTGCATCTGAGTGAACTTCCAACTCCGCTTCAAGGAGGAGCTGCTCCCTCCATACGCTAACCCCATTGAATTCCTTCAGGAAATTCAACCAACCCCCCAAATTCTGTTTCATGTCACTGGTGACCCTGATATGGTAGTGAGGCAGGAGCTCACCAGCAAGCTTCCCATACAGTCGGGACATGAATGCCCTCCCCGGAGCTATGACCCTGCAGGCAAAGTTCAAGCTGCCCAACAAAGACTGCAGCTGCTTAACCGTGATCTTAACGGCAGACATACACTATTCCAACTTGAGAATCAATGCCCTAACTTTGTCCAAGGGTAAACGTGACGTCCCCGCTACCGTATCCAATTCAATGCCTAAGTATGTAAGAACAGTGCTAGGCCCCTCAGTCCTCTCAGTTGCCAGGGGAATGTCTAGGTGCCCAGCCACTCACTGAGAGGCTGCCACCAATTCAGAGCACTCTGCTGTGCCGCCTCGCCCGACGAAGAGGAAATCCTCAAGATATTTCGTGATTTTCCCCCCCCCCTCTCGCCGAGCGCCGCACCACCCATTCCACCAGGGAGCTGAAATGCTTGAAGGCCAAGCATGAGAGAGAGCATCCCATGGGCATGGCTTTGTCATAGTAGAAGTTGCCCTGAAACTGACTGGGTGCACCGGCAAAAGGTGAAATGCAGAGTTGACATCACACTTCGGCAGCAGCGCCCCACTGCCAAACTGCCTGACTTAACGTGACCACCGTATCACAGGACACATAGTGCACAGATACCATGTCCCTTGGGATCCCATCATTAACCAAGCAGCCCCGTGGATAGAACAGATGGTGAATTAAACAAAACTGTCCTGGGGCCTTTTTTGGGACCACACCCAATGGGGAAAATACCATATTAGGCAATGGGGGGAGGGGGGGGAAACGGGCCAGCTACCCTCCCTTCACTTCTTTTCCAAGTTTTTCCTTGCACCACCGCCTCCATACCTTCAACTGACTTCAAGTTGGGAGCTATCCTGCCCTGCTGTACATCACCCGCTGGTATTCTGAAACCTTCCTTGAAACCAGTCACCACATATTCCACTTCCTGCTGGTCGGGGTGCGTAAGCAGAGCAGTTGCCAATCTAACTACTTCAACTGGCATTGGGGCTCTTCCCCGGAGCCCCTGCGCTACTGCCCCCTTGATTACTTTTTCCAGCTCCATTGGCCCCACTCTTTGCCTTACTCCATGACTTAGCCCAGGGACAGGCATGAAATCCACATGTGGGGCAGGTAGGTTGAAACCTGCACGATGGGCAGGAACGTCTGCCCATATGGGCAAACTCCCAGAACTGCCCGGCAGTTCACTGCACTCCGCCGTCCCCAAACCCTAAGGGCACACTGCCCCCCCCCCTCCACTTCCCACTTTTCTTTCCTGCCACTGGTTGGTCTTGACTCCCAGCCTGGGTCTTTGGCACTGCTCCAGGGCCGTGCTTTCGGGTGCACGCCATGCTGCACCTCTGCTTCTCCCTCACAATGCTAGGCCGCAACAGAAGGGGGTGTGGTGTGCTAACACAGCACCACGAAGGGCCCTGCTGCTCTGTTCCCTGCTCCTCGCTACAATGAGCAGGGAACGCAATCAGGGGCCCCCTTTTTCGCACCGCCGACAAGGGCTGCCAAGGGCAACCCTCGCCGACTGCTTCCATGCAGCCATGCAACAGGTGCCGCAATTGTTTGCAGGCACCCACTTTTCAGTGCCCTGCTTGATTATTTTTTTCACGGCGGTGGGGCACGACAACGGCCCCGCTGCCGCGGATACGGTGGAGGGCAATTCTCAGACATACAGAAGCTCCTCTGTGTTGTGGTGAAGATCCAGCACCCAGAGCGTTCCACAGCCATCTTCTGGAGATCCTCATCCTCCATGAGTCAGGCTGTGACTGAACTCCTCAGCTACAGCAGCCTTCTTATATCTCAGAAAGGGGCAGGACCGCCAAACTCTCTGTTTAAAGAGCCAGTATACCTTTTTACATATAGCTGGGTTTAAAGAGCCATATACTCATTCACCTCCATAGCTTAATAATACATACAATATATTGACAATTAGACCGTTTTAGACAGTACTGCAGAACAGAAACGCACAAACAGAATTTTATAATTATTTACATTTTATTGTTTATCTTCTGGATATGACCCATCACAACAAGTTTCAACATTGAGTGGTGTTCTTTATCTAACTACTTATGGGGACCCCTTAACACTAGTATCTGACTGTCTCGCAAGTTTTTTCAGAACAAAAGCAACAATGCTGAAACCACTTACTCCAGGAAAATGGTTTAAGGACTGTAGTCTAATCATAAGTAACAAATACGCTTTCTTCCTTCCCATAGGAGAAACAGCTGGACTCCATCCCCCTGCCCCAAGGGTACACTAAGTATAAATACAAAGAATGAATTGAGGAAAAGCAAAATGCGAACAATAGTTACTTGAGCTTGGGACAGGATTTTCAACTCTGGAGTCCTACAGTTATGCTCATAACCCCAAAATAAAAGTGACTCCGTTTTCCAAATGTACTTGGCATATGCAGCTCCCATAAATGTCTGTGGGATTTGATGGTGCTCAGTACTTCTGAAAATTAAGCCATGCATATTTAGGCGCTAGGTATGTGTTATGCGCAACTTCAGGTCCCTTACTTGTAAAATGTAGGGTCCGCTGCTTTTGGAGCTCACAGAAGCCTGTTCATCATTGCTTCAGCAGGTTCTTTGAACTGATCAGTAGCATTGCATTTTGTCATTGCGCTTTTTAAAAAACTTTTTTTTTCCCCCAGTCTTTTTTTCTTTTTGCATGGTTACTGATTATCTTCTCTTGTAAATAAAGCTGCCTTTACATCCTACAGAACGTGTGTTATTGCAGGGATGTGCTTTATGTCACAGCTGCCCAAAGTGGTGGTAATTCTCATGGACATAGGGGAAATGAGTATATTCCCAAGATTTAAGACATAATCAATTGGCATGTGCTGTGCAGGACCATAAAGGAGAGTCAACTTAAACCAGCAAGACCTGGCTCAGAAGAAAGGGCCACATTTCACACTGCCTGAAGAACATGCCAAAAGGCTTGGCGACAAAGTTCTGCTTGCCAGTCTCTCGATATATTTGCCTGTAATCCTTTGCTCAGTCCTTTTCACCCAGTCTGCCAGGGGCCGTTTCCGAGCCTGTTGTTCGTGGGTTGTACAGGGCTGTAATGTTTTCATGCTTTGCCCAGTTTCTCACTGTGCTCCTTTTGCTTTTCACCTTTTGGAGTGCTCACAGTCCCTGTTCTATCGGCTTTTTGTAGCTAGTACACAGTGGAGATAAAGCTTCTCCTCCACTCGTGCCCTTCCCAACCCCTCATCAAATGCATGCCTCATCTGTGCCCCTCCCCTGGATAGCCATATGAATACCCTCGGGTAAGTCTTGGGTACCCTGGGATGGGTCTCGGGGTACCCTCAGATGGGTCACAGAGCTGGCAGTTTGAACTCTTTTTTGAGAATATTTTCTAACATGTTTGTGTGTATGTGAATAGAGCTGAAATGAGTACCTGCAAAAATGGGTATATCTGATGAAATTCCAGTACCTGAATAGAACAGAATATTTCAGTTACTTTTGAGTACCCAAACTGGTTTTTGATTGCACCCCTCCCCTGGATATCCACACAAATACTGTCAGATGGGTCTCGGGTATCCAAGCCACCTCTGACCAGTTCAGATACACTGGATAGTGGTATTTATGTGGATATTCATTTCAGCCCTAGTCAGGGCAGAAGCAAGCAGGTTCAGGACAAAGGGTGAGCAGGTTCAGGGCAAAAGGCACACCAGAAGGTAGGAAATGAGGAATGCAGCATTTCTCTGACTGACTTCTTGTGGCAGCTGGGCAGCCTTATAAAACCCACTCAGGGGCCCATTAGGAAGTAGGAGGTGTGGCAAGGGGACTGGAGTAGTGGAGGCTTTATAGGGTGAGGTGCTGTGGAGTCAACCACTGCTACAGAACCCTCAGGCCTGCCAGTTCAAGTCCCAGATCCTTACAGTAACTGAACTTTGAAATGGAGTTAGATTAATATTAACACAATTATTCTAAGATAAAATTGTACATTATTCATAGGCATTAAAGACAAATAATTGTAGGATTAGAGACAAGGAGCTGAGGCTGTCTGCTTTGCTTTCAGGGCTGGTTTAGAGTGTAATACTACCGTTTGTAGATTAGTTTCTTATGGAATAAGACTTTCACAGTCACCCTTCATGTATTTTTTCCTTTAATAACTTTTGATTCCACAAACTAATTTCAGCCAAATTTGCTAAAGCAGCTAAAGTCCTAAAGAAAAATAGGAACCCCCAAATTTGTAACAATAGGTGCCCGTGGAGAGGAGCTCTGACACTTTTCGTAGATAGAAATCTACATTGATTTACACTGAGCATTCTCTCCCCATCCTCACCTTCCAAGAAACCTGGTTTCATTAGTTTGTGTGTTTGGTGCATGCCTGCATGGAACTTCTTGTTGTTTCCTGAAGCAGTGAACATCTCTGATTACAGTATCCTATCCCATGTCATTATTATCATCCAAACACTGATTATAACAGGGCAGCAGATGTCAGGAAAACATTATACTAATAAGGACATGAATATAGCTGCCAGATTTTGTTCTAGACAGAAACCTGCATAAAATTCTTATGAAGAACGAATGATGTTACTTAGGATTTTCATTAGTCAGTTGTCTATGGTCCTTTATCTATCATGTTTGTCTTCTGAATGCTGCTTGCTCGCAAATTTCTAATTAGAAGTGTAGTAATGCTCTGGTACTTTGCCTGTCACACTAGCTTAACATATTCCTAAAAGTAATTTTTGTCAGTATTGTGTAATCTAATTGGAGAAAATAAAGACATGGACTTCTATATTTTATTAGCTGATGTTAGAATATATTTACTCTATTAATACATTTAAAAAGCAAACGTATTAGACCAGATTCACACAGACAAATTACGGAGAAGAACGTGTGATGTTAGCCTAATCATGACTTCCTCTTCCAGTAGTTTAACATCTAGTTGTTTGTCCACAGGAATGCCATTGTGAGACTTCTTTGTGAAAGTCCCTGAATCAGCTGGTTTGATTCTATTCCCTCCTGATCTAACCTTGTCCATTCTTTACTGTGGGTCCATAGAAAAGAGAAGAGTGAGGGGAAAGCAGATAGCAATTTCTGTATATATATAAAAGGTTATTCTAAAGAGGATAGAGAGATCCATTGTCCTTTTTGGCCACAGAACAAGAAGTCACCGATTTAAATTCCAGGAAGGAGAAGAGAGATTAAATACTATGCAAGATCTTCTTGACTATCGGAGTGTGTTTGAGCAGTGAAATCAGTTACTAAGGGAGGTTATGGAATGCCTGGCATTTTCCATTTAAAAAAAGAAACTAAGATTGGATAAAGGTTTTTTACATATGGTTCAGATATAGGGTGTTTTTAGATAAGCACCTCCACCCATCATGCCTGTTGCAGGGCCACATTGGCACTCTGTGCAGCCCTGTGACATGCATGGGTGATTGGTGGGTAATGGGTGGGAAGGCACTTGTCTACAAACACCCATAGTGACATCTTGGATGTACATTGTAGCTCCAGTGTTCTATTCATGGTAGCTGAGATTTGCATCCTTGCTTCCCCACCCCAGGTGAATTTACCATCAGTAGGAGCCCACAAGATGGAGCTGATCTAGTTCACACTGCTAAAAATCAGTTTGTTAATCTGCAACGCTCAAACCATTTGCTACACTTGCCTGCATATTTATTTATTTTATTTATTTATTTAAAATTTATATCCCGCCCCTCCCGCCCACAGGGCAGCCCGGGGCGGCGAAGAACATTCATTAAAACATTAAAACAATATAAAATGTTAAAACAATTTACAATTTCAATTTAAAAATACACCAATATGTGGGGAAAGCCCCCCATCCCTGCCCCCACCCCACCCCTACCCCTCGCCAAAAGCCTGACGGAACAGCCAGGTCTTACATATACGCCAAAACAGCAGGAGAGTGGGAGCCAGCCGAGACACGTCCAGGAGCGAATTCCACAGCACAGGGGCGAACACCGAAAAAGATCTAGCATCGGTGGCCACCTGCCTCGCCCGGGGAACCTCCAAAAAGGTTCCCACGGACAATCTCAAGGGTTGCACAGGCACATGGGGAATGAGGCGGTCCCACAGATAAGCAGGGCCTAGGCTGTGAAGGGCTTTAAAGGTTAAAACC
Source organism: Sphenodon punctatus (assembly GCA_003113815.1). NCBI lineage: Eukaryota > Metazoa > Chordata > Lepidosauria > Sphenodontia > Sphenodontidae > Sphenodon > Sphenodon punctatus. The sequence continues at coordinate 1,362,972 of QEPC01001706.1, read as the reverse complement.
AGCACCTTGAACCTGGCCCGGTGCTTTATAGGCA
>QEPC01001706.1:1350563-1362455 GCA_003113815.1 Sphenodon punctatus | reverse complement strand
TGTCATCAGCATACTGATGACACTGCATGCCCTGAAACCCCCTCACGATCTCCCCTAACGGCTGCATATAGATGTTAAACAAGAGGGGGGACAGAATGGCACCCTGAGGGACTCCACACATGAGGTCCCGGGGGGAAGACATACACCCCCGCAAGACCACCCGGTGAGTTCTCCCGGCCAGGAATGAACGAAACTAGTCCAAGACCGTTCTGCCAATTCCGGCACGGTCCCGCAGGCGTGTCACCAACACCTCGTGATCGACTGTGTCGAATGCAGTCGAAAGGTCTAGCAGGACCAGTAAGGTCTGAAGACCCTGGTCCAACGCCAGATGGAGATTGTCAACCAAGGCCACCAATGCCGTCTCCATACCATACCCAGACCGAAACCCAGACTGGGAGGGATCAAGGAAACCGGTGCGGTCCAGATGTTTCTGGAGCTGCCGTGCCACAGCCCGTTCAATAACATTCCCTAAAAAGGGAAGGTTAGAGACCAGCCGATAACTGGCAGAAGCATCAGCATCAAGAGATAGTTTCTTGAGCAGGGGTCTAACCACAGCCTCTTTTAGGCAGTCAGGCACCCTGCCCTCCCAAAGGGAGGCACTAACCACCAACGGCAGCCAGCAACGGCCGTAACGTCTCCTGGCTAGCTTTCACCAGCCAGGGCGAGCATAGATCTTGCTCACAAGTAGTGGCACAAACAGATCCCAGCAAGGACTTCACATCGGCAGGTGACACCATCTGAAACTGATTCCACAGGACAGGACGGGGCATCCATAGCCCCAAGATGATTCTCTGCAGTAACTGTGGTGCCGAAATCATGGTGGATGCGAGCAATCTTATCTACAAAGTACTCAATAAACCGGTCACAGCGGTCACTGGATTGCTCCAGGTCCAGGTGGAGGCAGGCAGGACTGAACAAGCCTTTCACCACCCAGAAAAGCTCCGCTGGACGTGACTTTGCACATGCAATAAGAGCAGCAAAGAACTGCTTCTTTGTTGCCTGCACCTCCACAGCATAGGCCTTTAAACTGCTCTTATGCTGCGATAGATCATACTGGTTGCGAGACTGGCGCCACCGTCACTCTAACTGCCTGCTCTCCCGCTTCAAACACTGCAGGCTCTAAGTAAACCAAGACCTGCGGGAGACTCGGGAGGGCAGCGCATGCCTGGGAGCCACTCTGTCAATCGTCTCGGCCAACAAGGTGTTCCAGAAGACTACGAGATCATCGACAGAGCGGGTGTCAAGTTCCAGGGGAAACTCCCCCAGAGCATTCCAGAACCGATCTGGTTCCATAAGTCTCCGGGGGTGATCTAATAGGTCCTGCACCCTTCCGGGTGCTGCTGTGTATGGCCACCCATGTATGGCCTTCCGGGTGCTGCTGTGTATGGCCACCCATGAGCCACACATTTGACTGCCTGCCTGAAGGTGGAGCAGCCAGTTGTGGGCTCACATGAGCCATGGAACACCCACTCTCAGTCACTTACGGAGCACTGTGGGGAAATCCAGAGTGCACCGTGCAAGGCAGTCCAAATATGTGAAGGCTGCCTCCATGACCACAGTAACCATGCTGGGAACTGCCTGTTTGATTCACTCACCATGCACTCCACATGTGGGTGCTTTGAGGCAGAGCCACGCAGTGGCTGCAGACCCTCCTCCCCCCCCCCAGCCCAATCAGCTTTCTTGTCTGAAAACACCTGATATAGTGTATTCTGTGTTCCAGTCTGGTCTGTTCCAGACTCTTCTCCTCTTGCTATTTTGATATGGAAACTTTTATTTTCTCTGCAGTTGTAATGTTGCTAAATCCTGTAATCCTCACCTGGGCATAACTCCCTTTCACTTCTGTGGCTGTAGGGTTATGGATTTTAAAAAAAGAATTCTGCATGTAGGACTGTAATGAACAAATACACATCTAATTTTATATCCTAGCACTAATATCTATATTTTTAAAGAAAATAACCTGGACCTAAACTGGACCTCAAGGAATAATTTTAGAACATCAATGACAGTCCTGGAGCTATTTACTCATAAGAAACCATCAGTGGGACAACGCACCACTAAGGCCCTTTTTACACGGGCAGCAGTGGGTGGGGGGATGGCTGTGCTGCCATGGTGGGTGGGGGTGCATTGGCAGCATACATGCACCACCACCCGTACTGTTCGCATGGACAAACACCCATCCCCCCCACACCACCACAGCATTTACACGGACCAACCCCCCTCCCCCCCTTCGAACACGCTCCCACACGCTCAGCGGGGTGGGGTGGGGGCATGTCTGTAAAAATGGCCTGAGTGCAGTGGTTGCCATACTTTTTGCCTGTATGGCCTCAGCTGAAAACCTGAGAAGATTGAGGTTATGCTGGTTGGGAGGACGGTGGGTGTGACGTCCCCATCATTGATGGGGTTCATCCACCGCTGGTCTCCCAGGTTTGGCGTCTGGGAGTGCTCCTCGATTTCCAGCTCCGCCTGGATCTTTAGGTGGCAGCTGTGGCGAGAAGCGCTTTTCACCAGTTACATCTCGTGCCGCGGCTTCGGTTGTATGTTTCGGATGCCAACTTGGCCATCCGCGTCCATGCCTTCATTCCCTCATGACTGGACTATGTTCTACGTGCTCTACCTGGGACTACCCTTGGTGACGGTCCGGAGACTTCAGCTAGTGCAGAATGCGGCGGCCCACCTGCTTACGGGGACGGGTTGCTGTGAGCACATTATACCAGTGCTCCGTGCTCTGCACTGGTTGCCTATAGTCTTCCGGGCCTGATTCAAGGTGTTGGTACTTACCTATAAAGCCCTATACGGTCTAGGCCCCAACTATCTGCGGGATCACCTCACTCTCCATGTCCTGGACCAACCCCTGTGATCTGCTGGGGGTGCCATTGTTGAGGTCCCCCAGGTGGTACAGGGGGCCACGATGGAGAGGGCGTTCTCGGTAACTGCACCTAGGCTGTGGAACTCCCTTCCGGCGGAGGCCCAGGTGGCCCTGGACCTCGCCTCATTTTGACGTCCGTGCAAGACCTGTCTGTTCTGCTGGGCTTTTGGTGAGGGAGATGGGCGGGGTGGGTGGGGTAGGGTAGGGTTTTATGCTACCCCCCTTTTGATTTGTTTTATGGATTTTATATGTTGTTTATGGTTTTTAGTGATATTTTAAATTATGTTGTAAGCTGCCTCGAGCTGCATGTGCAGGAGAGGCGGGGTAAAAATTCTGTAAATAAATAAATAAAATTTGAGTTTTAAATATGAGCATTTGACCCCAGACACTCAGCATCAAAGACATTCAGAATATGTCCAATATTAATCAGGACTCCAGCCCTACTTGGCGTCTCAACCCATAGTTCAGGAACATCTGTTTAACTGTTTTCTGGATTAAAGCCTTTGTTGAATGGAAGGCTCAGAAAATCAGGGCCTCGTGCTTCTCTATGTGGGCCCAATCCAAGGTGTGTGCATACTGCCAGGGTCCCTGCACTGCATATATGCAGTGCATACATGCAACTTGGGTCAGGCCCAGTATTGCAAGTCTCAACCTCTGTGGCAAAAGAGAACAGTTCCATGACAACATCTTTGTGGTAGCCCTTCAGGTATCTGAAGACTGCTTTGTCACCCCTTAATCTTTTCTAGACTAAATATACACAGCTCCTTCAGCCTTTTCTCATAGGACCAGCTTTTAGGGCTGGTTCAAAAAAGCCATTATAATTTCTTGTAAAAATCCCACAAAATTAGAATGGCTACTGAAATTCTGCTTGGAGTTCCAATTGGAAAAAAATTCCAATTGGAATTCTGACCAGATGGTTTTGTGCATATGCAAAATGGTGGCTGTAATTCTGCACATGTGCAGAATGGAAACAGTCATTTTGTGCATGCACAAAAGGCCAAAAAAATTATTTTGTTCCATCCAATTGGAATGCCTGGTTCCAGTGAAATCGGAAGCAGGAGAAATTTTTGTTTCAGCCCTACCTGCTTTCCATACCCTTTTATCACCTTTGTTGCCCTCCTCTGAACCTGCACCAGTTTGTCAATGCCCTTCTTAAAATAAGGTGCCCCATAGTGGACAGTACTCCAGGTGAGGTCTCACCAGTGCAGAGGGAAATAATTTCCTCCCACGACTTCTGTGCTTCTGCTAATGTCACATGATTGCAAAACTCCTGTTCAGTTTGTGATTGACCATGATCCCTATGTCCAGTTTACATGTGCAGCTGCCAAGCCACATATCTCTCATACATGAACATCTGGTTTTTCTTCCCTAAATGTAGAACTTTACATTTATTTCTATTATATATTCAGCCCAGTTTTCCAGTCTATCAAAATTATTTTGATTTCTAATTCGATCTACCAAGGTGTTAGCTACCCTTTCCAATTTTGTGTTATCACATTTTCTGATAAGGATTTCTCCACCCCTTTGTCCAATTCATTTTTAAAAAAACCAAAAACTTAATTTTATTATATCCATGAAAACCATATATCACTTCAATCTTTACAATTCTTTTACCCTATATTCCCCTTTTTTCCCCAGATGCAAATATTTCAATTTAATACAATCAAACAACTCACTGAATACACCCAATTTTTTTAAAACACTCAACATAAAACCTTACCCATGACCCTTCCCTATCTGCCCTCCTGACCAGAGATTTTTGCCCACCCTTAAGTCTCCATTAGTTTTACGATATTTTCACTTTGAGGAGGTTTGTCTTCCAGGGCACACACAATTGGAGTTCATACCCTTTTAAATTTCATATCTTCATTTTGAATCCTTGCATGAAGCTTTTCCGTACTAAAAAGGTACCACAGTCTGTGTCCATTCTTCCACTGAGAGATCTTCCTCTTCTTTCCAGTGCTTGATGATTATATTCAGTGCCGTCAGAAACAGAATTTTGATCGAGTCTTGACACCCTTTAACTCTGTCACTTTCTGGGAAAAGACCAAACAGTCTTGTTTCAGGTCTGAAGGGTATCAGCTCCCCCGTAATTTTTTTGGCCATTTTCCAGATTTCCCCCCAGAACAAATTGACCTTGCTGCATTTCCACCAACAGTATATATAGTCTGCGTGTTCCCACAACCTTTCCAGCAGCAGCCATTACCCCCTGAGCCCATGTATTTCAGTCTCAATGGGGTCAAATAGAACCTAGTTGTTAACTTAATTTGTATTTCTTTGACCTCCATTGAGAAGGCACACTCATGCATATGGTTCCATATCTTTTTTACTTCTGTTTCCCCCAGGGTCAGAGTCAGATCCTTTCTCCATCTCTCTATATATGTTATCTTTTTCTCATAGCTACACCTCTTAAGTTCTTTATAAATCTTCCCTAGCCTCCCTGCCCCTTTGCTTTTTTTAAAGACCAGTTCCTCCAATTTAAAGGGTTCTCTGCCCCAGTCCTTTTTATCTGCATGTGTACAGGCACTCTTCAGCTGTAAATATTGCAAGAAATCAACCTTTTACTAGGTGCTCTACTTTCTGTATTGACTCAAATTTCCCCAAACTGAAAAGCTGTTGCACCCTAGTCACGCCTGCCAATTGCAGTTTCTCTCTTAGCGCCTTAGCCAGACTTGATTCTTTCATGTGCAGCGAATCTATAGGGGAGTATGGTGACATCCCTATCTTGGTTCCTAATTTCTTTTGGCTCCCTGTCCAGGCTTTTACCAGCATGCCTGCAAATGGGTGTTCTACCTTTGCTTGTTTGCTTAATTTTCCCTTGTCTACAATCAACTCCTTCAAAGAGTGGACCTGGAGCAGAGCTCTCTCCAACTTCACCCAATCTGCTGTTTCTGATTCTTGGTACCACTCAGGCAGGCACACAATGCCGCAGCTGTGTGGTATAGTTTCATATCTGGAAAGTTGATCCCTCCTTTGTCTTTTAGTCTTCGGTTTCCTCCCGTACCATATTAAGTCTTTGATTAGTGTGTCTATTTCTTTGAAGAACGTTTCCGGGAGGGAGATAGGCAGAGCCATCATCTTATATAGCATTTTCGGTACTACCATCATCTTAAATAGGTTGATCCTCCCCATCCAGGATATCATCAAATTCTGCCACGGCCTAGTTTCCTCTTTTAATTTTTTAACAAGTGGGGCAAAATTTTTGGAGTACAAGTCTCTTAAGTCTCTTGAGATAGTCACACCAAGGTATTTTATACCTGTTTCAGTAATCGGAAACAGTGACATCCTCCTCAGCTGTTCTTGTTCTTGACCTTTACCAAAAATCATTGTGAATGATTTGTCCCTATTGATTTTGTATCCTGATATTTTTCCAGATTGGCCTATTAATTTTAATAGTTCTGGGAGCGAGCTTTTAGGGTCAGTGGTATATAGGAGATCATCCGCATATAACGCTAGCTTTTGGCTATTGTCTCCTATTTTCACCCCTTTTATTAAATTATTCTGCCTAATTGCATTGGCCTATAGTGTCAGATTAAAAAGCAGTGGCGACGGGGCATCCCTGCCTCGTCCCTTTTCCTAATCTGAAACTCTCTGTTAAGTTACCATTAATTATCAGCCTTGAGACTGGCTCCTTATATATCGCTTTCACCCAAGACATAAAATTTCCCTGAAAACCCATTTTATTGATGATCGCGAATAGGCATTTGGGCTCTGTATAATCAAACGCCTTCTCCGCATCAACTGATATAATCATGCTTGGAATCTTCTGCTGTTTTAATGCATAAATAATATTTACTGTTTTCCTAATGTTGTCTTTTCCCTGTCTGCCGGGGATAAAGCCTGACTGGTCTTTATGTATAATTTCTGATATTAAAGCTCTTAGTCTATTTGCCAGTATTTTAGCAAAAATTTTGTAATCTATATTAAGCAGAGAGATTGGTCTAAAACTCCCATATTGGTCCTGCGGCCTACCTGGTTTTGGAATCAAGGATATAACTGTTTTATAAAAATCCTGGGGCATTTCTTCCACTAATAGCATATTATTGTACACTGCTGTCAGTCTCGGGGCTAACACTTCAGCAAAGGCTTTGTAGAATTCATTTGGGAAGCCATCCAGTCCACTTGCTTTGTTCTTTTTAGTATCTACTATTGCTTCCTGCACTTCTTGCTCAATAATTTTGGTGTTTAAGAAAGCCCTTTGGTCCTCATTTAATATTGGACTTTCAGTCTTGCTCACAAAATCATTAATTTCTTCCTCAGAAGGGTTTTGAGTGGACGTCCAATTCATTAATAAAGACTGGATTGAACAGCACTAGGCCCAGAATGGAGCCCTGTGGGTGCAGAATCCCACTTGATGATCAGTACATACGGTTCCTGAAAGAGAGGGCAGTATTTTCCTCCCTCACAGAATAGTATCTCAGAACTTTTAATTGATATATAATTTATTGTATTTTAAATGTTGTAAGGCTCTTTGAGTGCCTGTGATGAAGCAGGCCATGGCCCCTTTAAGGCCAGCTTGTTCATCACTTGCGTCCTCGTCCCTGTGCGAGTTATAATAGAGGATGGCTGAAGTACAGGGGCAGTCTGGGGGGGGGTAAGAAGAGGCAGGATCTCTGGAAAGCAGAACAGCCTGGGCGTTAATCAGGATTCCGACTCCCAAAGGCAAAAGGGGACGGTGTTGGGAGGGTGCTGGGAGCTGGGAAAAAGGACATGTGCTTTTGATGTACAGGAAGCTAGAAAATAAAACCTCATGTGACAAAACCTCCTGCTTGTGAGACTGATTTTGCACAAACTCTCCTTAGCAGAATGGTGTATACATCACAAGGCCACCTGATTGGGGCTGTGGGGGTGGGTGGGAGGGAAACGGGAAACCCTATATAAATTAAAATTACGATGATGATGATTATTATTGATCCAATACTCATCACATCCTGGTATTGGCAAAGCAGTGGCACCATTTGAACTGTCATGTAGTTATTTGTTTAATGAGGCTGACTTTCTTTTAAAACTTGAATTGTCTCAAAGCCACAGATGTGACAGTTCTATGGCATCTCTGCCCATCTATTTAATTACTATTTTTCCTCCTTTCCAGTGCTTCCTACCAAAAATGTATTGGGGTATCATCTTTAATGTAATTTGTTAAGTCTCCCAGTCAGGGTAGAGGCAGATGTCTTAACGTGGTGCTGAACTCTCCTTATCTGTTTGTGGCAGGGTTTGGGATTTTTAAATATCTTAGCATGTTTGATGTGTCTGAGAAGTCAGACACACAAAAGGGTCAAGGTGAGATGGGATTCCTAATATATATATATATCACAGTTTTCCTTTTTTATTTACTTCGTTTCTAATGTTATCTTTCACTTGCTAGACTCCTTTACTAGGCTACATCAACTCTGCCCCTCCCCCAGTATATTTTATTTTGGGTCACCCGGGGATAAGTGTTCTGGAAAATCCCCATTGCAACAATAAGGCTGCAATTATCTCCAGTGGTTCTGTTTGTAGAATTACACTTTTGCAGTTTCTGACACAAGAACATCTTGAGTGAATTGCAGCTTTGTATTCAGTTAGAAACCTTGCATTTTTCTATGTGGAGTTGTGGACTTTGGAGAAGGTGGCTATTTTCTCATAAACTCCTCTGCTTAAGTGTTGCAGTCTTCTGCATTACACATGTGCTGCTCCTATTGTCACTCATTTATCTTTCTTTTGAGCTGTATATTCAATCATTCATATCTTGACAGGTTCTGAAGATTGTGTGTGTTTCCTCTTGGCATAAAATGTCTTTCTCTTTTTTTCTCTCTCTGGCCATTACAAATTGAAATCATGATCAGTGTTATTTACTGTTCATATCAAATCAGTTAATGTTAATCTCATTTATTTTATTTACTTTTGTCATATGAGAATATTGTCCAAACACACATTCCCTGTCCTGCAGACCATCGTTGGAGAAGGGAGCATAATGGACAGAATTAAATATTCTGTATACCTATATGAAATCTGTATCTATAAATCTAGTTATTCTTTAACCTGTTGCTTATTCGATCCAACAAAAATGGTTTAGAGAGGAGGTTTGGATTCATAAACGTAGGCACAGTGCAATACATCATTTGATCACTGGCGGCATCAGAATGAATGAAACACTTTTCTTTTGGACATCTGCATTGAAAATTTTAATACATATTCGTGTTGCATGGCTTTGCCCTTGTGCTTTTAAGTTATGAACTGCAATGTAGTCATGATTAAAATGTACATATCTATTAGTGGAAGCATTTTCTCTGTTTGATTTTAAAGTGAAGGTGAATAACAGCAGTGGAAACTGAAGTTTTCTAGTCGCAAAATGGGCTAGGCACTGCAGCCAATGCACAGATTGCAGAATATGCTTCAACCTTGAACCATAGAGGTGAGAGGACAAGTCAGTCTGCATTCTTATTCAGCCGTTAGTCCATCTGCCAAATTATCTACAAGTGAACCATCTGGCATCTACGACTCCTTACTCTAAAGGGCTGGTTCTGTAACTTCCCCACATTGAGTAGTAGCTCAGTTGTGTTTCATCTCTGCGTAACTCTATATTAAGCACACAGGTAGTCTCACTGAAATGTGTTTGAGTTTCACTTGGATCAGAGTCGAAAGGTATTAACACTCGAAAGGGGATGCCTCTGAGCCCGTGGTCACTCAGTGTGCCCTCTCTCCGCAGTCGCCACTCACAGGCTACATATGGGAGCACAACGAATGGGCAGGTGTTTCTCCCTGCTGTGGTCTGCCTGTGCTCCTCCCCTCGCCCACCGTAGAGTTGCAGTCACTCCTTGGATGCCCTAGGCTGCTGGCCATGGTGTGACTCTATGGTGCTAAATGCAGGGAAGCCATGGCGGTGCCTTGCACACACACACACACAACACACGGGAAGTGGTCATGAGGCAGAGTGTTGCCCCGCCTTTTCCCAGATTGGGCCACGCAGTGTCATCGGACTTTCCTGGGATGTTGCTGTGAGTAGTGCCCTCTGGGTGAACATCTGATAGCAACCTGACAGGTGAGTGGGTAGCTTGGAAACAAATGGGTGCAATACTTCACCTGAAGGATTGAGCGCTAGGGTTAACTGTGCACTAAGGGAGACAGTGGTGAATAAAAGTAATAGAACCTAGTCCCTAGAGATGTCCCACGGAAACCAGCTCTTCTCAAGTACTGTGGGTCAATGAACAGTCATTGGGTGGTGGTTGGATAAGAGTTAATCACTTCCAGTTACCACTGATCTGATCCAAAACACACTGCTTTGTGTTTATTGTTCTCTTGGATTGGTGGTCAATAAGCTCTTTCATTATTATTCTTTTATTGTCAGGTGATGGTAAGTTTCTTACATAAGCAGCATTGTGCCTTTCTAAAAGTGAACAAGCAGGAAGCTATTGATTTCACACCCTGTCCACATTACTGTTTAGATGGTGGATAGACAGAAGGAATGTACTAGGTAAACCTAATCCAAGATCTCAGCAAGCACTTCCCATTGCTTAGTGAGCAGTAGTTATAGTGGTGTGCCCATTATGAAATGGTGCACTGTCTGCTCATGTATTGTTTAGATGCCAAAGGTTTGGCATGCTGCTGTTTTTATACAGATCATTTCTGCATTTATAGTGCCTGCTTAAAGTTTATTTTATTTGTGTTGTACTTTAATTATCTCATGCCATGCAGGTGTGTGTGTGTGTGTGTATATATATATATATATATGGATCTTAATTCATGAAATGACCGTGGAGATTGAACTGTACTCTTGGGATGCCTATTCTGATCCAGAAGAAGGGTTTATCTTGTCTGTGAACAGTAACAGGTGGGATCTCTTTGAGATGCCGCACTGCTGATGATGTAGAAATCAAAACAACTAAATTCTATAGTCAAACTTCATAAGTGCTGTTTAAAATCATCCTCATTAGGGAAGAAAGACAAAAATATTAATTTACACCTTTCCATTTGTACTTGTACTACTTGGAGCTATGGTTGATTCTTAAGTTCATTAGTACCTTTGGTTTTGGGGGCAGCGAGCTGGGGGGGGGAGGGGAGTACACGTATCCAAATGTTCCAATGAATTGGGAATCATAACAATAACTATGCATTTTCAAAGGCTGAGCCAGTTTTGACAGAATATCACAGCAGGAGTGTACTTTGGTTTGTCTTTTATACAATGATCATATAAATATAAGAAAACAGTGCTTGCTCACTCAATTAACAGGGTAGAAAAATTACATGAGATTATGGCTAACTGCAGGTGGGTATTCCATATATGTTTCTTTCATAGGTTTACAGATCTAGGGTTTGATAATGGAATGTTTCCACTGATTTGAAGCAAACCTAAGCACATACTCTGCAGTTAGTGATAAATTAGCAGCTAGTAGTTGATCACAGGTGGGGAACCTCAGGTCAAGGGGATAAATGCAGCCCACACCCAGGGGCGGCTGGTGGGTTTTGGTGTTGGAGGGGCACTGGGGCAGTAAGGCCAGCGGGCCTAGGGGTGGAGCCAGGGGAATGGTAGGCGGAGCCAGGGTGATGGTAGGCCAGTGGCATGGCATAATGTATAAACCCAAACCACAGGGACCCATCCTTGTAAAGCACCCCAGTCACAGCCTGAGTCCAATTTTACCACGCACATCCCATTTCCAGCATTTTAAACAAAGCTGAAATTGCATGACTTGCAGTGACATCTCAGGATTTCCAAACCGCCATTTTACCACACACAGTCCCCCCTGCACTAACTCACTGGCTCCCAGCACCCCCTTCTCTAACCCACTAGCCCCCACTCCCCTGCCAGTGAACCCAGGAGTCTTGGCTTCCAGCCCTCCGGGCCCCTGCTCTAACCCACTAGCCCCCGACTCCTCTCCCAGAGAACCCAGGAGTTCTGGCTCCCACCCACCCATGCGGGTGGGATCCAGGACTCCTGGGTTATTATTATTATTATTAAACATTTATAAAGCGCCAGTTGCAACCTGGCGCTGTACAGAACATACAATCAGATGCGGTCCCTACCTGTGGCTTACAATCTAAAAGACAAG
>QEPC01001706.1:1333993-1345158 GCA_003113815.1 Sphenodon punctatus | reverse complement strand
AGCAACCTTCTGATCAGCACATGGGCAGGAGCTGTTTGTAAACAAACAGCCTTATCTCCCAGCCCGATCGCTGTCCCCGCTGCTGCTTCAGCGCTACTAAGAGGGAGAGTCAGGTAAGCCTTCTCCCTCCCCTCCAACACAACCCAACCCTACAGGGGTCAGGACCAACAATGTTTTGGGTTTGTTTGTTAAGAATAATTTTTAAAAAGACAGCATGACCGGCCCCCAGCCCGGCCCCCGGCCCCCCCGGGAATCCTCCCGGTGCATTCAATGGCCAATCCGCCCAGTTCTGGTCGCCCCATTTCAAAAAAGACATAGCTGAACTAGAAAAGGTACAAGGAGAGCAACAAAAATGATCCAGGATATGGAACAGCACCCGTATGAGGAGAGGCTTGATAGGTTGTGACTCTTCAGCTTGGAAAAGAGACGGCTGACAGGAGATATGATAGAGGTCTATAATATCATGAGTGCTGTAGTACTTGTAAACAGGGAATGGTTATTTACCCTCTCAGCTAGTACTAAAACTAGGGGACACTCCATGAAACTCACAGGTGACAGAGTAAAAAAAAACAAAAGAAAGTATTTTTTCACTCAGCGTACAACTGGGTTGTGGAATTTACTGCCAGTGGAGGTGGTCAAGGCCAGCAGTATAGCTGAGTTTCAAAGAGGTTTGGACAAGTTTCTGGAAGATAGTTCCATTAGCAGCTATTAGCCAGATAGGATTGGGGAACAAAACCCTTTACTGTCGGGAGCCTGGGAATGAACCACAGGGAATGGATAGCATGATAACCTGTTCGGTGCTTTTCCCAGGTCCCTGTGACTGACCTCTGTCGGAGGCAGGATGTTGGGCTTGATGGACCATTGGTCTGACCCAGTATGGCATTTCTTATGTTCTTCTCATGCAGCCAACCTCGAGTGTATCATGGAGACCTGCCTGGACACTGAGTTGGGGTCTATTCTGACTAACCTTGTTCTGCCTGGGTACTTCGTGCAGGATCAGCCACGGGGGGTGGGGGGGGAGAGGGGGTGTAGCCATTGTTTTCAGGGACTTATGGTCTGTTAGGAGGTATCCAGTGCAACTTACGTTGGGTATTGAGGGTCTCCATCTTGTTATTGATGTGGCAGGAGACAAATTAGGAATACTGCTAGTATACCATGCACCTACCTGTACGGCAGCATCTCTGCACACTCTGGCAGAGCTGGTGTCGGCAGTGGTATTGCAGTCCTCAAAGACATTAGTCTTGGGGGGACTTCAATATTCACACCAATTCCAGTCTTGGAGGAGTGGAGTGTGAGTTCATGGCCGCCATGGCAACTATGGACTTATCTAAAGTAGTCATCGGCCCAACGCATGATGGGGGACATACCCTGTACCTGATTTTCTGCACTGGCCTTGAGGCAGGTGATCTGTTGGTGGGGGAGGTGTCAACGGTGCCCTTGTCATGGACGAATCATTACCTCCTATGGGCCTGTCTCCCGGCATATGTCTGCCCCCGGAGGTAGTTGTGGAACCAGTTCTGTCGGTTTGCCCCTGGAGACTGATGGAACTGGAGAGGTTCCAGAACGCTCTTGCGGAATTACCCTATGGTCTTGACGAACGGACGCTCGATGACCTTGTTCCTATTTGGAACATCTTGCTGACTGAGGCCATCGACTAGACGGCTCCTAGGCATCTGCTCTTTATGCATTGGCACCACAAGCTTCCTTGGTTCACTGAGAATCTGCGGTTGCTGAAGCAAGAAGGGCAGTGGTTAGAGCAACGGTGGTGCTGTTTTCCTGCTGAAGCTGACAGATTGTGACATAGTTTGCAAGCCTATGCCATGGCTGTGCAGGCAGCAAAGAAGGAGTTCTTTACTGACCTCGTAGCATTAGTGAAGTCTTATCCAGCAGAGCCTTTCTGGGTGGTGAGGGGGCTGGTCGGTCCGGCCTCCCTTCGCCTGGAACTGGAACCTTCCAGTGCCTGCTGTGACATGTTTGTTGACTACTTCGCTGATAAAATCGTTTGCATTCACCATGACCGCGACGCTGTACTTATTACAATAGGAGAACCAGAAGTTATGGAAGCCCCGCCTTGTCTGACTTTGTGGGATCGATTTCAGTGGGCCTCTCCCACTGATATGGAGGATGTTCTTGGGACGGTCAGAATATTCTCTTGTGAACTGGACCCGTGCCTGTCCTGGCTGGTTAAGGCCAGACAGAAGACACTGGGGCCATTGTTGGTAGGGGTGGTAAATGCCTCCCTTTAGGAGGGCAAGGTGCTGAGCTGCCTTAAAGGCAGTGGTGCGACCCCTGCTCAAAAAACCCATCTCTGAATATTGACTCCCTCACCAGTTATTGACCTGTATCTAACCTTCCCTTTTAGGCCTTTTTATGGAAGGTTATTGAATGGGTAGTGGCTCTGCAGTTGCAAGAGCATCTGGACCGACTCAGTTTTCTAGATCCTTTGCAGTCCGACCCGGGCTATGGCCTTGAGACTGCGTTTGTGGCTTCGGTCGATGATCTTTGCCGTGAATTAGATCAGGGTCACTTGACCCTGATGATTCCTGGGACCTCTCATGTGAAGTCCAACAGGGTTTCATTCTGTCCCCTCTCCTGTTCAGTGTGTATATGCAGCTGCTGGGCGAGGTCATGAGGAGCTCTGGAGTTTGTTGTGATCAATAAGCTGATGACACTCAACTCTATCTCTCTTTTTCATCTGACCCAGACCCCAAAGTCTCGGTGCTTACGTGATGGCTGGGGGACTGGATGAGGGCGAGCCGACTGAAGTTGAATCCTGACAAGATGGAGGTGATGCTAGTGGGAAAGGCGGTGGGTTTGGCATCCCCCAACATTTACTGGGTTTGCCCCCTGCTGGATCCCCAGGTTCGGAGTCTGGGAGTGCTCCTTGATGTGCAGCTTTGTCTGGATGCCCAGGTTGGAGCTGTGGCGAGGAGCACATTCTGCCAATTATACCTGGTGCAACGGCTTCGGGCGTACATCTCTCACCAGCTGCAGTTCGGAGACTTCAGCTGGTGCAGAACGTGGCAGTCCGTCTCCTTGTGCGAATGGGCTGCCGGAAGCATATTACACCGGTGCTCCATTCTCTGCACTGGCTGCCTATAGTTTTCTGGGCCTGATTCATGGTCCTGGTTCTTATCTATAAAGTCCTATATGGCTTGGGCTCCGTATATCTGTGGGATTGCCTCACTCCCCGTGCTCCGGATCGAGCCCTGAGATCGACCAGGAGCACCCTTCTCGATGTCCCCCAGGTATCCTGGGAGGTGACTATGGAGAGGGTGTCTCAGTGGCTGCGCCGAGGCTGTGGAACTCCTTCCCAGCAGAGGCTTGGTTGGCCCCTGACGTCTCCTCTTTTCGACGTCAATGCAAGACTTGACTGTTCCACCAGGCCTTTGGCAAGGGAGATGGGTGAGGGTGGGTTTTTATTTTCTTTCTCCCTCTTCTTTCCCCGGGGGGGGATGTCACCCCCTTTTTTTCCCTCTTCTCCCCCCTTTTTAGATGTTTTATATTTGTTTGTGTATTTTTATATTTATATTTTTATATATTGTTAGCCACCCCGAGCTGTCTTTGGCAGGAGGGGTGGGATATCAAATGTTTTTAATAAATAATAATAAATAATAGTGTGGACACAGCCTTCCCATATCTACATTGGAATTCTAGAAGATTCCTCCCTGAGCACAAACATTTGAACAATTTTCATCTGAGACTTTGGCCCTTTTCACATGGGCGCCCCCTCTCCTATGTGCGGGTGGGGGGGCTTCCATGCAAATACTGCAGTGGGTGCAGGGTGGATGGATGAGCGCCTGTGGGAACCATGGGTAGTGGGTGGGAGTGCGTGCTCCCATGCTCCACCCATCACCTATGCACGGAGCAACTGGCGCCAATGCCTATTGCACCGTGTGGGGAGGTGGGTGAAGATGGATGTGCGCCTGTGAGAATGGCCGCACACCCACCTCCACCCACTGCCGGTGCACACCCATCCCCCCTCCATCACGGCCCGTGTGAAAAGAGCCTTAGAAGTCTCAGAAACTGCTTTGAAACCGAATCCTCTTATGAGGACCCAAAGCATAAAGAGAATCATTGGAGGGAAAATTGAGATGTATCCCATGGTAATTCCTCAAGTAGAATTCAAGACTTCTGCCAATTGAGCAATCTGTCTCTGTTGTTATCAAGCAGAATGCATGCTACCTTCATTTTTTTTTTTCAAATTTTGGAATACAGCACTTTGCCTCTGTAGCAAAACAGATGGATGAGGAGTTTATGCTAGTTAGTCAATCAAGTTGATGATTTAACTTATGTGAAGGAAGAATCATGCCTCCTGTTCTTGAAACAGCCAAAGAATGCCCTTCCTTCTGATTAGATGTATTGCGGAATGAGGATGGATTTAGAAAATTGTTGTGTTGAGCTGCTAGGCTAACCAGTTGTTTATAGGCATATAGCTTTCAGAGTTCTGTTCATCCCCATCAGCATGACCTTCTTTAGGAATAGGTCCTTTGGACTCTTCAACAGTATGTTTACATGTATTTTGTCATATGTTTTCAAAATCCTGATTCTATCTGCCTCTGGATGAGGGGAGAACTGAATTAGGCATATGAAAAGCTTGAAAAAAAATTCCTCAACATGTGCCCTCAGTAATAAAACAGAGTGGAGAAAAATATCAATAAGGTCTGGAAGGAATTCCCTTGGAAGGAGTCACCTATGTATCCCTAACTGAACAGAGGGAAGGGTGTCTGCAGTCACACAACAGTTCTATCCCTGTCTGTCCTCTTTCACAGCTAACTTTATTGTTCTACTACCAAGAAAAAATGTTAGGTGTAGAAATAATGGGATACATTTATCTAATCTTTCAGGAACTGAAACTTCCACTGGAGAAGATTCTGAAAATTTGGGATTGAAGGGAGAGGAATGAGAAACAACGTGATAGACAAAGAGTAGTACTATAGGGAGAATAAATCAAGCACCCCTGTTTACCCTTTCTCAGGGGTATACATTTTAAAAATAAGTAAATATGATAAGAACTAGGGGGACTATAACAGGAAATTAAGGCACTAATCTGGGTCCAAAATTGCCATGTGCTGCTGCTGCTGCTGAGACCTGAGAAGAATTCTTAAGAGTTCATTATTTATAGGTGTAAGGTGAAGTTCTGGAGCTGTATACGATAAGAGGATACTTAGAACTTTGAAACGTATAGTAGGGATGGGGAATTGTATTGAAAATCAAGATCAGTTAAAAATCATATCGACCTAACTTTCAATACAATCTTAGATCGTATTGATCGGAATCTGTTTGGATTCTGACCAATATGGCCTAAATCCAGTGTCTGCCCCCATCTCTGTTTCCCCCAGACTTCTGCTAGGCCCAGGCACTGGGCAGGGATCCAGGGGAGGCAGAACAGGAGGTAGAGGGGCCACACAGGGGTGGGAAGGGTGGTAGTTGCCTTCCAGGACTTCTACCCGGCGCCCGCCTCCCCTGAACTCGTGCCTAAACAGTGCCTTTTGCAGGAGTGTTGGGGCGGGTGGCCAAGCAGGAGTCCAGGGGAGGCGTGCAGCGCTGGGCATGGGTGCTGGGAGGCAGAGGTGACTGGGTGAGGCGGGAGAGGGGAGGTTTAACTTACCTTTTCCTTTAGGCTTAGAGTCTGTCAAGCGGTGCCTGGCGTGGCCTTCTCAGGGCGGTGTCTGGCAGAAATACTAGGAAAAACTGTACATGCACAAAATGGCCATCATGGCTATTCTGCGCATACGTAGCCATTTTCCAAAATGGCGCTGGTCTGAAGATGCCCAGCCAGCAGGCGCGCATGTGCAGAAACTTTGATAGACCCTTCCAGGTTAACCATTACTTTTGGATCGTATCCCTCAGCGGTATCAGATTCTTTGGATCAATATGGTTTGTCATTAGCATTCTATTTGTCCAAAAATTTAGCAAATTGTATTGAATCGATTCAGATATTCCTATTCCTAATGTATATCATGGTACCAGGGCTGAAACAAGCAGCAAAACATTTACTCACAAGTAATTTTGCCATATTGGGAACACGGATTGATTTCCTGATGATTTTCCAATATTGATGCGATTCCTTGATTCTCGCAATACCGCAACATACCACCCCAAGTTACTGACTTTCCTATACTGCATATCATTCATCTACTGCTGACTACATTGTCGAGGCTACTGTCTTACTTCTGGGTTTGTTATGTCCGTATTTCTGAGCCAATCACTGTGTGAATAGCCCAGCCCTTAACCTCCCACTGGTGCCCCTTAACCTTCACTCCAGTACCTCCAATCAGAATTGTTGTTCTATGTGGTCAAAACAAAGGGAACAAATTTGCAGCTGGATTGCAGATTAGTAAAGAAATCTGCATACCAGCCAATGAGCGACAAGGAAGTTCAAGTGAAAATGGATTGCAAGAAATGCCATATTGCATCGGTATTACCTCTTGGAATTTGAAATGGATGGCAAAATTGTAAACAAGATCCTGGTAAGCGGAAAACTGCTATATTGAGAAATGGAATGTCAGTCGAAAATAGGGCTGAAACAAGAACAAACTTCAGTCTCTCAAATCTTGTGAGATTCGAGAATCTCTCAGACTTTTCGACCCTAATTCAGAGTCTCATGAGATTTCTTGCTCCCCCAACACCCAGGCTGGCCTTCCTGCCTGGAGAAATTTAAGAAGGGAGGGAGGAGGAAGGCATGCTGTTCTGTGTTCTCTGCCCAGCTTTCTTACTTTGTCTGGTGATGGGAGCTGTCTCCGTGGGGAAAGCTTTCCGAAGGCAAATTTTCAGGAATGGGAGGGAGAGGAGGAAGGAGGTGGCAGACTTAGCATTATATTGGCTAGCAGGAGTCACCAGCCAATAGACTGCTGAGAAGCTGTGCTGAGCCTGCCTTTTCCCTTCAGCTCTCCCCCCCCAAATCTGGAAGTCCTTTCCAGATGGAAGGGGAAGAGCAGGATGGGGGGTGTGGGACAGATCTTGAGCATTCTGTTAGCTAACAGGAGTCTGAGCACTGCTGAAAAACTGTACTGAGCCTGTCTCTTCCCTTAAGCTCCCCCCTCCCATCTTGAAACTGGGAGGAGTACTGTAGTTGATTTGCACATGTTTACCCATGTGATTACCTTGTCTGAGGCTGGAAACAGATAGTACAGGGAGAGCTGAAGGGAAAAGGTGGGCTAAGTACAGCTTTTCAGCATTCTATTGGCTGCGGAGCGGACTATGGTTAGCTGACAGAATGCTAAGATATCAGCTGAGTCTGCCCCCTCCCTCCTGCTCTCTGCTCTCCCATTCCTGAAAATTTGTCTTTGGAAAGCTTCCTCGGGCAGCTGCCATCCCCATATAAAGTGAGAAAGCTGGGCAGGAAACAGTATGGTTTCCTCCTCCCTTCCTCCTTTCCTCCCCACATCAGCACTGTGTATTTTGTTTTTCGAGATTCTCACTTTTTGTTGTTGTTGTTGCAAGTATCCAGCTGATTCTTTTCTCACTCGTTTGCAAGAACAAGACAAGAACTGTGATTCTCGTTGAGAAAGATGAGGAACCGAGTTTCAGCCCTAGTTGAGACATCACCATGTAATGTTCTCGATTCAACCAAGATGGTATTGGGATTTCGATGAGAATTCCCGTTTAGAATTGATGAAATTTCAATGAGACTTAATGAAATCTCATTCCAGCCCTACATGGTACTCAAGCTGTTTGCTGCTGGCACTAGTTCTTAATGTCAGTGGTCACAATCCAGTGCTGTGTGGATCCCCGCATGGAGCTGCATGCACGTACATATACATGTGCACGGTTTACGTGCAACATAATGTGCAGTCAATGTTGATCTTCATGGATTCCGCGTGCGCAGCTGTGCGTATGCATGCGGCTCTGCACATCATTGGATTGTGGCCATTGAAAATTCCAGTGAAGTGACTGGAACTCGCAGCCATCCTCATTGACAAACACCTTGGGTGCAGCCGCATGACCTGAGCGGGCCCTATCCCTATTCAGTCCTGTGGCATACACTGCAGGGCAAGTCTGAGGAGCTGGGAAGATGGTTGCAGGGAAGCTGAGTGGCCCTGCCGCTGTCAGAGCCGTCGCCAAAGAGCTGGGTGGTGGCCTTGGGCAAGTCACAACCTCTCAGCCTCAGTTCTCCATCTGTAAAATGGGAATTTGTGTCTTTCTCTCCTTGTGTTCCCTCACCCTTACCTAGCTTAGATTGTAAGCCCATTGTCTCCAGAATCTGTGACTGTAAAGCATGGCGTACACCTAGTAGCACTATAGAAATGATTATTTATTTATTTAATATATTTATATCCCGCCCCTTCTGCACGCAGCTCGGGACGTGTTAATGCTTGTTTTTGAGTGTACTATGCAAGTTTTAGGCGCTTACACGTAGCAGTAGAAATCCTAATTTGGGTTTTGCTTTAATTGAATTCCTTCCTCCAGCCATTAGAAGTGACATCGCTGAGTGCGATGGATGACAGTGCAAGCCGCTCAAGGCCCTGCAGCTGTGCTCCCTGTGTGGCAGGACAAGGACAGCCCGGTCATATGATTTGCTCTGCCTTGGGAAGGCTTCCCAGTTGGGGTAAGGCTGTTCTGTGATGCGTCCTTGGAATTTTGGAGACACTTCAGCCCTAGTTAAGGTTAAGGGGCACTGGGAGGCGGTTAAGGGGTGGGGTGGGGTGGAACATCTAGCTGGAGTCAGCCACACAATGCACTGCATTGTGTGGTTTGGCTGCTCAGAGTGGGGTAAGGCTATCCAAGGCGTGGTAACCTCCCCACTCTGTCATGCACGTCACCCCTTGAGTATTGCACTGAGAATTTATGATATATTGTCTTTCAGATTAGTGTTAACGCTTTTGATAGACCGCAGCTCTGGTTCTGTTCGCTCTAGCTCACTTCACCCACAGGTTGATCAGTCCATATAAAGGAGCCCCACCAAATGTACAAGTGTAGCAGGCTACACTACAGGGATGAAGATTGCCAAGTCATGCCTCGTGAAGATTAAAAATCCACGTTTACAGATTCACCCTAGCTTTTAGACATCGAAAAGGGAAGTAAGGAGTGAGGTGATCAAATCTGCAGACAACACAAAGTTATTCAAAGTAGTTAAAATGTGAACAGACTGTGAAGAATTGCACGAGGATCCTGGGAGACTGGGTACCTGAATAGAAGATGAAATTTAATGTGGACAAGTGCAAAGTGATGTACATAAGGAAAAACAATCCAAACTTTATGTACACAATGCTGAGTTCTAAATTAGGAGTTACCACTCAGGAAAAGGACCTTGGAGTCATTGTAGATAATATATTGAAGTTCTCAGCTCAGTGTGCAGTGGCCGTCAAAAATGCAAACAGAATGTTAGGAATTATTTTTAAAGGGATAGAGATTAAATCTGAAGATATCATTCATAATGCCACTCTGTAAATCTATGGTGCGAGCGTATCTTGAATATTATGTGCAGTTCTGGTCGCCCCATCTCAAAAAGATATAGTAGAAATAGAAAAGATACAGAGAAGGGTAACAAAAATGATAAGGGGTATGGAACGGCTCCCATATGAAGATGGGCTGGATAGACGTTTTATAAAACCATGAGTGGTGTGGAGCAAGTTAATAGGGAACAGTTATTTACCCTCTCAAATAGTATGAGAACTAGGGGACACTCCGTGAAACTAACAGGTAGCAGATTTAAAACAAATAAAATAAAAAATTTTCCCCACTCAACGCACAATTAAGTTGTGGAATTTGTTGCCAGAAGATGTGGTCAAGGCTATTATATAGCTGAGTTTAAGAAGGGATTGGATAAGTTTCTGGAGGATAGGTCTATTAGCAGCTTTTAGCCAGGTAGGCTTTGGGAATGTATCCTATTACTGCTGGGAGCTGGGAGTGAACAACAGGGAGTGGATCACTCCATTGTGATCTGTTGGGTACTTCTTCCAAGCGACTGAGATTGGTCACTGTCAGAGACAGGTGCTGGGCTCAATGGACCTTCAGAATTGCCTAAGCAATAGTCTGAGTAATTCTCTGCTAGGTACCACTACCCAGAAATTATAAAAATAATTTAAAAAAAATCAAACCCCCAAATCCACCAACATTTCTGTTGTTGAGATTATAGCCTAGCAGGAATATTGATTACTGATTATTGCCAATTGGTAAATCATTGGATTTACAAAAGTAAATATGTGAAGGCCATGACTAGGTTAACAAGGGTATGGATTAATATTAATGGAATCCTCTCTTGCCCTTCTCTCTTGACATGCCCACTTACCACCTAATTGTGTTTCTCTGAAATGCCCCTTTTGCCGCCGCAATGGCGGTGACAGGATAATTGGCGGCCCCCCATCAGGAGGCGCAGGCTGAACGGGTGAAAGGGGCCTGGCAGCTGTGCAGTAGAATGCCGTCAGCTGGTAATGAGTTGCTGTGGCAACCAATTGGGCAGCATGTGCGCAGCGGCGCAGCGCTACAAGAAAGGGAATGGACCCGCCCTTTTCAGGGAGGGCGGAGCTGTTCAGGCCATGGGAAGGCGGCATTCGGCCTGGAGACATGGAGGAGTCAGCCCCACCCACCTCACCTCTAGCACTGTGTGGTTTTTACTGGTTGCCCTTACGGAGCCGAAGGGGAATTTTGGCAACTAGCCTCATTCAAGGGTTGCTCATTTCGCCCCTTTAACAGTGCAAAAAAGTATAAATAGGCGAATTAGAAACAGGGAAATCGGAAACATGCCAATCATAATAATCACCAATTGGATACTTAAGCAGAGGAACAAGTAATATTACAATGCAATTTATAGAATTGAAATAACTGGAGAATTCAACATTTGGCGGATGCGATCTAATTGACAATAACGGTTAATAATTGTCGTACTCAGCGGGGGTCCAGTATGCTATAATAGGCTAAATAGGTAAGAATGGGGTAAGATGAGTCATCTCTTTAAGAGATGGGGAGGTGACACCCAGTGCGAAGGTGGAGCGAAGCGTGCACTGGGGTCATTATCCTGAGAGGGGTACCAGGTGGGATCAGTAAGTGCTAGAGGTGGGACCCTGGGATAATTACCGGATACCGGATTTACCGGTTTCCGGTTCCCAAAAAACCGGATTAAATCCGGTATACCGGTACCGGATTTATTCCATTGATTTCAATGGGGCACTGTGTCCCCATTGAAATCAATGGAATAAAATTCCTCCCCCCTCCCCGTCCCA
>QEPC01001706.1:1320578-1332904 GCA_003113815.1 Sphenodon punctatus | reverse complement strand
GGTGCCTCCCCCCCTGGCAACTGGGGAGGCTGGGGAGGGGAAGCCCCGAGGGTTTTTTCATTCCCCTCCCCTCATGGAATCTCCTGCCCCGCGTCCCCACAGCGCAGGCTGGAAATTCTGCGCTGGGGTAAGCGGGGCAGGAGATTCCGCGGGGGGAGGGGAATTCCGCGGGAAATCTGCGAATCGCAGACCCGCGTTTCCCTCGGGGCCCTGATCTTAGTCCTCTCTTTGCTTTAAATTCTGAAGGAAATATTGTAGCTGATTTAATAAACCAGATGAGTTTTCTGTTCACCCGCTGTTCTGTAGCACATTCACCCACCTACACTAATGGAAAAATCTTTTTTCACTAATTTATTTCTGCATTGCCTCAGTAAGTTGTTGATACCATTGGCAGTCTTTTAGTGCTGTAATTCTCAGTGGAGCTTGCGGCAATGTTGAGTTTTTGGAAATTGATTTCCATGTTCTGAACTGTTTTCCTTTTAAGCTTTATTTCTTGTCTGCCATTGTTGGTTTCATCCACCATTTATAGGTAAATAGTTATTGTTTGATTGGCATTTTTATTATGTGTGTTTCAAGTACAGAAGAAAGTAATTTGGTAAAAAAAACAAAAAACACCCTCATTTTCTGGAACTATACCCACAAAAAAGACTATTTGAAACCGTTATGATGATCACCCCTTTCATGTCCCCATATGGAGTGTACTAAAATAAGATCTATGCTTCTGAGTCACTATTTGTTAAATCTTGGTAGCTGCAATAGAAAGATTTATTCCACATAAGATTCCCCAATAAAGATGTTTTAAAAACACCTAGATAATCCCACTTACCTACTTGCATGAACAGGCACAAACGAGAAAAAGACTGTAAGTGATAAACAGGACATTTCAAAGTACTTTTGTCATGCAATGCAGCTTAGACATATCCAGTATGTGTCTAGTTTTGTCATATGATCCAGCTTAGTTATATCCAGGATGTGTCTTACAAAATTATCATGCCATGTTTCACAATTGCAAATGATTATATAAGACGACTGTAGGTTACAATATACTCTTTGGGCACATCTAGCAAAGTCAATGGCTTAGTCCCCATTGGCTTTAATGGTGGAGGATTCACCCTCGGTGATTTGAGAGAGCATTTGAAAAGTGAGACTTGATGGGATGGGAAGAGCGGTGGGTTTTGGATGCTTGGGTATGGGGATAGGTGGGATTGGTGTATGAATGCATTATATGTTGTTTCAATTACTATAAGCTGTTTGGGGGTGTGATATATTTAATATGTTTTACATAAATTTTTAGTTCCAATTGTAAGCCACCCTGAGTCAAATTTTGGGATAGGGTGTGGTATAAGTCAATAATAAATAATAATAAAATAACGGAGTCTGTTTAAAGTTGGTTGCTGATTGTGAAAGCCCTGTGGGAGTACAAAGAGAAGGCCTGGTTTTTAGGTGTCTGGGAGCATTTTTCTGGCAATATTAATTGATTTCAGGAGAGTAGATTTAGCCACTCTTGAAACTTTCAAAGCCTTGTAAAATGCAGGGAAAGAGTTCAACTGTTTTTTTTTGTTTGTTTGTTTTTAAATCAAGTGGAGGAGAAAACTGTTGGAGGAAAAATAACTGAACTAAAAGATTATTTTTCAGCAAATTCTTAATAGGGAAGGACCTTTTGAACATGCTGAAATGTATATGGCAGCACATTTCAAAAAGTTAAAATATTGGTTTGAAGTTTATAAGCACACTTTTGATCTAGGGAAAAAAGGTGCAGGGAATCTTAAAAGGATAAATTTTACTTGTGATATGTTGGATGCTGCTGGGTTTCTACTACACAAAAAATATTATGAGAGTTCCGTAATCACTCAACTCCCAAATCATCTTAAACTCAATTTTTGGATGATTTCTCATTTTATCCTTACTGATTCTGTTATACTAATTCATGATTTGGAGTGCCTGTCTAGCATTTGAGAAAAGCCAGTGCAAAGCACAATAAAGTATGAATTATAATCACAACTGGATTGACAGTAAGAAGGCTTTTTCCAATTCTAGAAAAGTGAATTAATCAGAATAATTCAGGTCTTGGATACATTTCAGGAAGGCCATTTGTTTAACTACCCTGTGCAAGGCATCTAGCTTTGAAGCTGTTCTTTCAATTGCTAATTTATCAGTTTTCATTTTAAGAAAATAAAAGATGCAGCTACAAATTTCTAATAGTTTTAAAGGCTTCTCTAAGCAGACAAGGGATGAAATGTGGAGCGTTTTATGGAACTTTGCTTCACTAACTTGGATATGTAGCTTTTGTTCCTCATCAACGTGTCATATTTCCGTGACAATAGTAATAGTTGTGTCTTTATAAGACACTCTTCTGTCTACAAACAGCACTGGATGCCTGCCCAATAACTGATGTGTTGATAGGAGACATTCTTTCTGTCATACCAAAACATTCCAAATTAAATTCATTATTCATAGAAATGCAGGGGCTTAAATACTTGAGGTTTCCTACATTTATTAATATTGTGATCAAAATGGAATTAAATATATTTACTGCACAAAACCAATAAACAGTATGTGGGCCCTAATTTCTCACAAGCCAGGCATAGTTCAGTGTGTTGCGGTCCTTTTCATGAGCAGGTTCCTAAGCTGAAACATATGAAGCAGCGAAGAGAGATTTAGTTTGTAACAATGTGTGTTTTTACCCCCCCCTCCCCCCATGCACCATAGAGCTGTGAGCAGATCGCCAGTCACGGTAGGCTGCCGCTTACAGCTCTATGACTGGGGCAACCCCCACCAGAAGCGAGCNCACCCACCTACACTAATGGAAAAATCTTTTTTCACTAATTTATTTCTGCATTGCCTCAGTAAGTTGTTGATACCATTGGCAGTCTTTTAGTGCTGTAATTCTCAGTGGAGCTTGCGGCAATGTTGAGTTTTTGGAAATTGATTTCCATGTTCTGAACTGTTTTCCTTTTAAGCTTTATTTCTTGTCTGCCATTGTTGGTTTCATCCACCATTTATAGGTAAATAGTTATTGTTTGATTGGCATTTTTATTATGTGTGTTTCAAGTACAGAAGAAAGTAATTTGGTAAAAAAAACAAAAAACACCCTCATTTTCTGGAACTATACCCACAAAAAAGACTATTTGAAACCGTTATGATGATCACCCCTTTCATGTCCCCATATGGAGTGTACTAAAATAAGATCTATGCTTCTGAGTCACTATTTGTTAAATCTTGGTAGCTGCAATAGAAAGATTTATTCCACATAAGATTCCCCAATAAAGATGTTTTAAAAACACCTAGATAATCCCACTTACCTACTTGCATGAACAGGCACAAACGAGAAAAAGACTGTAAGTGATAAACAGGACATTTCAAAGTACTTTTGTCATGCAATGCAGCTTAGACATATCCAGTATGTGTCTAGTTTTGTCATATGATCCAGCTTAGTTATATCCAGGATGTGTCTTACAAAATTATCATGCCATGTTTCACAATTGCAAATGATTATATAAGACGACTGTAGGTTACAATATACTCTTTGGGCACATCTAGCAAAGTCAATGGCTTAGTCCCCATTGGCTTTAATGGTGGAGGATTCACCCTCGGTGATTTGAGAGAGCATTTGAAAAGTGAGACTTGATGGGATGGGAAGAGCGGTGGGTTTTGGATGCTTGGGTATGGGGATAGGTGGGATTGGTGTATGAATGCATTATATGTTGTTTCAATTACTATAAGCTGTTTGGGGGTGTGATATATTTAATATGTTTTACATAAATTTTTAGTTCCAATTGTAAGCCACCCTGAGTCAAATTTTGGGATAGGGTGTGGTATAAGTCAATAATAAATAATAATAAAATAACGGAGTCTGTTTAAAGTTGGTTGCTGATTGTGAAAGCCCGGTGGGAGTACAAAGAGAAGGCCTGGTTTTTAGGTGTCTGGGAGCATTTTTCTGGCAATATTAATTGATTTCAGGAGAGTAGATTTAGCCACTCTTGAAACTTTCAAAGCCTTGTAAAATGCAGGGAAAGAGTTCAACTGTTTTTTTTTGTTTGTTTGTTTTTAAATCAAGTGGAGGAGAAAACTGTTGGAGGAAAAATAACTGAACTAAAAGATTATTTTTCAGCAAATTCTTAATAGGGAAGGACCTTTTGAACATGCTGAAATGTATATGGCAGCACATTTCAAAAAGTTAAAATATTGGTTTGAAGTTTATAAGCACACTTTTGATCTAGGGAAAAAAGGTGCAGGGAATCTTAAAAGGATAAATTTTACTTGTGATATGTTGGATGCTGCTGGGTTTCTACTACACAAAAAATATTATGAGAGTTCCGTAATCACTCAACTCCCAAATCATCTTAAACTCAATTTTTGGATGATTTCTCATTTTATCCTTACTGATTCTGTTATACTAATTCATGATTTGGAGTGCCTGTCTAGCATTTGAGAAAAGCCAGTGCAAAGCACAATAAAGTATGAATTATAATCACAACTGGATTGACAGTAAGAAGGCTTTTTCCAATTCTAGAAAAGTGAATTAATCAGAATAATTCAGGTCTTGGATACATTTCAGGAAGGCCATTTGTTTAACTACCCTGTGCAAGGCATCTAGCTTTGAAGCTGTTCTTTCAATTGCTAATTTATCAGTTTTCATTTTAAGAAAATAAAAGATGCAGCTACAAATTTCTAATAGTTTTAAAGGCTTCTCTAAGCAGACAAGGGATGAAATGTGGAGCGTTTTATGGAACTTTGCTTCACTAACTTGGATATGTAGCTTTTGTTCCTCATCAACGTGTCATATTTCCGTGACAATAGTAATAGTTGTGTCTTTATAAGACACTCTTCTGTCTACAAACAGCACTGGATGCCTGCCCAATAACCGATGTGTTGATAGGAGACATTCTTTCTGTCATACCAAAACATTCCAAATTAAATTCATTATTCATAGAAATGCAGGGGCTTAAATACTTGAGGTTTCCTACATTTATTAATATTGTGATCAAAATGGAATTAAATATATTTACTGCACAAAACCAATAAACAGTATGTGGGCCCTAATTTCTCACAAGCCAGGCATAGTTCAGTGTGTTGCGGTCCTTTTCATGAGCAGGTTCCTAAGCTGAAACATATGAAGCAGCGAAGAGAGATTTAGTTTGTAACAATGTGTGTTTTTACCCCCCCCTCCCCCCATGCACCATAGAGCTGTGAGCAGATCGCCAGTCACGGTAGGCTGCCGCTTACAGCTCTATGACTGGGGCAACCCCCACCAGAAGCGAGCTACAGCTGGGGCCCAAATGCCCGTTTGAAGGTGGTGTGGATGGGTGTTTGCTCCCTTCCAGCTGACATATATGAAGCAGCGAAGAGAGATTTAGTTTGTAACAATGAGTGTGTGTATTTCCCCCCCCCCCCCCCCATGCACCATAGAGCTGTGAGCAGATCGCCAGTCACGGTAGGCTGCCGCTTACAGCTCTATGACTGGGGCAACCCCCACCAGAAGCGAGCTACAGCTGGGGCCCAAATGCCCGTTTGAAGGTGGTGTGGATGGGTGTTTGCTCCCGTGACCCCCACGGCACCCACTCTTGACCACTCACGGAGCACTGGTGATCCACTCCACTTGCAGTGCTCCAGAATGTTCCAGAGCACCATACGTGAAACTGGCCTGGAGCAGGCAACGCCTGTGTGGCACCTCCCCACCACACCATAGGGTTGCAGGCAGTTGCCCAATGCTCTAGGCTGATGCCTACAATTCTGTGGTGTTGGCCAGGGCAATGGCCAGCTGGTAGCAGAACTGCAACGTGGGTCCATGCATCAGACAGACAGCAGCTCTAATTCGGACTGGCGCTCCAGGTTTCAGTGGTCCAGGATTTTCAGAGTGCCACCAGTGAGGCTGCCCCAAAACAGGCACAGCTTGCTCCTTCTGCACATCTGGCAGAGCACCTTTATATGGATGGGCCACTCAGGGGTGAAGCAGGATGGTTCAGCCAGCCCCGGGACAGTGCTTCCATCTGAAAACACCCATTGTATGGATCCACTGTTAATAGAGATCCACGTCTGAGGTGATAATGTTTTATGGAAAGCAAACAGGAAATAATTGTAAATGCTTACACAATATAAGGGTGGATCTTGAATACACCAGGATGCCACTGAAGTCAGTAAGACTATCTGGGAAAACTTCATACACAAGTATATCGATCCTACACAGTATTAAAAGTATCATAAGCATCAAGTTTGAATATAAAAGTATTAATATATTAAAATATCACAAGTATCAACAGTGAATATTATCTTTGGAGGAAAGGAAAGTTCTCAGCCTGTACTGAGTTTGATCAATTAAACTCATGATACCAAAAAATGAATGAGAGTTTCAGCTGAGGGCTTCTGAACACAAAATGATGATGAAAAATAATAGCTCCTTTAATGTGCTATACCTTTTCTTTTGTTCATGCCAGCATAGTAGTTGTAGTGAGGTAAAAAGTAGTAGTAATTACCCTCTTCAGATTTGGTGTTCAGGGATCAGGGGCAGTTAACTAGGTTACAGCCCCAATGCTGTCCCTGATGCCATGCTCTGCGGATCCCCCGCGGGGCTGTGTGCATGCACAACCGTGCGGGCCCTGTGCTCATCCAGATTACCGGCACATTGTGCTGCATGCACACAGCTTGTGCACGGGGATCCACAGAGCATTGGATTGCAGCCACTGATCCTAATGATTAACAACCTCTTGCTCCTGTGAACAGTTGACCAAGTCATATTCATCATTATTTTATAAATGGTTTGATTTCAAATGTTCAGCCCCTGCCTCTCACAGACTGCCCTGAAAAAGAACATTAATATCACTTCCTGACACAGTGGTAGAATGGCGGATGGAAGTCCATTATGTTTATGATGACTCTGATTAGGAGAGGAAGCAGTGATTTTTTTTGTTTGTTTTGTAAAATAATTCTGAGTTGGAGCAGCATCTTTATTTAATTATAGGTTTCATCAGAGAGCTGGCTGATAGCTTTGCAGAGGCACGTGCCTCTGATTTATTATTATTATTATTATTATTATTAACAAACATTTATATAGCGCCAGCAGTGTACCTGGCACTTTACAAAGTAATAAAATAGACACGGTCCCTGCCCCTAGGGCTTACAATCTGAGAGACAGGAGCTGGGGGAGAGACTTAGGAAGGGGAACAGAGGGAGAGACAAGGGGTCTAACATTCATGAAGATGCGAGGTCTCAAGTGCACGTACTTGGCTTGGTTACGATGAGAATGACAGCAGGCAGGTCCATGTTGCAAGGATAAGGGTAAACCGATCGTAGGTATAGGAATAGTGGCTCAGCAGGATAAAGAGTCAGACAGAGCAGAGCGAAAGAGGTGAGTTTTAAGGAGAGATTTGAAGGTATGAAGGGAGGGGGCAAGGCGGATGTGGACAGGGAGGGAGTTCCAGGCATGGGGGGCAGCAAGTGAGAAGGGACGAAGGCGCTTAGGGGAGCAGGGAAGGCGTGGAAGGGTGAGAGAAGGGACAGAGGAGGAGCAAAGTGCACGGGCTGGAGTATGGAGGGCGATAAGTGCAGAGAGGTAGGGGGGAGCGAGGTTGTGAAGAGCATCGTTGGTGGTACACTCCAAATACTGAATTGGTTACTGAAACTTTTCTCCCTTTCCTCTTTTCACACCAATACATGTGTTCATGATTTGCTGTCCAAATATAAATGTTGGGCAATACTATTTATTTCTTTCCTGGACATTTTACAATTTATTTTCCAGTGTTCCAAACATTAGAATTAAATGAGTTGCATTTATTCCTCCAGGATGTCCAATTTGAGGAGCCATAGTTACTGCATTAAATATTCCAGAAACATGCAGAGTAACACTGTTTATATTTTATTCAATTAGTGTATGCATTGAACAGTGCAGTAGTTTTCTCTTCGATCCATGTTCCGTGCTGAATTGCTAAGTATCAATTCTGGCTCTACCTCTCGCCAGCTGCTCTGGCTCCCAACCTTTACCTGGCAATCTTCTTCTCCCCAAAAGCCAACGTTTGGAGGGAGGGGTTGAGGAACAGCTATAGGCAACTCTCTCTGACACCCTTGGTTCCAGTAATATCTAATTGCTGAAGAAATCAAATCATGCCATGCATGCTTGCTTTTTTTGTTTTTAATTGCAAGGGACTAGCTGGCTCCAGAGTTGGCACTTTTTCTAAAACTTGATGTATATGAATGGAACACATGCCTGGCCTTACAGATGGCACTCTCCCTGTTACAGATGCAAGTAGCTTGTATCCAGCTGTTTTCTTGTATCCTGCTGGTTGCTGCTTCTTCCAGAAATAATAAGAGTATTTTGAGGTGGGGTTTTTCTGTGTTTGTTGAGGAATGATAAAATAAAAACCAATCTTGGATTAATGGTTACCCCAAGCCATTTGTGAGTATATTCTCATCCTGGCCTTTCTCTCTAAAATAATTGTTTTCCATTTCCCTTGCCAAAGAATTCAACAGACAAAGTATATTTCCCCCCTCTTAAAGATGGGGAACTAATTGGGTGAAAACAGACGTGATGCTAACTCCACTTTAATACTGCTTTAACATTTCTTATACATGTTGCAGGGCTGCATTGGTGCCCTATGTAGCCCTGCAACATGTGCAAGAAATGTTGAAGCAGTGTTAAAGTGGAGTTAGTGTCATGTCTGTTTTCACCCATTGTGTCAGCGTGTGCATTTATTTATCCAAAAGCATGATTTAGACCCCTTTTTATATAGAATAGAAATTCCAGGTAGAAGACATAAGGAAAAAAATTCAGTCCTAGTCTATTACTTTCCAAGTCACCAGGGGCTGGAGTGATAGTGGACTCGATAAAAAGAAAAATGCCTTTGGCTGATGAATGAGCAGCCTCCATTGATTCCGCAGGGAGTCCTGTCAATTCTCAGCTGGAATGGAAATATAATGGAACAATATTAAGATGTGAGCAAGCTGCATTTCAGAACAGAGCACAGAAATGCTACACTAGGTGGTGACTTCAGAGAGCCTTAGTTAATATATACAGCATGCCAAGGTGATACCAGTTGTAGCTGTAGCACAGTGCTGTTGTCTGCAGCTACAACACCGTGTCTTTTTTCCACAGTCCTTACAGCATCTTCGGTGTCATTACATCCATTCCCTGTGGATCCCTCTTGTGATCTGCCTCACCAGTTGTCATTCCCCCTCCTCCCCATGTTCCCCTTCTTGTCATGCCACCTCTCCCTTCTCATTTTTAACCCATTTCCTCTGGCTCCCTGCTTTCATTCCATCCGCTCCCATTTGTCCTCCTTATTTCACATCATACCTCACCATTTCACCTATTTCCCCGGACTGACTCCTTGCCATTCCATACAGTTCTCATTGCAGTTTATACTCCTTCCTTGTCTCCTTCCTCTTTTCCAGGGCTGTCAAAACCCACTTACCATTGGCAGGTAAGATTTGTGAGCTGGTTATTGGACAGTCCGGGGCTCTTTGGATCCCCATCAGAAGAGAGACAAATGTAGGCTTAGAAGAGACCCTAGTGCTCACAGCTGAAGCTCATTCAAAAGACGGCTAGCAGGCTCCCCAACTTTGAAAAAGTATGAGACTGCTGGAGCTGGCATTATTTCACACCTCAGGAGCACATACTCCAGGCACAGAGGCTCTCCTGCTCAGCCTGGAGCATTTTCAATTGCTCCCTCATTCCCCCACCCTACTGCTTGCAGCACCAGGCCAGCTCTCCCTTGTGGCAGCACAGGCATTTCTGGCCCACTTCTACCCTTGCTGCTATAGTTTTTGGCAAGTAGGCTTGTATGTCTAGCTAAGGGCTGCATTTCCCAAGAGGCAACCAGGAAAAAAGCAGGGCAGGATCTTAGCCACCCTTCTGTTTTTGTGGAGTTTCCCCATGCTTTTTGGAATGGTGATTAAAATATTTCCCCACCATTTTGTGACTGTACTGTGCATGTGCAAAATGGGGACAGCTGTATAGCAGCAGTACCATGTCTGCACAAAATAAGGGTGCTGTGTAAGGGGGGTTGATAATTGTGCAGGCACAGTACAGCCATAGTATGGCTACCACCATTTTGTGCATGTGCAAAATGGTGGTGAAAGATTTTGAATGATCCGACAAAACGGGAATTGGAATGTGTTCTGGTTCATATATTCCCAGATTGAATGAAACTATTGGATTCCATTGAAAACTGAATCCAGCTGAAAGTGGAATTTTGGCCCTAAAAAGAAGTAGGCTCTAAGTGCCTGTGTCTCAGTCTGTCTCTCCTTGACCCCCTAAAGGTGTGAGTGTGACAGTGGGATTCAACACTCCAAGGCAAGACTATCCCACGAATCAGGCTTGTTGGGAGGTATGCAGCAGTGGCTGAGAGAACACTGTGAAAATAGAATTAGTGTGTTTGAAATATTCCTGTAGTGTGGTTTTTGCTTTGAAACCAGCCTAGTATCCAGTGCTCTTTGAACCCAATATGCAATGTGAGAATTCCTTATTTGAGCTGCTAATCCTATCCAGACCAAGGATCTTTATGTGAGCAGTTCAATCAGGGGCATAGCATCCATTGAGCAAACTCAGCATAATGTTGGGGGCTTCTAGGCACCAGGAACCGCTGCCTGGTCCCCACAGAGGCAGCCCTGTTGCTGGGCTGGATGAGGCCCGGGTGCAGGGCATCCCCACATTCCCATCCCTCACCTATCTCTGCCTGCTAGAGCTCCACAGCAACAGCAGCAGCAGCAGCTGGACACCGATTGGACAGGGAGATAAAGTTGTTTGTAAACAAACAACTCCCCATGTGAGTGATCAGAAGGTTGTTGCCTTGTAAAGAAGGTTCTTCGAGATGGCGCCCAACATTCTCACAACTGGGTTGTGCACGCTGACCCTATTCAGATAACAGACCATGTGATGGTCTCGAGCTCCTCTAGTATAAAAAGCACTCTCCCCCTCAGAATGTCAGTTCCTTCCAACCCTTTCTAGGAATATATAAGAAAATTCCATGCGGCTGGAAGGATGGGTGCTGTGAGAATGTTAGGACCCATCTCAAAGAACCTTGCTTACAAGGCAGCAACCTTCTGTTCTTCTTCGAGTGGCTCCTAACAGGCCATTTTTACATGACTCTGCCGGGTGGGGGGTTCCTTGGGTATGCCAGTGCGTGAGCAGGGCATGCACACAGCTGCACACGCGTCCCCACTTACCCCCAGTCATTGTCACCCATGGAGCAACTGCCGTTTCCCCCAGTTGCTGTGTGCGTGGGAACGAGTGGGGATGCGTTAGGCGCGCACCCCCCCACCCCCATTCACTGAGGGTACATGTGTCACATCATTCACATGGGTTTCCCCCACCCATGAACACACAGAAATCTGCATGTTCATGGGTGGGAGAGGCCCATGTAAAAAGGGCCACTTCTCACAACTGTTACACCTTTACTATCTTAGGTAGGAATTTAGGATATAAAACAATATCTATTCTATCTTGGAAAATCTGCAAATATGGTTCTGAGATTATTATGGTTGCTATTTCACTAACTCTTCTTAATTAAGTTATTGCTAACAGGAATACTGTCTTTAAACCCCCACCCCATAACCAGTTCATATGCACACACCCCATATAATCAATACATACTGCCCTAGGGGGTGCAAATGAAATGGTTATGGGTGGGCAGCAGTATGAATTGATTATATGGTGGCGGGGGGGGCAAATGAACTGGTTATGGGGTGGGAGCACCATGATTTGACACAGCCGAACTGATTTTATACATATAATATATATATTATATATATATATTATATGTATGTACGTATTATTTATATATATATAAAATGTCTCTTTTCATGGCATAATGCGCTTAATAGGCTAGCTGCATTTTGGGTGTCTTGTGTGTTTGATAGCAGTGCCCCCAGGCCTGCTGAGCCAGGTGGTGCCCCTAGGTCCTCCAGCAGGACAGAAAGAGGGGGCCCCATATTGACTTCTTGGCCAGGGGGCCATTCCACCCTATGCCCCTGAGTTCAATCAGTAGTTAAAGTATGGCTTGGTGATTGATGTGAGAATTTATCATTGCTTAATTAAGATCCTTTTGAGCTCTGATCAAAGGAAAGTGGACCAGTTTTAGTCAGGTGCGACTGGTGGGTTTTTAGTTTGGAGGGGCAGTAAGGCTGTCTGGCCCTCCGGCAGCAGAGTTGCCGGTGGGCAGAGCCAGGGCAACGGTGGGCAGAGCCAGGGCATAACCCAGCAGCAAGGAGTTCCCAGGGTTAACATCAGATGGAAGAAAACACAGTCTACAATGCACATCAAGCTTAAAATGAATAATGTATAAACCCCAAACACAGGGAAACACTGGCAAAACACTGGCACAACACAGCAGCAA
>QEPC01001706.1:1306056-1320002 GCA_003113815.1 Sphenodon punctatus | reverse complement strand
AGCACAATTAAAAAAAAAAAAAAAAAACTGTTAAAGCTGCGGCGGTGGCCCCCTCAGGGCTTTGGGGGGCACGGCCCATAACTCCCTGCAGGGGCGCAGCTGATTTTAGTTAAGCATCTTTTTATTGCTTCAAAAGCATTGTGTTGTCTCCACTTAATCATCCTTCACTTTCCCTTTTTATTTTTTGTCTTCTCCATTTAATTGCTGCTGTTACCTTATTTAAGGGCATTGGTGGTTTTCTTATTCCCCTTCTAGTGACACCTCTTCCAAGAACTGGAAGTGGGGAAAAGGCTATTCAGGTACATTTCCCTGAGAACCATTAAACACAAGCAATACCCTTCATAAAAATATCTATATGAAGTTGCGTATTCTGTCATTATAAAAGTATTCTCCTCAAAGAGACTTGGAATTTTTAGCTTTTTGGATCTTTGGACAGTAGTCAAAATAATTCTTTGAAATCCAGAGAGAGCGTGTGCGTTTTGATTTGGATGTTTGAGATACAAAGGAGACTTCAGTATATTTGGGTGTCCATTACAGTATTATCAGCTTGATATTCCAAAGACCCTCTCTGTCCAACTGTCCTGTATTTAAATAATCCTGCAACATATAATTAAAATCTTACAATTTCCAACCAATGTGTCAATAATGGTGGGAAACTTGCGAGCTACTTTCTCCTCAGAATCTAAAGGTAACTATATGAGAAAGGGGATATAAGGTGCTGCTGATTTATATTTCTTTGAAACAATTAATAATGTAATAAATAATAATAATTTTATTCTTATAGTGCCAAATGGTACTCAAGCATCACATAAAATACAATAAAACAATATAAATTGGTTAAAAACAATTGAAACCATTTAAAAGCAACTGAAAAGGGAAAGTAAAATGGGAGGATAGAATACATTAAGGAGAACCAGTAGTGGATCCTAAAAGCACTTGGAGAATAAAAAAAGTCTTCAGTTGCTTTTTAAAGGTGACAGAGGGTGTTTACAGACGTTACGTGGTCCGGATTCACCACAGTGGATCCCCAGTGGTGGTGAACCGAACAACCACCCCCCGTGGTCAAGGAGAGCCCTGAACAGATGTGACGGGATTGGGACCACGGCAGGGAAATGGGCTGCCAGATCATGGCCCAGGGCAGCGCAACAGACATGATGCCGATTCCCGGGGGGCGGGATACAGACATGGCCCGCTGAGGGCAAACGAAGCCAAAAGCGCCAAAAGGGAGCACCCACACAAGGGAAACGGGAAGGGAGGGGGAAGAGGGAGAAGAGCCGCCAAGGTACCATATACAACAGGCACAGAGACAACGAGGGCACAGTGGAACACACAGCACACACACACGCCCGGGCATGCACACACCTGCATGGGAAAGGAAGGGGGGAAGGGGGCACACAGTGGGACAGACAACACACATGGCACAATGGGCACAGGGGGGAAGGGGGGGCAGTGGGACAGGGAAGGGGGGGACAGACCAGGGGCAGGACTGGGCATGGGGAACGGCAGTCAGATCCCCAACAACATCACAGCCCACACGGGCACCTCCACAGCTACACAGTCAATCACGGAATGGGGGGAACCTGAAAGGTCGGGGTACGGGCACAGGGGGAGGCTACACGGAACAGGGAGTGGACTGGCCATGGTCCAGGAGGTGCACATGGACCCCAAGTGCTGGCGAGGGTGCCATGGAGGGGAGGCAGGAGAGCCAGAGCCGTGCAGCCGGTCCAAAGGCACACACCGCCCCCCCGGGAGGTAGCCAGGAGGTGCAGTCCGGGGGCTCCAGAACCCCGAGGTCACGCAGGCACCCAAGGGAGTGCAGGCTAACGAGGAAGGTCAGCAGCACCCAAGGGAGCCGGGGGGCAGTTCAGAGAGCTGGACACAGACACTGGAGAAGGCAGCCACAGAGGGGAACAACGGTTGCAGAGGCAGATGGGGGGGCCCCCGGTGGGACCCCAGAGCCACAGGCAGCAGAACCCCGGGAAGCAGGCCGCACAGCAGCATGGGTGGGACATCAAGGAGGGAGCGGGCCATGGCAGCAGGGCGGAGGTGGGAGCACACAGCGGGGCCAGCAATCGGGGCCCAGAAGGCACAGGGGGACTCACAGTCAGCTGCAGGGGGCCACAAAGGGGCCAGGGACCGGGTGGTCCGCCAGGTGAACGAAGTGCGGCCAATGAAGCATGCCCTGGCGGTACCCCAGCATGGACATGGGTTGGGTGATCAGGTAGTATGCCTTGAACAGATCCTGCATGGAGAGCCCCAACTGCACATCGGAATGGGATCACACACGACAGCGCCGCCAGCTCCTCCGCGGTGGACTCAGACATGCAGAAGTCAGCAGTGGGGGGCCACGGAAGGTGACCCAGCTCCAACAGCTGGTGATACACCACCCCACAAGAGTGCTGGTACCCACGGGCCCCGTGAACGTAGCCAAAGTAGGACACGGCCAAGGCAGGGCCCCCCTCTGCCAAACAGACCGTGTAGGTGGCCAGGCTGCACACAGACAGAGCAGACACAGACAGGTCACCACAGACCACCCCACATGCGAGGACCTCATTTCTGAAATGTGCCCATCAGGAAAGGGAGCCAACCCCAGTGTCTCAGCATGCAACAGGCAATCGCGTGCGCTCACCTCATAGCCAAAGTAATGAAGGCCAGAGCTCAGGCTCGCACAGGCACCCAGCAGGCTGTCTGGGCAGCTCAGGAGCAATTGCACGGCCGGGGTATGCCACAGGTCACACAGGACCATGGTCTTGCGGAAGGTCCACGTATGGGGGGCCCTATGGGGGCCGGAAGCCCAGTTGAAGCGCAGCCAGCTATGGTCCAGCATGCCAGGCAGACTGACACCACGGAAAGGGGGGGCCACATTCCCCAGAGGGGTGGGAGGGGATGCAGGGGAGCCCCAAGGCCAAGCGATAAGTCCACAGGCCACAACAAGGCATGGCAAACAAGCGAGACATAGGGTGTGGACCCAGCACAGCTGCAGGAACCGAGCACACAGACAGGACAGCCAACACACTAATCAGGCCAGCGAGCACACAGTGTTGCCAACACAGAGAGGTGGGAGGTGATGACAGCAGGAATGCAGCTGCCGCCATCATGCCCGGGCACACGCTGGTCCGTGCGCAAGGCCCCAGGCAGGGACAGCAGGTGTGCCCAATGGGCTGCTGCCCCGGTCCTCCCACCCACCTGGAGCCGCCTGGGCCAGCCGGGGGGGGCGCCCCAGGCCCACACGGGTGCCCCTGCCTGGTCGCCGTGTCGCGACCCAGGGGCAGGGCACCACGTGTCCCAGGATATAACGGGGCCGGCTGCACCCCACCTGGGGCAGAAGGCACCATGCAGCGAGACAGGTTGGGCGCCTGCGAAATGCACCTAGTGCTCTGTGCCGAGTGGTACCATTCGCACACTGATCAGCTACACATCCTGACCACAGAGTTGCACCTGGGCACCTGCCTGTGGGTTAGCTTGGCCTGGAGCACTGCAAGGGCCCAGGGAGCCTACCACAGCCGCTCCCTGGCCTGGCTCAGGGCTCAGCAGGTGTCCGGGGTGGACCGGCAGGCCCTGCTCCATGGCTGGAACAGGGCCGCAGTGCTCCACGAGGTGGCTGGGCACCTCCAATGGTGGAGGGAGACCATGCAGTGCACCACCCTGCTTGCTATGCCCATTGCTTGGTGGGTATGAGTCACAGAGCGGGCATGGGTGGTGGTCTCGGGTGCTGGCTCAGTGGGACAAGGCCGCCTGGAGGGCGCACTTTAGGATGGACAGGCTCACCTTACTGCACCTTGCAGAGCTGCTGATGCCCTGGCTGGAGCGGCAGCACACCCCCATGAGGACCCCCATCCCCATGGTCCAGTGGGTGACCATCGGGATCTGGGCCCTCCTGCTGGTCAGTCTCCCAGCACTTCAGTGTCGGGGGACACGGCCTATCCCCTCACCGGTGGCTGATGAAGGTGTACCCGGTTGCCTGGACCCCGGAGGCGGTACTGTAAAATTCTCGCCTGTGTGCAAGCCAGACTGTGGTCGAGCAGGCTTTCAGGGCCCTCAAGCAGCACTGGAGGAGCCTCGCTGGCCGGCTGGACTACACGGTGGAGACCTCAGCCCTGGTGATAGGTGCCTGCTGTGTGCTGCAGAATGTGTGCGAGACCGATGGGGCTGCCCTCGAATACCCCATGACCTGGCACCTTCCCGGCCATGTGCCCCTGTATGTGAACGCAGAGAACCTGCGGGAGTACCGATATGCCAAACGCATCCGTGCTGCTCTGGCCAGGCATATCAGCTGGGAGGCCAAGGCGTGAGGGTGCTCAACCCTGACCCCACCACCCTGGGGCCCCCACTGGCTCCCTGGGCGAGCCCCTCTATGGCCATCGGTCCATCTCTGGCTGATGAACAGACTGAAGGAGGCAGTAGTGGTGCCCTGGAATTTATTCCTTCACCCAAGTACATGTGCCCCCTACATCGCCACCCCCCCACCGTGCAGGTTCTGTGCCCCCCCCAGACCACCATCCCCCTTGCCCCCTGTCCCCCGCGTCTCCGGGGCCTCCACCTTGCCCCCCCCGCTGTCCATGTCCCCAACAGTGTACTGGGAGACCTCGGTGTCCAACAGGGCAGGCCATGGTGGGAGGGAGGACCTGGGACCTGAGGACCCCTCCCATGGTGGCTACTCCCTCCGGAGGCCTATAGGGACCAGGAGGCGGATGCGTGGCCCCAGCTGGCAGGGTGGGAGCTGAGGCCGTGGGGGTGTCAGGGGGCCTGGCATGGGGCCCTGGACTGGCAGGCTGCCCGGCGGGGCAGCTGCCATCACATAGGCACTCATTGTGCCGGCGTATAGGAGCAGGGAGATCCCGATGTCATGGGACCTATCAATTTTAGCTGAATGCTCCCGCACCATCCCCTCGATGGTCTGTTCCCTCCGCCTAAACGTCTCTACCTGCCTGCTGTGGTCCCGACACTCCCGCCTCCATTCCAGGCGCACCTCTGCCTGGAGCTTCCGGTCCCTTTCCTCCACCTGTTGCAGGGATCGCTCTGTAGCCGCCTCCATGCGATCCACAGCCGCTATCATCCACTCCCCCTGTTCCATGTTGGTGCGGACAATGTTCTCCGCCTGGTCCTTCCTCTGGTGCCATACCTGTGCCCGGTGCTCCCTCATCTGTTGTGCTGGGGGCAAGGGTTGCTGGGGCCCCTCAGGCTGGCCTGTAGAGTACGCAGTAGTTATGGGGTGGCTGCCCTGGCCAGCCGCACCCTAGGCGGGGGCATGGCTTGGGAGGTAGCAAGACCCCCCATTAGGCAGTCGCTGCCATCCCCCCCCCTCCTCATCGCCCCAGCCCCACCCACCCACGAGACCCGGGTCCCGCTCCCAGCCTCCTTCGGGGCCCCCCCTCATTGCTGGTGTGCCTCATCTGGGACTTCCACTTGCTGCAGGGGCTGCTCCGCACCGGCCTCCTCACCCGCCTGACTCAGGTGCTGGGGCGTGCCGTGCCCTGTGGGGATATGGGGGGGTGGTAGGCGGAGGGCTGTAGGTATGTCCAGGTGGCCCCCCCATGCTGTAGGCCGGGGTATCGGGGGTGGATGGGGCCACCCCCCTGCCCGGGGCTCCCTCCTCACCCCCCATCACCCCAGTCCGTCTCCTCTTCTATCTGCCACCTTACCCTCAATGTCTGTCTCCAATCCCTCCGAGGCTGGCCCCTCCATGTAGCTGGGGGTCCCCAGCAACCACTAACTGAGGGTGATCAATGTGCCTGCCTCGGAGTCAGCCTGTCTGGCCGGGGGATCTCCGGGCTGGTGTTGGGGGGTGCCTGCTGGTCTGGGAGGTCCCTGGAGCCAGTGCTTTCTTGTGGGGCGGCGAGGGGAGGGGGTACCTCGGCCCATTTCCTGCCGTGTACCACGGCACTCCCCATGAGGTGCGGGGCTACTATCGATCCCTTCATATGGAGGATGCGGTCCAGGGTATCATAGTAGGGGACGGTCCGGGCTCCATGTCCAGACCGCCAGTTGTTGTCCCAGATGGCCTTGTACCACCCCCTCTTTAGCTCCTTGGCCTTCGAGTGGCACTGTGCCATGGTCCTGTGATGCCCCACCATCTCCATGTCCCACACTATCTCCCGGGACACGTGCTCATTGTGCTGATTGAGCACGAGCTTCAGTTGATGCTCCAGGGTCCCTCAGATTCGGATAAAATTCTGGGTCTCCCGGTGCCCCCATTGCCCCCCTCTGTGGTAGGGCCGTCTCCCGCGTGGTCCCTCTGGGTTGTCCTGCTCCTGCTCCTCCTCCGCCGGGGCTGCGCCCGTCTCCTCCAGGGGCTCGGTCTCCCGGGCCCATTTCCATGTCTCACCCCCTTCCCCCCACTCCTTGGTGCCCCTGTGCTGCTGGGTCCCCTCCCCCTTCGGTCCCCTTACCCATTTCCGGGGGGCCTCCTCCCCCGGCCCGGTCGTTGTCCCTGGGGCAGCCTGTTCCTGCTGCTGCTGCTGCTGTCCCTCCACCTTCTCCATGTGTAGCACGACCACCTCCTCCTCCACCTGTGCCTGCACTGCCGCCTTCTCCTCCTCCCTCGCTCTCTCGCCCGCCACACTCCTCTCCCTTCCGCCTCGCTCCATCCCGCCACATCCCCCTGCTGCTGTGTGCCCTTTAAATCTCCCTCTGCGGCCTGTGTTGTTGCAGGTTGCCTGGCAGCAATGCTGCGTGCTTTTTCCCCAGCTGGGAATCATTTTGTTTGATTCCAGCTGGTGGTTGCCATTCAGACGTTACTTTTTATTGTTTCCTGGTTGGAATCGCTTTGACCATGCTTTCGGCAATGGTCTGGGCTGGAGCTCTGGAAGCGTGGTTGATTTTGACCCCGGGTGGGTATTGACTGTGGTGAACATCTGGTGGCCGCTGAACAGACATTCAGGGCGCTTTGGCCCCACCGCGGGATTGACCGTGGTTCACTGTGGTTGACTGTGATCTCGTAACATCTGAAAATACCCACAGGATCTGAGATAAACTCCTGGAGGGTGCGAGTTCCACGCTGAGGGACTCACTGCAGCAAAGGCCTGATTTCTTGCCACCTTAGGATGCGACAATGGGCTACCCAACAATGGATGGTTTCCAAGCACAGATAGTCATCAGGATGAGGATCCAGGAGCAGGTCTCGAACATAGCCAGGGCCTATACCATTCAGGGCCATGAAAGCAAACAGCACGATCTTAAATTCAATCCTCTGCTCTACAGGTAGCCAATGCAGAGAACTCAGGCTGGGTGTAACATGATCACGGCTGCCCAGACCAGTGAGCAGCCACACTGCTGCATTCTGTACAAGCTGCAAGCCAGGAATATTCTTTTAGAAAATGCAATAAAGTTATTCACTTAAATTGACCTCTAAGACTTATTTTATTTGAATTTATATCCCACCCTTTCCTGCAGGCTCAGGGTGGCTTACAGATGATCAGAAATATAAAAATGAGCCATATAAAATTCTGAATAAAATCACTCCTGCCCCCACCCTACTAAACCCACCATTCATTCCCACCCACTAAAAGCACAGCTAAATGAATAAGTCTTGCATTATCTTCTGAAGATGTTCAGACTCGAGCTTTGGCGCGCCTGCAGGGGAAGAGAGTTCCAAAGCTCTGGGGCAGCCACTGAAAACGTGTCTCTGCAGGCCCCTGTTGTTTGGACCTGGTGCAATGGTGGACTTGCAAGAGGGTGCCTCCCAGTGGTGAAACTTGCATTGACCTAAGGGAGTGCAGTGAAATATAGGGGAGAAGGTGGTGTTTTAGGGCGTTTTCAGACAAGACACTCCCCACCCACTATACATGTTACAGGGCGCCTATAGGGCAATACTGCAGCCCTG
Organism: Sphenodon punctatus; assembly: GCA_003113815.1. Taxonomy (NCBI): domain Eukaryota; kingdom Metazoa; phylum Chordata; class Lepidosauria; order Sphenodontia; family Sphenodontidae; genus Sphenodon; species Sphenodon punctatus. The sequence continues at coordinate 1,312,180 of QEPC01001706.1, read as the reverse complement.
AAACATGTATCGTTGGTAATGGGTGGAGAATGTCTTGTCTGAAAATGCCCTTAGATATGCACGTCCCAAGCCAACTACTGTTTCCTAGGATTGCCCATTTATTTTCTTTCTCCTCAGTTTCTATAGATATAGGTGTGCATGCATTTGTTTGTATATGTTGTATTTTGTGTATGAGAGAGAAACATTATTCTTTCTGAACTCAGGTTTTGAGTTCTGAGTTATTTAAATAGTCTTCGTTGATTTTCTTTTTCTTTCTTTTTTTAAAAAAAATTCAGGCTAATTCCAGCTCCGGGAAGATTTACTCACTGGTTGCTTTTGTTTGGCTTCCACTTCTCTTCATTTCCTTTGTCTGTGTTGGTTATTTATACATTTGTTCACTGCCATCCTTTCTAGGTAGCTGATGAATGAGAGTCCCTGTTGAGTTATGATGTCTGTCCAAAACAGTAGGTATGACATTGGGTAAAAGCAAAATTAGTTTTCTTACCTGTAGTTTCATTTTCTAGTGATATTGATCCAGTAGTATGGAACAGACTCTTCTTATGCATATCTAGTGTGTGCATGTTGGTTTAACTTGGATTTTTTCCTAATCAAGATGAGAGTGTCAGACAAGGCTAAAATGTTGCATCGTGGCATGCGTACAATGTCTGTGTTTTGCTAAGTACAAATTGTAATGATTATGGGTGTGTTTGTAATATATGTATTACATTTGTATCTCATACACTTTGAAAATGTTCCTCCAAGTTTGACTGAAGCAGGAGGTTTCAGTTTTTAGTTAAGAAAAAAAGACTCTCCAGCTGGATTTGGTATGAATAACTTCAGGTTAAGGTATTTTGATTTCTCTTCGGAGCATTAGGTCCATAAAGGAGACAGTTTAGAAACTGATTTTTCCTTGCTGTCATCCTGAGTCAACATGTCAATAGGCATATATGTATGCGTGTCCATGTGTTTTTGTTGTGAGGGACTTAACTCACTTTTGTCTCAAAATTGCTCAGACATATCTGGTGTCTCTTCACTTCGTGTTGAAAATTATTTTCACGAATTATAGTTATTCAAAGACTGTTTTACTTTAAAGGACTGAATCTCATAGCACTTTGTTTCCTGCATGGATAGCTCTTTTGTGTTTCTCATTTTGTACTGCTTTCACACATTGAGTTTTATATGGTCTTTGACAAGCCATGCAATTTTAGTACTAGCCAGGATGGTAATCTGAAACCAATGCAAAGTATTAAACTAATCGGCTTTATTTGACTTGCTACTTGTTTTCAGTCTGGTTTCCTATGAAATGCAGGCTTGTGAAATTACTCTGTGTGTGTGTGAGTATTCCCTTCATTGCTTTGATCACACTGGCTGATTTGGTAGAGGAGGAAAAAACATACATCAGACAGTTCAGCAAACGGGAGACTTTTTTGTTGCTTGTTTTTTTGTATCATGGTAGAATGAAAAGCTTGGAAGAACAGAGCAAGGGCTCTGTTGTTAAAGGCATTAAGGAAGGAAAGCAAGAAAATTGCATTACTTTCAATTCCTTGTCCCAGGAGCAGTTTTTAATAATTTATTTCTATGAGTCGTGGGTCTTCCAGTTGTAGATTTTTTTGCTAAAGTTGTACTGGCAAGAACATCTGCACATATCCCAGTTCAAAATACCATTGAGTTTGGGGAATTGTTACAGCAGCAGTTGCCACCTGACAGTACATTATTTCAGGACTGGCATGACGTGCACAACATTTTTCCTCTGCCGCTTGTGTAACAGCAGCTGGGTTGCTTAGAAATACCGTTTATTGCTGCAAGGACTGAAATATTGGGCCAGACATTCTACACAGAATGAGCATTACCACCCTACATTAATCAACCCTCCCAGGCTCTGTGCATGTATTGTAGTGCCAGCAAAGTGCTCTGATACTACCCAGACCAAGGATGGACATCAAGCAGTTCAGATGGCATGCTAGTTAAATCCAACAGCTCGATGGCGCAAGAAGCACACCTGTTTTATTAGATCTCATTTTTTACATTCCATTGTTACTATTCTTTTTGGTCAATGGCAATTTTGTCTAATACACAGAGTGAAGGGCAAATATTTTCTCCAGACATTACATGATAATTGGCCAATAAAAGTTTTTATTTGCTACAGTAAGGCAATGATTAATGCCTGATGGATGAAGAGACAGGAAAAGCAGTGGCTTTCAGAGGCTAACAAGACATGCTTACTTCAGTTTTCTAACTCTGAGATGACAGGTGTCTGTGTACGTTGTGCTCAAGAGTGCATATTTCATCGGTGGCAGAGTGAAAAAGATCCTCATATAGTTTACTCATGGTCAGTCCTGATCAAATAATTAAATATATTCTGCTGATTGTCATATTTGTATATCTCATGACCAGGCGTTTCAAATGTAGGCTCTTAAAGTTAGGCTCCTAAATCCGTCCTTAGGGAACTGAATAAATGGTTTCTTTCCCAATGGTTCTGAGTACTCTCAACTCCCACTGAAAACAACTCTCACTAAAAAAAACTGCTGCCTTGACTTAAGTGTTTAGTTTAGCTTTTGGAGCTCAGTTTAGGCATCCAGGGTTGTAAAGGCTACCCTTTCCCAACTAACCAGCATTAGAAATGAGCCTTGAGCTATAAATATTTGGTGTCTAGAATTTTCTCTTGTTAATAATAGTATTTGTAGAAATACTTGCAGTTATTAAGGTTTACTGTTTAAAATAGGAAATATGTTGCCTGTCTTATAATCATTAGGTATACATTATCAGTTCTACAGCCTTGTATTTGTTGTTGGGCACTGTAATAAATTAACCTTTATGAAGATTAAAACGTTTACAAAGGTCAATACCCCTGTGTCAACAAGACCACAGTGGCTGCTGTTATTAATAAATTATACTTATGAGAGGTATCAACTAAGTGTTCCGTTATGGAGATGTCTCATCTTCACAGGCCTCTTGCATTATGTCCTTCATCCAAGCTGGAAAATGTTAAGAATCATTCTGCAGCAAAATGGTATCATCAGCAAGCAGAAAGCCTGCTGCAAGGATTGAATGGTTACAGTACCAGATCTATGGCCAGTTTCACGCTGTTTTTGTCAGCCTGTAGGAATAAGCCATCTTGCACGTTGAGTGTTCTCCTCTATCCATTAAAGTCAATGTCAAACCTCTCATTGACTTTCCTGGTGAAGGATTTCACCCATTGACAAAAATGTAAAGGGGATACATAGATCTGGTACTGAAATAGTGCTAATTTGACCTCTGTGAGACCATAGCCGTCAGGGTATGGAGAAAGGATGATACTGGACATAGGAATGCATGGGCCTTAAGACAGAGAAACCTGATTGTAGAGGAAGGATGGGGAACTTTTTCCCTTTCAGCGGCTACTTTGAAAATTAATACAAATTCCTAGAGCTGCATAGAGGCTGAGGGCAGGGGTGCTTACAGGTGCACTCAGGAAGAGGATGGTCCAGATCATGGATTTGTCCCCAGTTCTTGTGTGCCTGCCCTCATCTCTGATTCCTTGCGCTGAGCTCAGTTTTTCAGTGTTTGAGGGTAGGAACTGGATCTAGAGGTCAGATCTAGGAGCAAGAACTGGAAAGGGACCACATAAAAACTAGTCACAGGCTGTTGTAGAGGCAATAGCACTGAAAGGGACACATTCTCCTATAGTATTCTGGGCTCACTCAAATACATTGGGAGTTGGATAGTGTGGTATGCTGCCACATGAGGAGTAGTAGTTATTTATTATTTATTAATTCAGTATTTACCCTGCCCTTTTCTCAAAGTCTCAGGGTGGCCAGCCCCTCCTCTCTTCGCTTCACTGGCTTCCCCTTCCTGAACAAATTCTGCACAAGCTCCTAGTCTTCACCTATAAAGCTCTTCACAACTTTGCTCCCCGCTACCTCTCTGCACTTATCGCCCTCCATACTCCAGCCCGTGCACTTCGCTCCTCCTCTGTCCCTTCTCTCACCCTTCCACGCCTTCCCTGCTCCCCTAAGCGCCTTCGTCCCTTCTCACTTGCTGCCCCCCATGCCTGGAACTCCCTCCCTGTCCACATCCGCCTTACCCCCTCCCTTCATACCTTCAAATCTCTCCTTAAAACTCACCTCTTTCGCTCTGCTCTGTCTGACTCTTTATCCTGCTGAGCCACTATTCTATACCTATGATCGGTTTACCCTTATCCTTGCAACATGGACCTGCCTGCTGCCATTCTCATCATAACCAAGCCAAGTACGTGCACTTGAGACCTCGCATCTTCATGAATGTTAGACCCCTTGTCTCTCCCTCTGTTCCCCTTCCTAAGTCTCTCCCCCAGCTCCTGTCTCTCAGATTGTAAGCCCTAGGGGCAGGGACCGTGTCTATTTTATTACTTTGTAAAGTGCCAGGTACACTGCTGGAGCTATATAAATGTTTGTTAATAATAATAATAATAATTAATAACCAGGGCATGAAATTTCAGATCGAACTCCAGGAGCCCCCCAAAATTCAGTTGCCAGACTTTTTCCTGATATTAATCCATTCTTGCCCCACTTACACCCCTGAACCAGTCACCAGCCTCAGTTTTCTAGGTGACAAAGGCTCCCAGGCACCTGCAAATTTCACACCCTGTAATGACATATAGAAAGTTATCTGAAAACAGTTCTAAAAACACTAAACGCTCTCTCTTACCTGTCCACACTATCCCATCCAGCCCTACACCTTATTGTGTCCCCGCCCCCCCTCACTGGGGAGGCATGGCACTATTCCCCATTCCCAACCTTCCATGCCTCTACCCCACTCTCACTGTGGGGTGGGGCATGGCATAATCCACATTCCCCTACCCATCCTCCCTAAGTAAGTGTTTCACAATATGTCTTGCCACAAATAAAAAGTCTATAAAAAGATATCAACTCTCAGGCTCCTCATCCACTGCGTCCTTTGGCCGCCACCTGAAGGCTTCCACCTTCAGGTCTTCTGGGCTGCTTATATAGGTATCTGGAAAGGGGAGAGTCTGCAGCACGCTCAATCCCCAACACACAGCACTCACAAGCCCCACTCGGCTGCTATGGGATGTGTCGGCTGGAGAAGCTCTGAGACACATCCTGGGTTAACCTGGACCAATTTGGGCCAACACAGGCCCACACGTCGGTTAGGCCTGCCCAGTCCCACTGCAAGGTGGGGTCACACTCATCCTGGCCCCATTGAACAGCTGATGGGGAGGGGACACTCCTGGACCCCCCCATCAACTTTGTAGCATGTACCTGGCCTGCCAAACAGCTGATGTGGGGTGCTCCTGTCCTTTCACCCCCCATTAGCTGTTTTGGGCACTCACCAACCTTCCAAACAGCTGATTCCTGAGGGAAGCACTATCCAGCCTTTCAGGGAGCCAGCTCAGGTCACTGCCACTGGGTCCCTCCAGTGCCAGGAAAGCAACATTTGGCCTTTCAAGGCGACAGGGAAGACAGGTCACTTTGAAAGACCAGCTAGTGCTTCCTCTGGAGTTCTCTCCCCCCCCCATTAGTTGTTTGACAGGCTGGTGAATGCACCAAACAGTTAATGGGTGGGTGGGTGGGTGCCCCCTATCAGCTGTTTGATGGCAGCTCTTCCTGGGGCCCAATCCTGCTGCTCCGCATTGGCACAGAAGTCCTGTCCTGTGTAGCAGGTGTGGCTGGTGGGTTTTGATGTTGAAGGGGCACTGGGGCAGTAAGGCTGGCGGGCCTAGGGGTGGAGCCAGGGATACGGTAGGCGGAGTCAGGGATACAGTAGGCGGAACCAGGACATAATCTAGTCAGCAGCAAGGAGTTCCCAGGTTTAACATTGGATGGACATTACATTACTTAATCCAGCAATTTCAGTTAGGCAGGTTATATTCACCTCCTCTGCCAGGTTTAAAAGCAGGCAGATCACCAGACAAACAGTTACATCTCACGATTTCAAAACCTCAATTTTATCTCACACATCACGTTTCTAGCATTTTGAACACCCATAAGATCAGCAGACTAACGGTTACATCTCACAATTTCAAAACCTCAATTGAATCATGGGGCATTGAATACTAATTCCCCCTCACCCTCTGCTGTGTGTGTGTTGGGGGGTGGGATTAGTATTTAACACTCCACATCATCAAGTGAACAAAACCCATATAAAAACCAGAAAACCACACATAAAC
>QEPC01001706.1:1293982-1305741 GCA_003113815.1 Sphenodon punctatus | reverse complement strand
CCCCCCCTTCCATCCCAGGCCCCCAGCCTCTGCTCCCTGAGTCCCCCCCATTTACTCACCCCCCCCTTCCCCAGTGTCTCGTCTTCCAAGGCTGGGGACTGGGATGGAAGGGGGGAAGGGTGTGCGAGACTGGGGAAGGGGGGGAGGGTGGGTGCACACCTACTCTTCCCCCTCATTCCCCAGTCTCTCACACCCTCCCCCCCTTCCATCCCAGGCCCCCAGCCTCTGCTCCCTGAGTCCCCCCCATTTACTCACCCCCCCCTTCCCCAGTGTCTCGTCTTCCAAGGCTGGGGACTGGGATGGAAGGGGGGAAGGGTGTGCGAGACTGGGGAAGGGGGGGAGGGTGGGTGCACACCTACTCTTCCCCCTCATTCCCCAGTCTCTCACACCCTCCCCCCCTTCCATCCCAGGCCCCCAGCCTCTGCTCCCTGAGTCCCCCCCATTTACTCACCCCCCCCTTCCCCAGTGTCTCGTCTTCCAAGGCTGGGGACTGGGATGGAAGGGGGGAAGGGTGTGCGAGACTGGGGAAGGGGGGGAGGGTGGGTGCACACCTACTCTTCCCCCTCATTCCCCAGTCTCTCACACCCTCCCCCCCTTCCATCCCAGGCCCCCAGCCTCTGCTTCCTGAGTCTCCCCCTGCATTTACTCACCGTTTCAGCAGGCAGGACTGGAGGGAGGCAGGCAGGCAGTTGAGTTCATGGTTCAGTGGAGGCACTCAGTGGTGAGATGGGCTGCGGCGTGCATGCTCAACTGAGTCAGTTCAAGCATGCGCGCTGCAGCACATCTCTCTGCCGAACGTCTCCATTAAATGCCCAGGTGAGGCTTTGCGTTGAAGTGGGAAATTTAATTTCCCAGCGGCGTGCTTGGACTGAATGATCAGCCGCCTGGCTCGTGTTCAGTTCAAGTTTGGCCCTTCTGGGACTCCAGTCTCTGGAGTCCCAGAAGGAGTCAGACCCAGACAGAGACTAGTGCTCACTGACTGAGCGCTCTGTCTCTGCCGGCGGCTGAAATTGACATCGGAGCGCCGCGCTGCTCTGACTGCAAGCCAAGCTGAGAAAAGTCATCGGCAATGTCAGTGAGTGAGCGCTCTGTCAGTGCGGCTGCGGCACCAGGGGGATGGGGGAGAGCGGGAGCAGGGCACTGCCCCAGGCGCCCTCAGGCGAGGGCCACCACTGCTGTGTAGACAGTTCTTTGGGCCACCCTGGGTCATGGAGGAGGCCTGTGCTGGCAGCCCCCACACCTGGGTTACTGTGGTGAGGGATGTTTGTGTGAACAGAAACCCCCAGCAACTGGAACAGTGGCCACTGCAGTGGTTCCTCCTGGGTTGGGATGGAGAGGTGCCTCCCCACCATCACATCTGTTTTTACCCAAAGTCTCTAGCGTACGAGAAGGGGGGAAACAATGGGAATTGGATTGGGTCCAGTCACTTCAAACTGTTAGAATATGTCCTCAAGATAGATCATCATACAAACCTGCAGAAGAAAAAGCGAGTTATACTTCGTTGGCTGTCTGCCAAAGGTGGTTTTGGGACCAATTCTACAAATGGTCTCTAGCTTGTTTTTGGATTCATGCTAAAAATGATCTCCATTTGCATATAAGAAACTTGAAAGATCCAACTCCATCTGGAAGATGCAAAGCAAACTGCTGATGAACTTAGTTTAAGGGTGAGAAATACAAGCTAGAGAACTTTCCAAGTGAAGCTAGTAGTAGACTCTGTGTATTATATTTCTTTTCCTTTGTACCATTTTAAACCTATAACTTGGGCTTATTCTTTATATTTATAAAAACAAAAAACTTTACAGTTTAAAAAAAACGTTAAATGCACAAACTAAAAACTTTCCTCTTCAAAAACATCACAAAATCAATTTCACTCTAGCTTAAACTCCAAAAAACATACTAATTCATTACAATTACAATTTAAAAACCATTCAACTCCATACATTGCAACAAGACATAAACGCCAAAAAACATGGAAATTATTTTTAAATTTGAGGAATATTTTATATTTTTTCTTCACCAACATAAATGTAATGTATGTACTTAATTCCGTACCATACCTACTTTTATTCATTTTTATCAATAACTAAACTTTCACATTTTTTCATTATTAAACTTTAATTTATTATGATAATTTGACAATTAACAATTTTTTCACAGTGTATTAACTCTGTACAGAACAGTATTCTGTAGAACAAATTGTATAATTTTGTATACACTGACATTGTTAACAATGTATTGTATGAAGTGTATACAATTTGTATACATGTAAAGGATAGAGTTAATGCACTGTGAAAAAATTGGGGAAGTTCTGGGGGGTGTTGGGTGTTGCTGCTGTGTTTTGCCGGTCAGCAGCTGCTCAACTGAGCATGTGCCAGCCAGCAGAACTGTGCTGTATTTTGCTGGTCAGCAGCTGATCAACTACGCATGTGCAAGCCAGCAGAACTGTGCTGTGTTTTGCCAGTCAGCAGCTGCTCAACTGCATGTGCAAGCCAGCAGAACCGATTTTTAAAATCATTAATAACTCGGTTTTGGCTGCATCTATCATATTACATAAGTAGTTATTGATCTCATGCTCCAAGACTGTGACAGTTGGGGGCTCAACTCATCCAGGGGGAGGAGATATTGATGTTTCAAAATCATGAGGACGTCTGCATTTTGACCACAACCAATTAACTTTTAAAAAGTCATAACATTTTATTTTCCTGATGGATCATCTTCAAACTTTGTGCATATGATATTCGTCACAACGTATAGCCATGGATAAATTTTCAGAAATGTAGCTCAAGCGGTTTCCTCAAAATCGGGGCTTCAGTTGTCCCCTGTTTATAATGGAGAGTGGTTGTGCAGTTAACTATTCAGGCTGCTACTGCAGCCTGAATAATAATGCTTTTTCTTGTTAAAACTTTTTTGTGCTTGCCTTGCTGAAAATGATACTAGAACACTAAGCTGGACTTCTGATTAACACAGTAGTAAGCCCCCCCCCCCCTTTAACAATTTCTGTTAAAAGGAATACCTTGATAACAATGACATTTGTATGCCCCTTGTATTTCTGACTAGATGTGTGCTCTTATAGAAAGAAACCTTTGTAGTAAGAAGGTTTCAGGCGAAGTATGGCCTGTAAGAACTGGAAGTAGGGAATTTAATTTAAAAAGTACCCCTGTTTTCTTTTATAATTAGCTTGCAGGTAGCAATGTAGCATTAATGATTTTACTGACATAACTCTCTATCCATCACGATGTGATAATGTAGAATATAGACAAACCCAAACTGTACAGTCAAGCAGTTCTTCCATAATATCCTTGCTCAATATTTGGTTTTTGATCATGTTGTAAGCTCTGAATCTGAAATTTCACTGAACAGAATTAATTTTGTTTAATTCAAATGTTCAGTGAATTATTGTGTAAATATTGTTCCACATGAATGTTAGAGCATGAACTTGGATAATAAGCACTAATCTTGAGTCTAACCCATCTGCATTAAAACAAGGCTCATCTAAGTATGAGATTCAACTGGAAAAAGCAAACCATCACTGAACTGCAGACATTTCACAAAAGCTTTTGGATTCAAGGCTTTTCTTTCTGGATAACTCCTTGTATTGCAAAATCAAAATATATCCATGAACTGATGCTTTAAAGTGAACCAATGCCTGAGAAATAGAAACCCAGCATAATGTTATTGAGACCAGTATCTTACAGTATAATTCTATTTGTTCCGGATATATGAAAGAGTGTGAACATTCTTCCAGTTAAATAGACAGACTACAAGGTTGGTATATCCGTTACTCTGAACTATAATAATAGTATAAGGAGGTTTCACAATTGATCTTCTCAGTGCCCTCCTTTCTGATCGCACATTGTTGTCTTCAAAGACTCAGCATCAAATGTAACTTCCCTCTATCTAAGAAGGGATGCTTCAGAGTTTTCTTTGAATCCTGTCAGTTCCATCCTGAGCATTAGCCACGGTTGGTTGCTGGCTATCAAAGTGAGGTGTTCCCTGCCAGCAGCAACTGTGAGAGTTAATTGTCCTTTAGAGCATTTTCAGCCTGCCACCTGGGTGGATAAGGGAAGAGTTTGAATTTCTCCAGGAGGCTGTGGACTGCACTGCTGCCAATCCACCTGCTATCATCAGATGCTGGATTTAATGGGAGTGCATTAAAGCCCTAAAATATTGGGGAGCGGTGATTTTGTGAATTGGTCTGGGAGGGAGTGCACACTCCAGTTTGTCGCCTCACCCCATGAGACACAGAGACAGTCTTTGGATTAAAACTGGCTGCACTCCTTATTTCAAATTATCAGAACCTCAGGCCGGTGGGTAATTGCACCAAGCAATTCGGGTCCAGTATGCTAAATCAGTACATAACTTATTAACCCAATACTGTCCGGATGTGTCTTCTGTTAACCGTATGTTAAACAGCAAACGTCCCCTCCTTCGACAGCGCCAAGCCATGGCCGAAGAGGGGCATGCCCAACTCTGGACTTGAGTAAGGAGTGAAGTGTCCGCAGGGCCCAAAGACAGCGCATGTCCCTACAGACCCTGCTAAGACCCCACTCCCAGAGGCATGACCTCCGTGCATGCTGTGCCCTGCATTACACTGGGTATCACCTCCCATCTCTTAAGGAGATGACTCAATAACCTATTCCTATTTATCCTACCTTAGCATACTGGACCCCTGCCCCAAAGGGGTGGTCGATCCCGAACCGCTCTGACACCCACTGCCTAACCACTCAACAAAAATTCCAGATGCCTGGTGAACGCTGCCAGGTACATCTCGTTCCTAATTTTTGACAGGTGAACACCATCTTCCCTGTACAATTCTGGCCTTATATGCACTATCCCTCCATGTTTAATGTTGGTTCTGCCCAATCCCTTCAACCACTTACCAACTTCCCTATTAATATTCTTCCTCGCCTTGTCAACTCTGCCCGGGTTGGTCGCTCTATCCCACCTAATTCGAGGAATTAGCTCTGTCCAAACAATACGAACATGCTTAAGTGTCAACAAATCCTCCTTCATTTTTATTATTAAATTAACCCTTTTTCGATCAGACAAGTCATTTTCTCCTAGGTGTATCATGAAGATGTCTGGGGAGGGATAATGTTGTAAACCTCTAATCATTGGGAGCAGCTGATTCCATCGTGTCCCACTCCTACCCCACCATCTAATGGAAGCCAATTCCGTAAGGCTCATTTGCAAACTCCAAGAGGTCCTCGCAGCAGCTGTGCTTGCCCACTGCACGAGGCTGTGCCGGACGATCCACACCACTCGTCGTGCAGCCCCGACAGCCCTGCCTCCTGACAGAAACAAGAAAAAACATTTAGTAATGGTAAGGACGGACATATTTTTTATATGCACCCGACCTCCATCTCCCAACTGCCTTAATTGCCTTCTCCGGTAACCCTGCTGCTGCCGGTAACCCTGCTGCTGAGAACCCTGCTTCTCCGGTAACCCTGCTGCTGTTGTAGCAGCACCAATTCAAAACAAATGGGATCCGAATTCCCCAGGAGGCAACCCAATCTTCCCTAAAACCACCCAAAGGACTAATGTAAACTGATAACTTGTCACTACAGCCCCACCTTTGTGTATAAATAACATCCCTCTAAAACCCGGGCAGATGTTCAAATAATACCTCATTTGTTCTACCGGACATATTGTCTCAGGGCTGCACTTAAACAGCTCCACGGTTTGACCCCTGTACTTCTGCTCCGTCTTTGAACAACGAAGTCGCATGCGTATTCTGCCGTCCGTGATTTCCAGATCATCTATCCCAAAGGCTTGGTAATTGGTATCCTTTTTGGATCTGCACACGACCTCGCTAATCCTAAATCCTCCGAAATACATGATGACATATATTGTCGTGAACAGCTGAACCTCATAAGTATCATAGCACAATTCTCTGAGGGACCCGACTAACTGGATTAGTATGGGTGGTGTTATTGGTGCCCATATGTTCCTAGGTGCTGCAGGTCCCCTAGCCCATGACTCTAACATGTGCTTTAAGTAAAAACCTTTGTCAGGAGGTGGGAAGCCCCCCTCAATCTGCTGACAAAATTAAGGGCTGCTACCTTTCCCGCTATAGTGCCTACCGCCAACCCTCTTTTTCTTAAGGCAAGTTCAAATTGGATAGCTTCTGGTTCACTAATGGGGAAACCCTGTACCCTACCCTTTTCCTGCCCTGAAACACTGGAATTCACAGAAGGCCCTACCGTATGCTGCCTGAGTTCTAGGGGCCAGGGATGCTTACACGATGGTCTGTAGTTCTAACTGCCAAGGTTCCAAATTCTTGGTGGCAAGGGATCTGGGTATGCTCGGGCCTGCGGTGCCAACTCTCGGAAGTGGTCCATCTGGAACTGAGAACGGTCATGGGCAATGCCGTTATCAATTCCAGGGACGTGCCGCGCCGTGAACAGAATATTGTTCTTCAGACATACGAGCACTAAAGCCCAAACCAACCTCATAACCGTAGGTGACCGGGATGAAAGCGTGTTAACCACATGCACAACTGCAGAGTTGTGACACCAAAATAGTACAGTGTGGTTGGCAAATTGTCTTGCCCACAACAAAACTGCTATAACGATGGGGAACAGCTTCAAAAACATGAGATCCCTGGTCACACCTGAGGAGTGCCATTCCCCGGGACAGGAGGCTGCACACCACCGTGTTTGAAAATAAACACCGAAGCCTGCCCCCCCGCTGCATCTGACTGTACCTGAAGATTGGCTTGCAGGAGCCACCGTTCTCTCCAAAAGCTAACGCCGTTGAACCCGTCTAAAAATGCCAACCATACTCCCACATGTCGCTGGTGACACATATGCGGTAATGAGGGGGTAGCTCCCCCCTGAACTTACCATATAATCTGGATAAAAATGCTCTCCCAGGGGCCACTATGCGGCAAGCAAAGTTCAGGCTGCCTACTAATGATTACAAAGAATGAACAGTAATTTTTTGAGCCACCATGCACTCCCTGATCTTGCCCCTCATAATTACCAACTTGTCTTCAGGTAAACTAGATACCATCAGCTCCTTGTCCAATTCAATACCTAAATAAGTGAGCTTCGTTGTCGGCCCTTCAGTCTTTTCAGGGGCTAAAGGAACATCCAACTCATTGCCTACATCCTGAAATAACTGCAAGGCGGTTGTACAATCACCCATCATAGGATGGCCAATTATCAGGAATCATTGAGATATTTCGATACTGCTTCAGTTTGCAGCCTCTGCTTAAATACCCACTCTATTAGAGAACTGAATCGCTCGAACGCAGAACAGGATGTCGAGCAACCCATTAGCATAGCTTGGTTGTAATAGTACTGGCCTTAAACTGAAAACCTAGCAGGTGGAAACTACTGGGATGCACCGGCAGCAAGCGGAATGTGTACTTCACATTCGCATTTTGCAACAGTGCTCCCTTTCCCATGGCCTTTACTTTGTTAACCGCTGTGTCAAACAACACGTATGTAACCATTGAAAACTCCTTTGGGATAGCATTGTTGACAGAGCCACCCCATGGATGGGACAGGTGATGTATCAGGCGGAATTCACCCCTAACCTTCTTGGGGACGATTCCCAGGGGGGACACCACCAAATTCCCCATTGGAGGACGGTCACAGGGGCCCACCACCCTGCCTTCCCCAGCCTCCTTTGCAATTTTACCCTGTATTATTTCTTCCATTCCTACTGTGGATTTTAAATTGTGCACACTCCCCTGTTGGTGCACTGGGCCTGCCGGAATAACAAAACCATGTTTAAAACCTTTAACCACAAAATTAACTTCTGCCCTGCCCAGGTGCCCTCTGAGTGCCCATTCCAAGCACTCAGTTTTGACTGGTGTCAGCCCCTTTTGAAGGGTGTGAACTCACATAGGGACCTTGACCTCTTTTTCCGGTTCCCCCCGCCTGCCCATACCCTTGCTTTCCGCCCTTCTGCCTGGGCCAAAAACAGTTGCGTGCTGGATGCCCTCGCCCACAATTTGAACACCCGTGGCGAAACTTAGATGAAGCCCTGTTGCATCGGCCTACCCTATTATATTCACAGCACGGGCCGGGTACACCTTGGCCCCGTTTTAGAAAATCGCACCGAAATGGCTCGTTCGCCAGGACCACCCCTCCTCGCACCAGAAGATGGCTACTATTCGCTCTAGGGACCCTGGTAACATCCACCATACACTCGAGCCACAAATCTGGTGCATGGACATCCCAATAAAGCCCCGGCGTGGTGGCCGCCCTATGACGAAATGCCTCGTCATACCGCAACCACACACCCGCCGGTCCCGTTCCGTATGCCCACCGGATGATATCTGAATACTTACGGAGTTCAAGCCCTTGGCCAGGGTCGGCCTGCAAAATCACCCCCATGTACATAGCAAAGGCCACCGTCCAGTTGGCCCAATTTCGATCTGTTTTAGGGTGTCAAAATTTTTCCTTTTCTTTTCCGGCCTCCTGTTCTGAGTGGTCAACGGTTGGATCGCCGTTCTCCCTGCTAGCCCATTACAGGTATCTGCCCCGCCACGCAGGCCTCCGGTGCAATTGCCGGCGCCACCCATACCCATGAACCATTCCAATGAAGTAATTGTGGGTCACTCTGTTGGATTGCATGCGTGGGGACCGACCCCAGGAACGAACTGGGCATCCCCCCCAGGGTTCCCGTTGTCATGCCCTCACCTCCTTTCCTTGCCTAAGCCCTGCATTGAGCCCTGTTAGGTCCCCCCTTTCCTGCCCTGACTCTGCCACTTCTATGTCCCTTGTTCCACTATCAGCTGGGAAGTCTAACCCACCTTGCAGCCCCCCCCCCGGTGAGGTATGCTTGTCTCGTGCTCAACAACCAGGTCTTCCGCTGGGCGCCCCCTGGCATTTCGACGTAATTCTGTCTCGAGGGCTCCGATCCTCCGCCAGATTTCTGCGTTGGTGGTGTCAGCCTGATGCTCCATCTCTTCGACCCTCCTTTTCATCGTGGGAGGTGCCCCGTCTCTGTGTGGAGAAGAAGACAGACTAGGCCTCCCAGCCTGGTTACCCTGACAGGATGGGGCTCCATATTCCATGGAGGGGGCCATGGTACCCTCCTCTGCCAGTACTGACTTAGCCCAGGGACCCCATATGGGTTTCTGGGCCCATCTGCGTATTCGTCAATCCCAGGTGACAAGGCCAGACTTCCTGGATACAATGCTTGTAGTAATGGGCCCATATCTACAGTTTGCCCTGGGGCTCCCACTTGTCCCTTCACAGGGTCCCTCTGGACCCCCTGAGCCCCTGTTAAGACCTGTGGGAGGGAGACCGCCCTCCCTTCACTGTGGCGCCGGCCGGTGCCCCGCTGGGGCCCCTGTGTGCCACCAGCCACCTCGCCTGATGAGTCACCACAGTACTGGGCCGGCAGTGTCACCACCCTACTCCCCCGCCGCACCATGAGCTGTCCTTGGAGAGTGGTATCCACCTCCCCTGCCAAGTGAGTGGCCCAGCCCTCGTTCACGCTGGGCACAAGCCCACCAGCTTCAACTGGCATTTTTTCTCCCCCCGCTTCCCTGCTCGTGCCGGACCCTGGGTCAGTCCCCCCCCATCTCTCTCTCTCTCTCTGTGTGTGTGTGTGTGTGTGTGTGTGTGTGTGTGTGTGTGTGTGTGTGTGTGTGTGTGTGTGTGTGTGAGAGAGAGAGATTGTGGGCCCTGAGCAGGGCCTCGCATTCCGTTCAGCATGCTAACATGGTGGCTCTTGGGGGCGGGGTCTCACCCTCCATGTGCTCTTCAGCCCCGCTGATCCTCTGAGCGCACTGATATTGCCCCCCCTTTGCCACGGGATTCTTCTTCTTTTCCCCATCACCCTTCTTCTTCGCTCTCCCCATGCCGTTCGGGGGAGGCCCACCGGTTCCGGGCCGGAGAACTCAGCAGCAAGTACTCTTGCTGCTGACTTCTTCAGCCTCAGCCCTAACAATGCCACTTCTCCGTGGTTTCCAGGGGATCCACCCCTTCTAAGAGGGGCGGGCCTCCATGTCCCACAAGGTGCGCTACTGCTCCTGCGCTCCAGGGACGATTGCCCTAGCAACCCCATTCAAACCACAGGAAGGCTTTCTAACAAGCCTCCCTGCAGTGACTCTCCTCTGTTAACCGGGGAAGGGGGGCACGCAGCAAATTACCCGTCACCACTATTTAGGCGGCGAAGGGGACTTTGTGGTTACAGCAAAAGATATATGAGCATACAATAGATGTGCACTTAATGCGCTGCTTAGCTAATCCATGTGGGCGCGAACTAGGGATGTGCAAACGCGGTTCAGAAGTTCGGAGTTCAAACCGAACTTGAATAGTTCAGTAAACCGAACCAAACTTTCTAACCGAACTCGAATTCAACCGAACTGTTCGGTCAAATCTGAACTAGTTTGGAAGGCCCAAACCCCCGTTTTTGAATGTACGAACTCGGTTCGGAAGTTCCGAATTCCACCGAACTCGAATAGTTCGGTCGACCGAACCGAACTGAATTTCCGAACTCGGTTCTGTTCGCACATCCCTAGCGTGAACTGGGAATCTGTTGTGCGAATGTGCCAATCCAAATGTACGCAAAATCCAGTTTAAAAACTAACCTGAGTTCAGAATTTCAGGCTGCATTATAGACTCTTCTGGCTAAAGAAGGGTTACCAGTTGATAAAGCACCATGTTGTTGGTTCCTGTGTCGACAGATAATTTATTTATATTTATTTTATTTATTTATTTAGAGAGGAAGGGAAGGACAACTTGCTTCTCCACCTCCTGTGAGCATGCTGTGTCACTTCCAGCCCAAGGCTGCCTGGCCTCATGAGACACTGGCCCTTTTTACATGGATGGGGATGGGTGGAGGGATGGGGGTGTGTCACTTTACATGGACACACACACACCTTCACCCACGGGGCCTCCTCCGGTTTTCCGGAGGGCTCCATGGGTGGAGGTGGGTGTTGCATGGGAATGCGTACGCACCCCCCACCAGACAAACACAGAGTGAACACCCATCCCCACCCACTGCCGGCCATTTACACAGACACCCCCCCCTCACCTGTCCAAACACTGAGTGGGGGGAGGGGGCATCTGTTTAAAAACTATCTTGTATGGGCTGGGCAGCCCCTTTTACAATCACTGGTTAGACTTCCAATGTCCCTTTCCCGTCCTGGGGAGCTGTGGAGAGCACAGATTGACATGGGGACTGCCATTATGGTAGCCATGTGGGGACACCAGGCCCACGGGCTTGAATGGTTAATGGGAAAGACTGAAGCAATTCAAACCAACCCCCATGTCATATGCCTCCCCACACCATTGGCTTACCTATGGATTGAGCTGACAGAGGAAGACAGGATTCAATAGGATTCTTTCCACTTATTGGCATCCCTTCAACTATCTATCTTGAACTCCAAAGAGCATAAGCAATTGAGTGTTCTGCTGTTGACTCATTGAGCTAGGATCAATTGCTCAAGGATCATGAAGCAACCCACAATCTCCTGCACTGGAAAAGTATACTAGCTGGATATCAATGGGCATTTTTACACACACCTTAAAGTTCTGGATTTTTTAATCTTCCGGCTTTACAAGTCCATATGTAAGTTCTGGATGCATTTTTCACACACACACTGCCCTGAGGCAGTTCCAGGATGCGTTCTTCACACAAACACTGCCCTGAGGCAGCCTAAAGTAGCCGCAGCTGTAGACGTGACAGGCTGCCATGGAAACCAAGTGACCACAGCTGCCTGGAGCAAAGCAGTTTACCAGGAGAACTTTTTACACACAAAAGTTATGGGAGAAGTTCTATGCAGAAGTTCA
>QEPC01001706.1:1259922-1291060 GCA_003113815.1 Sphenodon punctatus | reverse complement strand
TCCATCTTGTCAGGATTCAGCTGCAGATGGCTCAACCTCATCCAAGCCCCCACAGCCGACAGGCACTGGGAAAATAAAGAGACTGCATGGCCTGGGTCGATGGAAAAAGAGAGGTAGAGCTGAGTGTCATCAGCATACTGATGACACTGCATGCCCTGAGACCCTCTCACGATCTCCCCTAACGGCTGCATATAGATGTTAAACAAGAGGGAGGACAGAATGGCACCCTGCGGGATTCCACATATGAGGTCCCGGGGGAAGACGTACTCTCCCCCTAGACCACCCGGTGAGTTCTCCCAGCCAGGAACAAACAAAACCAGTCCAAGACCATCCCGCCAATCCCGGCACGGTCCCGCAGGTGAGTCACCAACATCTCATGATCAACTGTGTCGAATGCAGCCGAAAAGTCTAGCAGGACCAGTAAGGTCTGACGGCCCTGGTCCAACGCCAGACGGAGATCGTCAACCAAGGCCACCAATGCTGTCTCCATACCATACCCAGGCTGAAACCCAGACTGAGAGGGGCCAAGGAAACCGGTGTGGTGTGGAGCTGCCATGCCACAGCCCATTCAATAACCTTCCCTAAAAAGGGAAGGTTAGAGACCGACCAGTAACTGGCAGGAGCATCAGCATCAAGAGATGGTTTCTCGAGCAGGGGCCTAATCACAGCCTCCTTCAGGCATTCAGGCACCCTGCCCTCCTGAAGGGCTTTCACCAGCCAGGACGGGCAAGGATCTTGTTCACAAGTGGTGGCACGAACAGATCCCAACAAGAACTCCACATCGGCAGGGGATACCATCTGAAACCAATCCCACAAAACAGGACAGGACGGGGCATCCATAGCCCCAAGATAATCCTCTGCAATAACTGTGGAACCGAAATTGTGGCGGATGTGAGCGATCTTATCTACAAAGTACTTGATAAACCAGTCACAGTGGCCACTGGATTGCTCCAGGTCCAGGCGGAGACAGGCAGGAGTGACCAAACCTTTTACCACCTGGAAAAGCTCCACTGGACGTGACCTTGCAGATGCAATAAGGGCAGCAAAGGCAGCATTTAGGGCTCTTTTAGATGAGCGGGTCGCCGTTGCGCAACCCGCCTGTGCGATATTTCAGAATCCCGCAACACAGGATTACATTATTTGCCGACTGTGAATTAAATACCTCGATGTGTGAGGTATTTTAATTCGCGGTCGGCAAATAATGCGTGACTGCCTTTCATGCGAGTGATCCCCTACTTCCATCTCGTGTAATCCCATGTTGCGGGATTTTGAAATATCGCGTGGGCAGGTTTCGCGATGGCGACCCGCTCGTCTAAAAGCAGCCTTAGACACACAGAAAGATCTGGATGTAACAGGAAACATGCAGGAGAAATGTGTGTGTAAAAACACCCAGTGTCATTACGTTGACCTTGTTAAACCCACTGTATGTATTCTCAACTGTGCCACATCCAGTAGAAATAGGTTATCAAATTGTTCACCCCAGGAATCCCAAGAAGGGAGACAATTTGTTCTTATTTTTCAGTTGGTTATATCTAAGAACGTGGTGTTATACCTCCAGTGATCCTCAACATCCAGGTCATGTTTCTTCCTGACAGTGTCTACAGAAAGCTAGTGCCATCAAACATGGATATACTGTGCAGACTGCCACCTGACGCTGCTAAAAA
Organism: Sphenodon punctatus; assembly: GCA_003113815.1. Lineage (NCBI taxonomy): Eukaryota > Metazoa > Chordata > Lepidosauria > Sphenodontia > Sphenodontidae > Sphenodon > Sphenodon punctatus. The sequence continues at coordinate 1,289,396 of QEPC01001706.1, read as the reverse complement.
CAGTATTATTATTATTTCAAATGAAAAATTTAAAAATAAAAAAACTTTGTTCACAAAGAAGAGCTAAGAATTAGGGGATCATTTTGCTTTCAGGATTGCCGGATCAGCAGATATGAACACTTGAAAGAAAAACTGACAGGTAAGGGAAATTTTTTCTTCTTTTAAAAGTGTCTCCTGATTCTCATAAGAAATGAAGATGAGAGGGAGCTAGAAAATTATTATGGGGTAAAACTCTAGTGCTTTGGCTTCACACTTTATTGTGGATGGAGAGTCTGGCAGGCTTGGAGACTGCTTTATCTCTTGGTAACTGTATGTCCGTGTTCTTCTCATGTAACAGGTCCTGTCCTGTCTGTGCCTTCTCCTTGGGCTGTTCAATTGGGACAAAAAACCAGGATACAGGGTTGTTTTATTTGGATCTGTAAAATGAACCAATTTCAGGTGTATGAAGATTTTCACAGATATGGCTTTCATCTCAGTTTTACCACATTCAAAGTGGTAGACAGAATAGCATTCAGTTCTTCTTCTTGAAATCATTGGTGTCACTACGTGTTTTTACGCACACATTTGTCCTGCATGTTTGCTATTACATCCTGAACTTTCTGTGTGTCTAAATCACTCACCCAGATCTTAAACATCTGGCTTTTTGAACTTCTACATAGAACTTCTCCCAGAACTTTTGTGTTTAAAAAGTTCTCCTGGTAAACTGCTTTGCTACAGGCAGCTGTGGTCACTTGGTTTCCATGGCAGCCCCTCACGTCTACAGCTGCAGCTACTTCAGGCTACTTTAGGCTGCCTCAGGGTAGTGTTTGTGTGAAGAATGCATCCGAAACTTACTTGTGGACTAGTAAACCCAGAATATTGAAAGACCAGCACTTTAAGGTGTGTGTAAAAAAAACCTTGAGAGTTTTGCCTAAAGGAGCAATGAGTGAAAACTGAGTAATCAGTAAAAACAGGATTTGGCCTGTGGTATTCATTATTTTTCATCAAAACATTGATAACTTTGGAGTTTGAGTCTGTAAGCACTAAGCAACACTAAATTACAAGGTGTAAAGAATGGCTCAAAGTGAATTTAATTATCTTTTTTTTTTAAGCAGACAGAAAGGTCATCAGTATGCATCAGAAAACAATATAGCTCAATACAATAGTAATCTCTGAAAAGGTCAGCATTTTATTTTGTGCACTGCTTCCAGGTTCTTCACAAATCCACATAAATGAACATTAAAAAATGTGTAACAGAGTAGCAGTGGATTGATCTTAATTAGGGGAGGGGAATAGTTTCCTGAAAATAAGTGAGCTAATGGGAAAAAGTTAATTCTAATTCAGATCTTTAAAGCATTAGCCAGAGAAAAGGCAATGTGTCATTTGTTTTACTTTGTGCAACTTCAGTATCTCTTCTAAACACTCCTTCGCAAAGATGACAGTCCTATAGGTTATGCTGGTGGCTACAGAATCACTTGAGCAGTGGGCATTCTATACCAGTGCCTGTCTGTCAGGCCAATAATGCCTCAAACTCATATCAAAGTTATTTTTCAAAAGAGTTGCTATCAAAATATGCTACCGAATCATCTCTCCTTGAGCACAGGGTGCAAAACCATCAAACATTCAAAATCAATTCCCATCTCAGCATTTTTGAAAGGCTGAGGAAGACAGTGGAAAAGATTGGTGTTCTTTCTAGAGATATAAAACTGGGTAAGAGTACAAGACATTACATATTTATTGGTGATTCTCCTTTTGAATATAAATTTGCTAAGGGTATCAGTTATTGCATTGAGTCCTAAATCTAGATTCTGCTTATCAGCCATTGGCTACATACCAGTCAAACCAATTGTTTGATAAAAACAGCAGCATGTTAGGAAATATAAACAGGCTTGGTCGAAACTTCTGTGATAATTTTTGTTTATATAAGCAAAATATACATAGAAATTGAGAGTAAAACACTGGCTTGACAGTAGTTGACTTGCATTTAAAGCTCAGAGTTATTAATTTTAAAAGATTACTGGCTAATTCCTAATACCCATCAACATCTAATTACACCTCTCATCAGAATTGTTTGTAAATCTTTAAGGTATTTTTCACACCGTTTGAAATAGGGTAACAAGTAACTTAAGCCCTGAGATAATCAGAAATTGCTGAAAGGTTAGCTGACAGTTTGGGGCTAAATTTGTAGAAGTGGATAGAAAACTATGTAGTGTAAAACATTTTTGTACCATCTCACCTTTCATGTATTGAAAGCTCTTGTGCAGATATACAAACCTGAATTACAAATGGTCATGCATGTGGTAATTGGATGTTTGCATTAATACATCAGGCAAACATTTAAAAAAAACAATACTGAACATATATCATCGACAAACGAATGCTTGAAATGTGTGCAAATAGTTAAGCTAATTCTAATTTACATTCAGAACCCTAGAAATTACATGGGATTTTGGATTTGGTTTTTAAAAAATGTATGGTTCATTAAAAAGAGCACAAATTGTTGTTATCCAGATGAAACCAGAATGTGGGAATTGTAACCATGAGGTGTAAATACTAAATAGTTAATTCTGTACATTTTCTTTATTGTAGTAGAGCTACCAAAGGGAGAAAAGCAAGAGGCAAGGGGGGGGAGGCAAAAATAATTTCTCTGCACTGCTCCTGTAAGGTGTGATATGCGTTTGCAACTTCCATATGCAACATGAGAAGCAGAACTGAAGGCAGAACTTGATGCTGTCACTGATTTCTTGATTAACTCTTGCCAAAATCTGACAGGGAGGAAAGAATGAAACTGAAATGATTAATGCTGCCTGCATGTTTCCTCTGTTTGGGGAGGCTGAGACTTCAGTCACTGAATGCAAGATAAATGTACAAATGGTGTCTGAGCACAGTGGAAGATGATGAAATAGGTGGCTGTTTAATCAGAAAGAAACATTTGGAAGTTTAATAAAAATACTGTTGTTAGTTTCCTGCGAAGTGCTTAGATAGAAGAACGCTTCCAGTTTCACTTGCTATTAGTTTTTCAGCTAATTTGCTTATTCACAAGGAGATTGAAAAGAAAACGGCTATTGCTTCCACATAGGACAGGACGTCCAGCTGTAACTGGGCACATGAAGATTTGGGCACCCCTGATGAATTGTGGGTGCCCAAATACCTGATCCCATTTGGGGACCATTGGGCACCTGATTGGTCTTCAGGTAGCCTGTTGGGTGCCCGATGGGGTGCTCAAAATGTGGGCATTGCCCGTGGGTACTAATTTTAGATTAGTCAAGGAATCAGCATACCAGCCAATGAGTGACAAGGAAGTGCAAGAGAACATGGAGTGTAAGAAATGTGGTATTGCATCGGTATTGCCTCTGGTGATTTGAAATGGATGGCAAAGCAGTAAACAGGTAAGCGGAAGGTCAGTATATCAAGAAACGAAGTGTCAGTTGAGACATATTGAGTACCAAGGAGTTGAAGGAGGGCTGGGAGCACTGGAAACTCACCCTGTCAGCTGTGTGTGAGTGAAGTTGGGGGCGGAGCCTGAGACTTTGAGTCCTGCAGGGGCCATTAAAGATCACAAGAGCCTGTGGCAGAGCCGCAGGCGCGTGCCGCGGTCACGCGCCGAAGGGCCGCGTGCACAAGGGCGCGCCCTTTTGCGCTCCCTTCGGCACGCCCAGGAGCGGGAGCGGTGGCACTTTGTTTGGTTCTAACGTCTCTTGAAGTATTGTGGGTTTGAATATTAACCCAAGTCCGGATTTGTGAATTATCTTTGTGGGTATATTTGCAATTCTTAGTTAGTTGGTGTACCGCTTGGTCAAAAGGGGTTAGAAATTGTAAATTGTTAAATCCCTGTATGTAATTCAGCATTGGTGTCATCAAATTTCCTGTTCTATAGAAACTATATATTGTTCTTAAGGGCATGGCTCAGCAGAAACGCCCTAGGAAGGAGGCAATTTCCTCATTATCTCAGGCTAGAATTTCTAAACAGAGACATTTGGACGATTTCCTCTTAAACAAACCTAGCCTGATGAGTCCTGGGGATAAGGGGAATCCTCCATTTATGCAGGACTGCTCCTGCCCCTTAGTTTCGTCCTCCTTGGATGGAATTCGGAGATCAGGATCTGAAAAATCATGTGCCGTAGCACAGCAGATTGGGTGGGTAAATAATTCTGACCATGTGGCTGTTGACTCAAAGAGTTTCATAGATCAGGGCCCCGGTTGTATGACTTTGGTGGCTGATCTTGCGTTAGTTACATCACATACATTGCTGACACTCTGTTCACAGTTATATGGGTTAAATAAGAAAATTGATGCGCTTTATAAAACAGGGCAAGCTCAAGAGCCGGCCAGACAAATTGCTCGAACATACGATCAAACTACAAAAGCCTGCATTGCAAAACCCACCTGCGGGGAGAAGGTCCCTATTCCCAGTGTAAAGGATTTGGTTCTAGCCGAGGGCTGTGGGAAGTTTTTGTATTCCCCAACTATGTTGATGTTTATTGTCCTCCCTTTACCTACAGGAGTGCTTCCATTTTGGAATTCCCCACTGGACATTGCAGAACATTTGAGAATTTTACTGGGTGAATTAGTTCTTAGATCAGATATAGTTGCTGTGGATCATGTTGTTAAACAAAAAAAACGCTGGATGTTGATTGTTACCTTTCGTTCAGCAAGTATTGTTATGCGGGTTTTAGCAAAGGAAGAGAAGCTAAATGAAAGGGGGGTTTATACCTCACGGGTATTCCATGCAGATCCACCTCCTATTGATTCTAGCAAGAACGAAATTGAGTTGGATGGTAAAAGGGTTGCTCTCGCCCCTGTATGCGACGTACTGACTCCCCAGATACCATCTCCTACACAGACAGAGGATTTGCAGAAACTAAAATTGGACTTTGGGGGGGATGAATCCCTGGAGATGGAAGTTCAGCCACCTCCAGATCAGAAATTGGAGATGTTTAGCCCCCAGGGCTCACTTAAATTCAAAACACTACAGCAACCCCTGAATTTTATGGAGATCCTTGAGAAACTTGACTCTATCTGTGTCAGGGCGGGGAAGTCAAAACACGCAGGCCCTTCATTACGAAAATCAAGAAGGGCAGGAAATTGTGAAAATGTGAAGGATTTGAGATTTTCGTTGTCATCTCCAGTGGGAACGGAGATCCCAACAGCTTCCTCTACTCCCTTATGTGCACGAGGGGTTCCCCTTTTAGGTGAAAATATAGAATGCCTAGGGAAAAAGGCAAATTCTATGCTGTATAGTTCCCTGAAGGTTCCCCGTGAGATGCAGTTTCATGAGACATTAGGGGAAAAGATTGAGACATTTGGGTCTTTGAAGGATCCTCTTAAATCTATACCTGGTAAACAGTTAGGGGAAAGGGAAGAGGCGCAAGGTGTTGGTCAGCCTGCTAGGTCCCTAGAGGGAAGGGATGTAGTATTCCCTCAGAGATTAGGTAACGGTAAGGGACAGCAGTCTCGGTTATTGCCGGGAGTTTTTTCTTTCCGGGATAGAGATCGAATGAGGGATCAGGACTGGAGGAAATCCTGCCCATCCTTCCCTGCAAATCAGGGCTCTTGACGTCAGGCAAAAAACCGCTCTCTTTTAAAGATTTTGTCGTGGAACGTAGCTGGAATAAAAATGAAGTGTAAGGATTATGATTTTTTATCTTGTATTCAGTCCTATGATGTGTTATGTTTGCAAGAAACATGGGTTAAGGACTCCGAAACCTTTGATCTGGAGGGTTTTACCCATTGGGTCCTGCCGGCAATTTCAATTCCAGGGCAGAAGGGGACACCTATGGGAGGACTTTCCATACTATTACGAAAAGCCCTTGGTCTTGATCTAAAGCTATTGTACGATGATGGTGCTCAGATTCAATCAGTTAGGTTATTATCAAAAAACTCTGTTGGGTTACAAATTTATAATGTCTATGTGCCTCCTGGTCCCAGGGGGTTACCTATTTGCTATTTGGGAGGAATTTAAGGCTCTTTTTGTTAAAGGTTCTGAGGCCTTCCCTGAGGATGATTGTCTCATCCTGGGAGATTTAAATGCTAGAATTGGGCAAAATGCCAAACAGATGCATAAAGAGTTAAAAATATGCTCCATGGCTGATGAGGACCAGGATTGGAACGAAGCCAGAATATCACAGGATAAAGTGATAAATAATCAAGGGAAATTGCTATACAAGTTTGTGCAGGATCACTCTTTGTATTTTGAATGGAAATATGCTGGGGGATCTGCCTGGGGCCTTTACCTTTTCAAATTTGAGAGGGACAAGCATTATAGATTTTGGTATTATTTCTCCCTCCTGGATTGATGGGGTGATGGATTTTAGGATCTCTCATAGAATAGAGAGCGACCATTTTCCCCTGTCTTGGTGTTGCAGTTTTGGGGTCCCCAGCACGATGTTCTTATCCAATCCTCCTCCCTTGAAGGAAGTATGGGAAATGGCCTTGTAAGACAAAGATGGTCTTCCCAGTTGGAGGAGCAAATAACATACTATCTGGACTCATATGAACTGACTCTTTTGAGAACTAGGTTATTGAGTTCAGAGAATGTAGGGAGTGCTGTGGGCATTATGGAAAAGATTATGAAAGCCTTCTTCCTCTGCTTAACAATCCATGGATTCCAGGCACTGTTTTGTGGATAATTGATGGGATAAGGACTGTATTAAAAAGAAAGCAGAGCTTCGCAGGATGGCAAGGCAACTAAGGAAAATAACTCCACTGAACAACTGAAGAAGTATTGTCAACTTAGAGCTAATTATAAGGCATTTCTTAGAGATAAAAAGCAGACCTTTACGGTAGTTAGCTGGGACAAGCTGTTAGAGGCCTTGGGGGAAAACGATACTAGAAAATTCTGGAGGTTAATTAATAATGCCTTGAAGAGAGATTCCTTCTTGGTAAGAGATCCCCAAATTCCATCTTCGGTCTGGACGAAGCACTTTATGGAAGTCTTCAATGCGAGTTTAACCTCTATAAGTATCAAGCCAGCAGAACAAATAGACCAGCTTCCAAAATGGGAGAGGGTATCAGAACAGGAAGTAGAGGACGCTATATTCCTGCTCAAGAAGGGGAAAGCCCCAGGAGGTGACTTCATCCCGCTGGAGCGTTTCAAGTTAAATCCCCATTGGTGGAGCAGGGCGTTGGCTCATCTCTTTTCCTTAATTAATGAATCTGCATCAGTGCCGGAATTTTGGAAGACCAGTATTGTTGTCCCTCTTTATAAAAAGGGAAATAGAAGTGAGCCTCAAAATTACCGGCCTATAAGTCTTTTACCAATTATTTCGAAGCTGTACTCTAGGTTATTGTTGACTCGACTAGCCCAATGGGTGTCCGATCAGGGACTCCTTGCTGAGGAACAGGCTGGTTTCCAGGTGGGCCGAAGAATGGTGGATCACTGTTTTATTCTAAATTACTTGGTAAATCAATGCAGGAATAAAGGGTTGGACCTCTATGTTGCCTTTATCGATTTCTCTGCAGCCTTTGATCGTATTGATAGGGATAAGCTGTGGGCAAAGTTGAGGCAGTTGAAAATTGATCTGCGTCTTTTGAAACTAATTCAGTCATTATATACTTGTACAAGCCTCCAGGTTCTGCTGGGAAGGAGGGGGAAGCTGACTGACAAGATTCCAACTACGAGAGGGGTTAGGCAGGGTTGCCTTTTGGCTCCCCTTCTTTTCAACTTATTTGTAAATAGCCTAATAACATCTCATCGTGACGATGGAACATATTTGGCACCTAGGATTGCGGGGCGAAGGCTTTAGCTCCTGATGTATGCAGATGATACCGCATTACTTTCAACAGCAAGATTAGGCTTAACTAAGCTGTTGTTAGGTTTTGGTCAAAAATGCAAAAGTGAAGGGTTGTGTATAAATTATCAGAAAACCAAGGTTTTGGTTTTCGCTAAAAAGTTTAGGCCGGTGCCATGGTTTTTGAATAGTTTCCAGATAGAGCAGGTTCGTATATTTAAGTATCTAGGGATTGTTTTTGCCCATAACAATTCATGGGGGCCGCATATAAAATCAGTGAGGCAGGAAGCGAGTGCTAGTATAACCACCATTGAAAAATTCTATTATTCCAAGGGTGGTAGGCTTTTTTCTCCGGCCTTAAGGGTCTTCCAAAAGAAAGTAATTCCAAAGCTCTCCTATGGGGTACAGATCTGGGGCTATTCCCCGGAAATGTCTCTATTAGAGTCTTTGCAGACGAAATTTTTGAGGAGAATATTGGGTGTTCCAATGAGCGTTTCCTCAGTGCTGGTAAGATTGGAAACAGGTTCTCTCCCTTTAGAATCCTGGCTGAAGAAAGGCTTATTATGTTATGCTTTAAGATTAGATAAAACCCCTGAAGACTCAATAGTTTATAAATGTTGGGATGCTGAAAAGGAATCTATGAAATCCCCTTGGGGGTCTTTTGTTAAAACGCAACTAAACATTTTGGGTTTGTCGCTTCCTTTTCTGACCCAATTTTCTCCCAAGGAAGGGGGTAAGATGTTAAAGGAAAGGATTTTCGATATGGAGTTACAACTGGCGAGGGGTCAAGCTGCTCTAGTCCGTACTTCACCAATGTATGCGCAGATTCTTCCTCCTAAAGAGGGTTGTAGTTATTTGAGGGAAATGTGGGACTTCCAACATAGGAGAGCCTTTACAGCCTTGCGGTTTCAGGTGTTTGAATCTGCAGTGACGCTAGGAAGGTATGCTGGTAAGCCATACGATCAAAGGAAATGTATATGTGGGGAGGACAATGTGGAAGATCTATCCCATTACATCCTAGGTTGCTTATTGTATAAAGTCCCTAGACAAGAAATGAGGAGAGATGTGAGACTTTCGGCGTTCCTCTCTCCGGCTGATTTATTGATTGGGCTCTTGGCTGACAGATATTCCCAGATTTCAGGAGCAGTTGCCAAATTTGCCTTTAGAGCCTCCATTTTGAGGAAAAAGTTCTCCCAAGTTGGTAAACCTATGGGTCCAAATTAGCTGATATAGGTCTGTTGTATATTATGGAAGACGAACATATATTGGAAGGTAAATTAAGTAAAGCTACGTATTTGATGAATTTTTAGTTTTAATTATTTATTGTTGTTTAATTGTTATGTTTTATTCTGTATACTGAAAATTGTTTTTTCTTTGTAAAATTTGTAATGGCAATAGCCAAACGAATAAATTGACTTGACTTGACTTGAGTACCAAGAGGTTCTCATTTCAGCTGAGATGGTATCGGGATCTGGAATTTTGATGAGATTTCCTGTTTTAGTGAAATTGCTGTGTGACTTTGCGCTGCAAAGAAATCTCTCCTTTTTGGGCAGGTGGTTTTCTCTTCATGTAGGGCCAAATTTTGGAGGTGTTTTTCATCTAAACTTATTCAGCCAAAGTCTGGCAAAAGTCAGCAGCTGTTTGGGAGCAAAGGCTACAGGACGTGTCTTGTTAGGTTATATAACACCCTTTTAAAAATTGCTTCCTTACAGAGAGTTTAATCTCTTTGGGGCAGATGCTTCCTTGTGTTATGCAGCCTGATGTGAAAAAGTATGTCTCGAGATAATGTGAAGTGAAGCTGCCAACGCACTATGCATGGGGGAAAAAAATGTGTAAATGATCTAGTACCATGAACTTTGCAAACCTCAGACGGCAGCAGTGCACATACTAGAACCACACAACAAGTGTGAACCAAGGTGCAAACAGAAAACTTTTAAGGAGTGTGTGGAGGAAGTCCTGTCCTTTGGAATTTCCAGCCTTCCTCTGTAGTAGTAGTAGTAGTAGTATTTTATTTGTTAGCCTCCTGGGCTTTAACAATCGTATGTCAAAATACAAAAAGTCCAGCTATTAAAACCAATCTATATCAACAAACAATATAGATACAGCAAAACCAAATACAAATAAAAATAAACAAATACAGAATAGGATAAACCCATCATCACAATCAAATTACCTCATTCATTTATCCAGTTTAAACAGCAACACCCGCAAGCAGAAGGTTGAGATAAACCATTTGCTTCCAGAAGTAAGTGCAGTCGGCGCTTATCGCACAGCCCCAAAGGTTGGCTGGCTGGCAATAGAGGGAAGAATATATTTCTCCCTCAGCTCAGAGTAAGCTGGACAATGCAGGATAATATGGCCTACCGTCTCCAGGGTACCTCCCTCACAAAAAACACAGACTCTCTCCTGATGTGGAATGTTCTTATATCTTCCTAATATCATTGCAGAGGGAAAAGCATAAAGCCTCATTAATACAAATGCCCTTCTCAAGGGCCAGGACTCCCAGCTCGTTAAATAGGCCTCAGGCGCTTTTTAAATAGAATACTCTGGCACACCGCGGAGGGAGGTCAACGCTGTAGATTCTGTTTGTAGAGTCTGATCGCTAATTGTCTGGGTGATCAGGCGGCCCGCCCCCTTCTTGCCTAATGGTAACAAAATGTCTCTAGAGAGACCCAGTTTGACAATTTCCAGCTCCGCCCTGCTACGACACTTATCCTTTAGATAATTTTGGCGAGAGTAGGCCAGTAAAGAGTCGGGGGCCGGCGGGAACAGTTCCGCCTTTAGCCAGTATTTTAGAATCCCAGTCAGGGCTAACGTCCTGATTGGTGCCATACCCAGTTCTGCCCTAAGTAACGCTTGGGGGACTGTCTGGGCAGTACTGCTCTTACTCTTCCCCCCCCCCCCTTTCGCTACCCCCTTCTCCTCCAAGCAACCTGCCTGACCAATTGCTGAAGGGAGAAACGATCCATTCCTGCATGAGTTGCTCACTGGTAACCAACCCCTGCCCCCTTCAGCTGCCTCATGGAGTGGTCTGTTCATCCTGTTTTGGAGCAGGGTAGAAGCAGCACAACTGGTATACCTGATCCACAAGCAAGGCTGCTACTTTCTCCTGCATGGTGACACCACTTCACAAGCCAAACTGGGAAGGCTTCTGAGGTGGGCGCTGGTACTGAATGCCCCATTCAGAAATGCAGTTGCAGTTAGTAGGGGTTGCGCGCAGAGAGGGCTGAGCTCCCTGCCCCCCACGTTACACCCTTGGTATGGGCTAGAGTAATGTGGGAAAAATCCTCATCCACCCCTATATACTCCTGGCAGCCACACAGAAAATGACACGGCAAGGAACGCTGCAAACTAATGTTGTATAACTTTGTAATATAGTGTGTATGAGTGGGGGGTGTGGTGGAGGAATGAAATAAAATTGAAGAAGGAACACAGCAGAAAAAATAGTTAATGGTGTCCGTGTTATTGAGGAGAGGCATACACAATTACTATGCGGTTTACCACATGCATTCTGACTCTCTGCTGACATGAGATTAATGCTGACACATCAGATTCTTGGGGATGTGCTGGTGTTGCACACTGACGCACAGACTTCTTTCCATGTTCTTTCACCTTCTGTGCTTTCATTGATCACGTTCTCTGTTTCACATGACAATGTATGCAGTGCTGGCTGAAAAGACTCTGCTGCAGCATGCTTTCTCCATTGGATTTCATGATTTATCTAACTGCTCATTGCTTCGAGGCAGAAAAATGTGGATATAAAAGTGGCACAGATTGCTGAAAAAATGAAAACCTGAACCTGATGTATGAAATTTACCCCATTGCACATTTTGAATAGTTTGATTTTCTTGTATTCCCTACTATTAATAGGAGTTAAGGATGCAGTTCCAAAGTAGAATATACTCTACTCCACAATAACTAAATTATGCAAATTGATATCTTTTTGAAAACGGTTTCATTTGCCAGTGCATTTCATTACATTTGAAAAGATTTAAGAGTGTTCGTCGGACATTAAAAATAAAGTCTGTACAACAACAGTCTATTGCAGAGTTGGGCGTAACTTAACCTTTACAAAGTTGCTAACCACAAAGGTTAAAATTAAATCATGAATCAAACCCCCACGAAGTCATGAGATTTTAGAAAGTGGGTCCTTTGTGTGTTTGTGCATCTCTATGTAAATGATTTTATATTGTTTCTGTTCCTCTAAGACACTGGTCACATTTTTCATATTTCCCCAATACCCATGGGGTCCAGAAATTTAGTTTAAAGACAATTCAGAGCTGAGATTCTCCCCCATGTTTATCACAAGCATCATGATTGTAGGTTTTTAGAAATCTGTCTCTGCAATGGCCAGGCTCTCAATAAAAAGCCCAAGAGTTGGTAACTCTGTTCTCATAGGCCAGATCTTAAATCCTTCTATTAAAACTCCTGTTGGTGGTAATGGGAGTTTTGGATAAATGAGCCTTAAATATGTCAGTATTTAGCCTTGATTCTGAGGAATGTTGTTTAAAAAGCCAAATACAATATGACTACTCTTCTTTTGACTGGCATAGGAAAGAAACAGGTTCAATTTCACATCTCTTGAGATTTGATATCTGCTCAGTGGACTCTGGGGTCACCAGATGAAGCACAATGTATTGGACAGGAATTGAGAATAGTAGTCTTCATTTTACTACACTCACAATTAGAAGAGTAATTTGCTTCCCTCTTTGGGGGGAGAAAAACACACCCCTCACATTTCCTTAAGGTAACATTGTTACCTTACACATACAAGGTCAAGTCTCTGTTGCCTAGGAAACTCTACTGTTGGATCATTGAAAAGTGCTGTGTTTGGCACATTACAAGCTGACCACATGGCACACCAGAGGCAGTTGAAGTCTGCTACAACATCCAGCTGGAAGGGGCCTTGATGCATGGGTCTAGAAAGGTTTTCAAAGCTGGATGTCCTGCTGTATTGATAAATCTGCATCACCCAGGATCTTGAAGTATATTTGAAGTATGGAGGCATGCCAGCTGATGGTTGGCAGCAGGCTATAAGAGAGAGTACTACTGACAACACTGGTAGCCTCTGAAAGAGGGGAAAACATTGATTTTTAAATTATATATATAAAACCAGGGCATTTTACAGTCAATAATTTTAGCAATTTGATGTTTCATTGAGCTTTTCAGGTATACACATTCTAAAAAATTTCATTTTTTCATAGTTAAGAGTTTTTTCATGTTTTATGGAGCGTAGTTAAATTGTCAGGGATCATTGACTGCTCATAATTTAACTTTAATTTCTAGTATGTCCTGTGCAGCACAACACATGCTCAGGAATAATCAAATGATTCAACTCTACCTGGTCTAAAAAGGGTGGTGGTGGGGCTTATTTTCCTGCTGTAGGAAGCAATTTCCATTGAGCTCTTCGGGCAGGAGAATAGGCTTATGAACATTTCCAAGCTGCTTCACTTGTATGTTTTTATTTACAGTCCCCTCCCCCTCAGCCTTTCTTCACATCCGTAATCTTTACATGTGCTGGCAGTCCCATTGATTTCAGTGAGACTAGCTCCCCGAGTGAGAATTGGAACATTGGCCTCTAAATCTCTGTCCTAAATGATGGCCGTTAACAGTGCATAGTATAATGCTAGAAGGTATGCAGACATATTGCATTACCCTAACTATAAAACTCCTCTTCTCCGAATTAATAACTGCACATGTTGGTTTTTTCCTGACTTGATTTATATATATTGGCATAGCAGTTTGCTAGACACTTTTCTAAAACTGATACTCAATCTTGATTCAAACGGAAGTGCTCCGTAAACTGTAATGATAGCCTCAAAATGCTAGTCAATAATGAAAATAAAAATCAGCCCTTGGCTTTGCCCAGCAATTTCCGTGAGCCTTTTATTGCCGCCTCTCATTTCCTGTTAGTTCTGGAAATAAAATTGTTCGTAGGACACACTGAAGACGGAGCAGCTGATGCAGATAGTTAGCCCAAATCCAAGTGGAATGTTCCTTGTTTATGTTCTCATCTTGTCTGCAGGCACTTCAGCTTTCACTGCTAGCATCGCTCTGGGCAGAATTATCTCATTCACAGTTTGTCAACAAATAAGTGGGATGATTTGAATAGTCCCAGTCCCTGACTTTATAATTATCTGATGAATCATTTTGGTGTCATGGTTGTTCAGATCTCTCTAAATATATTTGGACAAGCAGAATACTTTCATTAAGGCGATGTATAAAAGTAACAAGGGAATATGCAGTTATTTAGGCCTGTGGTTTCCATGCTTTTCATAATACATTAAGGGATAGTGTTTGATTGTATTGGAATAATTTGGGTTCTGGGTGTGGTGGCTGGAGGGGAGGTAAAGCATAAATCTAGGAAGCTTCTATTGTTTGGTTATAATTGGACAGGCACTCAATTGGGGTGGAGGAAAGTGCCCTATAACCTCCATTCTGGTTCCAGTATCTATTGTTGTTTGTCATGTCTTCTGTCAGCTTGCCTGGGCTGGAACTGATTTACTCTCAACAGAAATTGCTGGGTTTTGGTGAACCTGCTCTGGTTTTTGTTATCATTATTATTGATTTGACACTTTTGTCCTCTCCTTTCAAAAAGGAAAAAATTTCTCCTCTTCAAAATGCGGAGATAAAGAACTCTTAGAAGCGTTTTCCCTTTTGTGTTTTGAAGTCCTCCTGCAGGATGTGGCCATTAATCTTTGACAAATGTCAAAATCCTGATGACTCCTGATGGAATGCCATAGGGCATCAAGGGTCGGATAGGGATCATCCAAAGCTGAAGACGTTATTGCAGACATTTGTTTCCCTGATAAAGTTAGAGATTTTTCTTTGGATAGCCACACTTGAAAATACAGTCTTTTTATAAGTGGGTGGATTTTTAATAACAGAAACATTTTTTTTGAGAAATGAAGAATTGGCAGTAATTAATTTACTGTGAGTAAACTCTCCAACCATGAATATCTCATAAACTGGACTTTTCTTAGCTATAAGCAGGTATTGGGGATTGCAGTCACCCTGCCCTCCCCAAATTCTTAAATAGTGGGGTCCTTACTAGACTGGAGGAAGATTTGGGTGATTTTCTTTCAGCATGGGAAATGGTCTGATAAGGAGAAAGGTTAAAAGCAACTGAACTAAACGTTTATTATTGTCCTTCTGGCATGCTAACCAGGGGGAAGCAGTGAATGAGAAAAGGTGCTCGTTTTCCATGGTGGTATCTGTTGTGTTAATATGTAGTAGCTTAATTGCAAATAGGGTATAATACAAATCCATTGATGATAGTTTTGTTTGCTCAGCCCCCATTCCCCAATCAGATTTATGAAGTGCATAATAAGTAGCTGCTAAGGGGGGTGACCATGAGTCCTTGCGTGATGGTGCCCCCAGCCCCAGTCTATTTCCAGTCCAGTGTGCTGTTCACCAGCTGTTTTCCCTTTCTCTTGTCTCAGCGAAGTGGGACTTCTGTTCTCTGATGGCCTGGCTTCCAGGGAAATGCTCATTCAGGGGTGCTTCCAGCCTTTCAACACTGGGTGTTTTCAGATGTGACGTTGGGCATGGAGTGTGTTTTAAAACGGTTTAAAAATCATGTTTAAAAACTGCTGTCTGCTTTCACCAGGGTCTGGCTCCTGACTGTGGTGGAGTTTAGCCCAGGCTGTGAGATGGAGAAATTTCCAAGTCACAGCCTGGACTAAGCTGCACCATAGTTATGAGCCAGTCACCAGACCCAGAGTAAAGCGGGCTATCACATCTGATAGCCTGCTTCACTCAACCCAGTCCGGAGTGGCAGTAGGGGATGGGCACCATGGTAGCCGTCATTAGCTGCCAGTCAGCTGGGGCAGAGGGGTGCTGCAAGCAGTGTGGGGGTGCATGTTGCCCCATCCCTTCCCTGGCCTGCTGTTGCACTTCTTTGCTCGCCCAGCAGTCCTGACAGGGTTGGGTTGAGGGATGCCTCCGCCACCCAGAGAAGTCTGTGGCGGCAGAGGCACTGGCAGCCAGTCACATGTGAAAACACCCACTGACATCCACCATGGTCCTCGGGCCTCTTCCTCAAATACAGAGTCCATTGTCTCATTCTAAAGCGATGTTCTTGATGTTCCTCTGGCAGTTGGAGGGTACTACCTGCCCCCACTGGTGTCCGTCTATGGGATCTAAAGTTCATTTTCAGCATCTTCTTCCTGTACTGCATTCAGGGTCGTTGGCTTCTCTGGACATCTTTCTTCCACCCCTCTTAAGTTCCCCACCCCTAAGCTGCTGCTAGGTCCCCACCCCCCCAGTCCCATGGCCTATTCCATCCCCTGGGCCCTAATACACTATTCCCACTGCCTTCTGCCCCTGCCCCCCGGGCCCTGATACACTATTCCCACTGCCTTCTGCCCCCCCCCCCTTTGCACTCAGCTGAGGTTTGACTGAGTACCGAATTTTCAGGGCAAAGAAATATGGTACTCAGTAAACCAAGGTTAAATAGCCTGGTCCTTGGTAAATTCTGAGTAAAACCAAAGGACCGAGTTGCAGAACTAGTTTTTATTAGTAGCATCTGTTTGTATTTGCATCTTTACCTGCGTATGGGTTATTTTGGCACATAGGTGCAGTGAGGCTCTACCAGTTTGACAAGCCTATAAGGAATGGAAAATGCAGTCAAATCTGCTACAGATTTTAAAAGGACCACTGGTTTGTGGAAGGGTGGAAAATACAGCTAGCTTGGTGGGGCAGTTGTTAGCTTGGGGTGGGTGGAACAGAGCATGGGTCTGACTCTGGGGAATTGCTGGCTTGACGAAGATTGTGACATATGTTTGGCTTAGGAGAGGGGAGACTGTAACGGGACTGATTCATGTGGGGAGTTGCTGGCTTGGATATATGGAAACTGTCATGGGACTGGCTTGGATGGTGATACTGGCTTGGGGGAATGGGACATGGGACTAGGCTCATGGGAGGTTGGTCAGGGAGTGGGTCGTTGCCTTGGGGAGGGGGAGTGAGTCATGGTTCTGGTTTGGGGGAGTGGTTTCTGACTCATAGGGGAATCATTGGCTTGTTAAAAGTGGGCAGGGGCCTAGGTGTGAATGGGGCATGGAGCTGATGGTGTGTGTGTGTGTGTCACTGTCTTGTGGGAGAGGTCACTGGCTTGGGGAGGGGGGGAAATGAGGCTGCCAAGGACTCACCAGTTTTCCTTGGCTGGGCTGGGATTTGCTGGGTTAGGTCTGGTTGCAGTGGGGAGGGCTCATTATAGGCCCCCCAAGCAAGCAGCTACGCTGAGAGTCAGAGAGCAGCCCATCTCCAAGCTGGAAATGTGTTGCAGTTTTGGGGGTCCAGTCCAAGTCCTCGGATATTACATTTCTGAGGAAATGTTGGGTTCACTCAAAATTAAAATACACAGACCTAGTATTTATATTTTGTTTATTTATTTATTTATTAATATTTCTTCTATACTGCCCCTCCCCGGCCAATGGCAGCCCGGGGTGGTGTACAACATATAAGTATCACATAAAACCTATTAAAATATCCAAAAGATCATTTTGAATATGAAAGTCCAAAAGGGATTTTTTGTAGGATTTTTTTTTTTTTAATCAAAACACAAATGCGCAGCTCTAGTCCTAAGCCTCACAGGGCTGAAACCCTTTAATGGGTTTTTGGTGACTTGGGACAAGGTGCTGGCTGGCTGTGGGACTGATCTCCATTAGAACTTACTCGCAAATCCCCACAATTACAAAAAAAAGAGCAAACAATAATGAGGGGATAGGAGTATCAGACCAATTGCTATTCAGTTTGATGTAATCTCCAAATTGATAAGTAGGACAACTATACGTGCCAAACTAAAATTATGCGTCTGACCTAAATGAAGATATGCCAGAATAAATTCCTTAAAATAACACCACCCCGACCCCCAGGAAGAGTAAGCTGTACAGCCAGGGGAGGCTGGTCATAGGGACTGCCAATACCAAGAAATGCTGCTGCACTCTCTGACTCAAGTGCAACAGGCAGGCAGGATCTGTTAGTCAGTCAGAGGCTGAGTCAGTGAAGCCTGTCTGACCCCACCCTGTGCTTGTACTGGTGTGCTAGCCAGAGATTCTCAGAAGAGAGGGGAAGTGCTCAGGAGTAGTGGGGCTCTACTCACAGTGACCCACCAAAATATCATAGTCTGGGGGCGTGGCAACTGCAGAGGCATTGGGTTCCATTAGAACTCTAGTCTGTGGAATTTAATGGCCAGGGAGGGCTCCTTTGAAAGAGCCCCACCTAGGCACTGGAGAGAAGGGACGGGAGTGGAAGGAGCCAAGGAGCATGTGGCCTGCTGTGCTCAGTACTTCCTTGGCCTCTCAGAGTTCTTCTGCCTGCCAGTTGCTGCTGTTGGTAAGCGCTGGAGGACCCTTGAGATAGGGAGATCTGAATGGGGACCTGGTGTGTGTGTGTGTGTGTGTGGTGGGGGAGGCTGGAGATATGAGAATGGGGGCCTGGGGCAGTGTGTGTGAGGATTCTGGAGAATAGAAATATGGGGTGGTTGAAAGATTTGCTTTGCTTTGCTTTGCTTATGATTTGGCCCAGGGCCCCCAGGCAGCAGGGAAATGAATGCAGTTTCCATCTTGTGAGCTGGATGAAGTACTGCTGCTGATTGTCTTTGTTTTGTTTTTTTCTTGCATTTTGAACTTTTTAGAAGAATATTGGAGATTTCCATGTGTATGGTTTGGCCCAGGGTCCCAGGCAGCAGGGAAATGAATGCATTCACCATCTTGTGACCTGGAAAGGAAATGCCTGTATCCTGTGAGCTGGGCAATGCCAATGATGCATTTTGTAAACAACAAGGATTGCTTGTTATCAAAGAGCATTAATGAACAGTTTTCTGTTTGGTTTGAAAATAATTGTATTATTTGAATATGTTATGCTAACAACATTTACCTACTTCTGTACAGTGGTGTCCATATAAGTAAAACCTGGATAATTTGCATTTTATTTTTCCTGTGTGATTTGATGCTTGAGAAAATTGATCTTTGAATGCTTAAATTGGTTGGGATATTTTGGTGGGCTCATAGTGGAGAAAAAAATCACAGACAAAACATAGACGCTTTTCCAAAGAATTTATTTGGTGACAAAGTTTGGTGACTAAGGACACTTTAAAAATACTTGCTGATTTTGCATGCAGCCTCGTGTGGTTTTAGTGTTTTCGAAACAGGAAATAGCCACATTAGCCAATTTGAATTTTGCCCTCGCTTCCCCTTCCTACAAAGTAGTTCAGATGACATAGTAGAAAGCTACTATTGGCGAGAGTATGCAAGCTTTCACACCACAATGGAAGAAGGCTTTCAGGCTTTAGTGGGAGAAGAGTGGGTGAGGGAGGAGCTGCTGACATAAGGAAGGAGCAAGCCCACTACGCCTCCAACTCCACAGAAAGTTGGCAGGCAGCCCAGGCGTCTGCGCCATGCCTCAGCTGGCCTAGGAGAAGGAGGGTGTGGGGCAGGGGAATAGACTCCTGTGCAGCCCAGGACTGGCCGGAGCCAGGCACTCCTGCCTCTATCCCACCCCATGCTCAGGCGGCTCCACCCCTCCTCCTCCCCACAGTGAGACTCAAACCCAGGTCCCCTAAGGGGAGGGAGTGAGAATGCTCTAGCTGCACCCCCTCCCCAGAGTTCTGGGGGTTGCAGGGTGCACAGAACAGTCTGTCTGGGTCACCCACTGCGTCTCTGTGGCTCCTTGCTGAGTGACTCCCAGACAGAGAGGATTGACTGACTGACTCCCTCCGAGCAGGGAATTTCGGGAGGGAGGAGTGAGGGAAGGCAGAGAATGCAAGTTGGGTCCCCTCAATTGCTGGGGAGCTGGCAGGACTGACTCACACAGGGGGTGCTCCTTAGGGAGCCCAAAATCAGAGGGAAAATCCTCCGGATTTGGGGTTCCTCCAAAAGGGGCATTTTTGTTGAAATTCAGGTTTTTTAGGACTCTAATTGCATACCCCTAATGGTCACTCCATTTCCTCCATTTTAGTAACATGGGTCCCTTATTATATGGGTATCACATAATAATAATAATTAATTGTAATAATCATTTTATTTATATAGTCTCACCCCCCACTGAACGGCACTCTGAGTGGTTCACAAAATCCATACGATAAAAATAAAATATAGTGTCTCACTGCTGGCTGCCTGCCTGCCATGGTTCAGCAGCAGGCATATACAGCAAATCAGGACTTGGTTTTTAAAGACAACTTATGAGTTGTTTCCTTGTAGAGACCAAAGGGTGTGGGGAAGGGGCAACATCTTGATGGGGGAGCAAACTTCTTTACTGAACATGGAAAAATATTCAAAGTGAATTTTGAATATATAAAATTTGTCATTTGAATTTGCAATTTTGATGAAAATTCAGAGCTCAGATTTCACAATATTTACTTTTGAAATTCACACCAGCTTTCTAACTTAGTGTGCTCACCAATTTGATGCCCATACTTCACAAGGTTCATTGTTGCATTTCAGTATTTGTATCCGTTTTCAGTGTTTGTGTCTTTGTCTGATTCATTATGTGCGTGTTTGGTGGTGGTACTAGTTCGTATTTGTTGTTCATGTATTTAGACCTTGTTTTTGAATTTGTGCAAGTGTTGATTGGGCTATCTGTGTCCCAATGCAGGGGATGTTTTTGATGGGGACAAAGTGTCTAATGGTGAAGCAGCAAACTTTGCTACCACAATGAATTGTACTCTGGAGATTCATTTCTGAAAATGTACACTGGAATTTGGAGCTACAAATTCATTTCACCTCTAGTTACTTACCACACAGACACCATGTCTTTCTCCCCAAATTATTTAAGAAGGGAGTCTAAATCTGGCTTCAGGGTTTCTTAACCCTCAAAGGGATGTTCTGTCTTTCTCTTTTTTTGTTTTTTTGACAAGTGACTGGCAATTTGGAAAATGTGACACAACTCTTCCCTGATGTGTCCTTGTGGAATTAAAGGGAAAATGAGGTTTCTCTTACTTAGAAATTGTGCCAGTACTCAGTGGCATTACAAAAGTACTGGATATTTTATTTCATGTTTGTGTTGCCTTCCTACAGGAGAGAGTAGGTTCAGCCACACAAGAAACCCTGGGGAGGCTACCACTCTTTGAGCAGCTGGACCACATGATGTAGTGTATCATGTGACCAGTTTGTCATGAAGGAACATAAGGCCACACAGGAGAGATACCGAACTATAGATCTAGCATATATGTAAAGGTAAAGGTTAAACGTGGATGTAATGTTGAGAATGACAACTCAATTCATGTAATCATGTAGTGGAAAATGAGAGTTGAGAACCCGAAACTCCAGGAAATGGAGAGAGATAAAGAAGGTGGTTTCCGAGAGACACTAGACAGAAACTCATTCAGGTGCAAATTAAGTTTCCCTGTGTGCCTACCTGCTGGCTTTGCCTACGTGCGGACAGGCACAACCTCTACAGCTTCGCCAAGGCGGAAACAAGAAACAAAAGACTTTGAAATGCTATCTAAGACAACAGACAAGACAAAGGAAGGTCTTCAGTTTCTTCAGCTATCTCTTGGAGCCGCGATCTCATCTGCATCCTGCATCTTGCCAGCAAGGAGACTGGAAGACATGCAGTGGGAGAAAGAACTTTGATTCTAACTAACTCTAAGAACCAGCACCCAGCTAGCCTTTCCACTGCTGGCTGAGATGAACTCAAGTACATGGACTATTCTGTAGGGTAAGATATCTAGGGACATACCCAGTACAGTTTAGGAATGTGTTATCTTACTTTGATTTCTTAGACACTCTGTATCAAACTATATTGGCTTATGTAATCAACAAACTTTCTTCTTATCTTTATTAAGAAGTGTCTGTGGTCTAACATTGGGAACACAGCTGAGCAGCTTGAGCTTCCAAGCTCTTGCGAACCCAGAGAGAGAGAGTCTGTGAACGGGAGTTCTGGGAGTTTGGGTGGCAAAAGGATTTCCCCTTTGCAGAACTGGAACAGCCAGAGAGAGAACTGGTTCAGGTGGACTGCAACCAAGGGAAATTGAGTCACCCAACCCAGGAAAGTTGGGTGTTGGACCCCAAATTCCGTGACAGTGGCACCCAACGAGAAGGGTTACGCTCAGACTTGTATACCAATGTGTAGGCAGGCATAAGAGGATAGCTAAACGCGTGGAATCCTCTGAGGGGAGTAAATCCCATATCTGCAAAGAGTGAGATTGCCAGTGCCATCTGGAACTCAGTTCTGAGAGTGGAATAAGCAGATCTTTGAACAGAGTGTGCAAGTTTGTTATTTTAGTTTTGATTTCGGGTCAGGGACAGTGAACAAAATAGGGCTCCCAAAGCACTTTCACCACCTGAGAAGGTTAGATCTGAGCAGGGAAGCCCAAAGGACAGGTCTCGAAGTAGAAGGGAAAATTAAACAACAACTGAAGCAGCTGATACAAGAATTTGAGAAGATGAGCACGAACGGGACAGATGGGACTGGAGCGGGTTCGCAAACCCCCTCCAACCCCCCCTACGCCTGACCCACAAGTGGGAGCTGGAACACCTGGAGACAACCAGGGGCATGGCTCAAACAATGAAGTTGAGATGGCAAAATTGAAAATGGATCAGGAGTTTATGCTACAGCAGATGAAAATACAAGCGGAGGAGAAGGAAAAAGAAAGACAAGCTCAGGAGAAGGAGAAAGAGCTGTGGATACAGTTCGAACTTGAAAGGATGAGAGCGGAGGAGAAAGAAAAAGAAAGACCATTACCAGATCGCAGGATTTTGGTCGGGCTAGGGGAGGGAGGCAGGGCAGGGCTGGACACCTGCTCGTGTGGCTAGTGCCTCGGGCTGTGGCAGGAACTCTGACAGTGGCTCTGCCACTGCCCAGCTTCCCGCACTGGCCCCGCAGCGTCATTGCTGCTCTTGCCCACCACAGTGCCGTGCAGGGATCAACCCCCCCGCAGCTTGTTTGGCTGCAACCAGTGTTTTTATTGGCTTGCTAAGATAATTCAGACTTGCCAGGGGCTTTTGCCATAGATTGTGTGGAATTCTACTCTTAAATGTTGAGTATCCTCTGATTGCTTAGATAAGGGAGGCCCTTTGTATTTTCAGTTTGATCTTTCTTCTAGATACAGAGAGAGTAACCCGTTTTTTTCCTGTCGCTCATAGTAATATGCCATGGGAGTATAACAGTGCTTTTCATCTGTGATTGTAAAGTAGGTACTGTCGGGTGGTTTTAAAGCTTGATATTCTTAATCTGGAAAAATGAAACCCATAAAATTGTCTATGAAACCTTTCAGTTATACTGCTTCCATACTCATGTCTCAACCTACGCAGTATAAATCTTTGTAATTATCCAGCAATATTTGTGACTTCAAGTCTCTTAAATGTGTGTTGCCCACTTAAGAAAAATCACTACAGGAATACAGTTAAAAATGAGCCCTTCTGTGCAATGAAACTCTAAAAGGGTCCCATTTTATTCTTTTTTTCATGTATATGAGTATGTCTTGAGGAATGTATGTCTCCCCCGCCCCCCCGGTCTAGGTTACAGAAGCAGGTGATTGCATGCAACCAGGGATCAAGCAAAGGCATATTTTATTATAAATGTATAGTTAGAGTTATCTGAGGAATCCTCCAACAGTAGCAGTACGATGTGGAAGGAGGGCAGCAATAAAACGACTTTACAATATGTCCCTACTTAACAGCAACATGTGCAAAAGCATGATGCCTAATTTTAGTAACAGGTACAATCCACACGCAAACCACTGGAATGTATCCAGCTTGCTTTTTGCGAGAGATTCTGGGTTCTGTGAGGAAAAAATGAATATGATTATATCATTAAAATATATTGTATGGTAGACAAATGGGCCAAATGAAGGTTACATGGGCATTACTACCTTATGAGTACATGAATTTGCATCCTAAAGAGCAGTTACTTAGCATAGTTAATTTTAATCATTTTTGGTATGGTATTAAAATACTCAAGTAGTATTTCAAATATTTAAAAGGCTGCCACAAAGAAGATGGGCAGTAAGTGTTCTCCATTGTCACTTAGGGAACTTAGGGTGGGATACCGTAGGAGGCAATGGGTTTAATTTTCAGGAAGGTAGATTAAGGTTAAACATTAGGAAAAAACTTTCTATCTATAATTGTAGTTGGGCAATGAAACATGTATCCTAGAGAAGTTGAGGAATCTTTTTCATTGAGGTTTTTAAGAAGAGGCTGGATAAACATCAATGTTTATGGTGGTAAACACAGCTAGGTCCTGTTTCTGCACAGGAGCTTAGATTTAAGTGACCTTTGAGGTTCCTTTCACTTCTACGATATTTGATTCATTCATTCTTGTTACATAGTTTGTCAGCCATCTTTTCCTTCTCTGTACAATTTTCGGTAACTGGCATATTGACCCAAACTTCTTCCTACTGCAACCTTAGTAATTTCAGATTTGCACTTTTATTAGTATTCAGGATTATCAAACTGCACATGTCTGGTTATAGCTGATGCTGGCGTTTACTTGGGCAGCTATCCACATCCCTTTCAATGAAATACCATCATCAGCATCAGCATCAGCATCAGTTGTGACTCTGTCCACCAAATCTGAGTTTTTTCTCCACATTGGAAGGAGGCAGGTTTTGTAGAGTTCACGCGAACTGTATCACTTGCGTTTTACTGAGCACAGCTCTTTTTAATTTGGTTGGAAGAAGATTACCAAAGACATGGTGATAATGATATTTCCAGTAGTTCGGACTGTATTTGCGAAAAGCAAATAGAAAGTCTTTGAATTTCAGACACCAAGGATTTGCCATACTGAAATGGATCAATTGTTCCTCTAATCAGGGCTTCTCTTTATCACTGTTCAATCCAGAGAGAGTGTGTGATTGCCATGTTGGTCCCAAGTGACAGAGATGGAGACAAGGGGTTATTTCAGACGTGACGGGCCTCCCGGCCCGCCACGCTGAACCCTGGACCAGGATCTGGGATCAGACCGGCCGTCCTTCAGACGTGCCGGCCTGATCTCTGAGGGGGATCGGGGAGGGGGTTGGGCTGCGCGGGGAGGGGGCGGGGCTGCACTGCGCAATGTGCGGCTGCTCAGCCCCAACACCCAATGAGGCCGCTGTGCCTGATCCCGTACCGCCGGCCTCACCTCCAGAATCGTGGTTAGCTGTGAACCCTTCCAGGAATTCACTGTGGTGAACATTTGGCAGGGCTCACACAGACATTCGTGCAATCACAGCCACCACACCAAATCCACTGTGATTCAGTGTGGTTGACTGTGATCACGTAACGTCTGAAATTACCCAAGGTGGTTTGAATGATACCTTTTATTGGACAAACTGCTGTTGGTGAAAATAAGCAAACTTTTGGGCCACACAGGGCCCTTCCTCAGGCATGTAGCACAGCCAGTAAGAAATATATAAACTGAGCACATTTAGGGCGGGTATATAAGAAGGCAGAAATGGGTGGGAGAGGATAAGACAAGGTAACTGGTGGGTGGGGGTGGTTAGGAGAGGTGCCAGACATTTAAAAACATAGCTATAAAAGGTGTACAGTGGTGACTGTTCAGCAGAAGAAGCCTTAAAACTCCCATATTGCACTGTGTCATATTAATCTTAGGAAGCTGTTGTATTCTTTGCTGGTGATCTGTTTATTCCTAGAGCAATGCCTATTGATATTATCTTCCCAAGCTGCTTACTCATATAACTCCTTAATCTTTGAAACCATATTCCGGTTGCATCTACTGTTCTGTGGCAGTAAGCTTCACACATAAGGGGTGCATTTACTTCATTGAAGCTAATGGCATAGCTCCCATTGGCTTTAATGATTGAACATCACACACTGTATTTATTTATAGTGTACCCAGAATAAAATCCTTTTATTTATATATTGTCTTAGTGCAGGATTGTTAGGGTATAATAAATATGTCCCAGATCCCTTCTCCAAGAGTAAAGATGTGTCTGAAGTATTATATGATTATGTGACTGGTTTAATATGCATTTAAAAGTGTTAGACTGAAAGATCAGCTTCTGAAAATCCAATAGCCTCTCTCCTTTCCAAACAAAGTAGTCTAAATCCCTTTAGCCTTTCCTTTAATGGATGCCACTGCCCACACCTTCAAATTATTTCAGAGCCTTTTTAGACACTTTATGTTACTGTTAAG
The DNA here is from genome assembly GCA_003113815.1 of Sphenodon punctatus. Lineage (NCBI taxonomy): Eukaryota > Metazoa > Chordata > Lepidosauria > Sphenodontia > Sphenodontidae > Sphenodon > Sphenodon punctatus. Next base: position 1,263,612 of record QEPC01001706.1, on the reverse strand, counting down.
CCTTTCTTAGAGACTTGAGCTACAGTCCACAAACCACTTACTTCATTAAATCCTAAAAGGTTTCAATGAGACTACTCAAGTAAGTGGTTTGTTGATCACTGCCTTTGTGTCCAAATGAATGCACAATAGAAGCCAAAATGAGACCAGACTAGTTATTTAGAATAAAGTTCTAGAGAGAGGGGATGGTTGCTGTGTTGGTCCGAACTCCGTCTGGATGTCCAGGTGGAGAATGTGGTGAGGAGCACCTTTCAGCGATGGCTTTGGCCATATGTCTCTGACACTGACCTGGCCACCATCATCCATGCTTGCATCACCTCAAGCCAGACTATAGCATGCTGTATGTGAGGCTTCCCTTGGTGATGGTTCGAAGACTGCAGCTGGTGAAGAATACGGCTGCCTGCCTCCTGACAGGAATGGGTCATCACGAGCACATTAAACCAGTGCTCTGTGCTCTGCACTGGCTGTCCATAGTCTTCCGTGCCCGATTCAAGGTGTTGGTTTTGACCTATAAATCCCTATATGTCCTGGTCCCGGCTTACCTGCAGGACCACCTAACTCCCAGGGTCCTGGAGTGGCCCCTGCGGTTGACGGAGGGCGTCCAATTCAAAATCCCATGAATTTCTTGGATGGCAGCCCTTGGGAGGGTGTTCTTGGTGGCTACATCAAGACTGTGGAACTCCGTCCCAACGGAGGTCCTCCTGGCCCCAGACCTCCCCTCTCTCTAAAGATAGTGTAAGACATGGCTGTTCCGCCAGGCCTTTGGTGAGGGAGACAGGTGAAGGGATGGTGGGAGGGTTTTCTTTCTGACTCTGCTTGTTTTAGTGTTTTATATTTTGGATTTATTTATTCTTGCATGTTATACTTTATATATGTTTTTTATAAATTGATTTTTAATGTTGGAAGCTGCCCCGAGCTGCCATGGACAGGAGGGTGTGGGTAATAAGTGAAACAAAATAAATAAATAAATATAAATAAATAAAAAGTGACAAATTGAGACAGTAATTAAGGTGCTATCTTTTATTGGACCAACTGCTGTTGATTAGAGTATGCAAGCTTTTGGGTTGCACAGGGCCCTTCCTGAGACTGGTCACAAATCAGAATTTAATCTCTCAGCTATTTGTGATAACATTGGACTATTTACTATATTACTCTTCACTTCTGTTCTTAATAAAGCATATAATGATTGTCAAGTTCCTTTTTACTGGCACATCTTGAACTGACAACATCACTGAAAATCACTCAAGAATGTCCAGATCAAACTAATGCAGAGCCCCATCTTTCAGGGACCACCATTTTCATACCTGGGCTGCAGGTTCCCTGGTGAGTACTGACCACACTGCTACTAGAGTGCTACCAGTCCAGGATAGACCTAAAATGAAAAATCTCGGTGAGTGCTGTTTCTGTCAGAAGTATGGCATTTGCTGAGATTTGTGCGACATTGAAACTTATCAGCTTTGCCACTGTTTTCACCATTTCCCATTATTTTCATAAGCTGGGTGGGGCTGCCACAGGCCATTCCCAAGCCTGTGTGTGCCCTGCGTGCATCCTTGGGGTCTGTGGAGATGAAAACCTGCTGCGGAAGTCCTGGGAAGGTGCTAGTAATTGTCATAAAGTGCTGCAAAACTGCCCTAAAATGGTCGTAAAATTCCCGGAAAGTGACGAAAAAGTCCCAGAAAGTGATACAAAGTTCCAGAAAGTGACAAAAAAAGGCAGAAGTCCTGGAAAGTGTCAAAAACTACAAACAAATGGCGGAAGCACGGAATCCCCAGAAACTGAAGAAGTCCCTATTGGTAAGCACTCCAGTAAGGTTGGTATTTCCCTTTGGAATGTCAACACTTGTCTCAGCCGTAGTCCAGGAGACTCAGCCGGTTGCACTAGTACCCAGAGGATTATTTTCCTCTAGTAGCTATTAAATACTTCAGCCTTCTACTGTGGGCCCAAACCACACCCCATACTTGCCAACATTTCAGGCAGCGAAAGAGAAATAAACCCTTGCCTCTTGGCCAGTAAACTCCACCCTCCCACATGCATACACACACACATACTTCCCAACATTCAGAATGCATAAAGAGGGACAGAAACTCTCCTGCTTATCATTCCACTTCGTTTCTTGTTGTTCCATCATCGTCCTATTGTCTTCTCAAAAGCTTTTTCTAGGAGGTAAGCAGGAAAGTGATGTCTGAGGCTTGAATATCAGATTTTTCTCTCATCTGAAAGTGGGGCTTTGACTCCCTGAAAGAGGAACAATAGGATTTAGTCCCAAAAGAGGGAGAACTCTCTCTCCTAAATAGGGATGGTTGGTAGGTATGACACCCTTATTGCCTGTCCCAGGGCATATAAGGACAAGTAGGAAACAGGAAGTTGTCCAAACAACAAGAGGTTACCAGCTTGTCCTCTATGCCTGGATGTTGGTTTTGTGCTGGCTGTTCTGGTCTTATCATTGTCTTATAGTCAGTTGACTCCTCCTGCTTGTATCCTATTTCATCCCCAACCCCTGCCTTGACTTGGCATGTTGGCTTCCGTGTTGATGAGGTCCCTGGCTACTACTTTGGCTCCGACCACTGGCTCCTGGTGGCATTATGACATCATTATTTCAGCCCCAGTGTGGCTTCCTTACTATGAAGTCTGACTCTAACCTTTGCCTTGAGATTCAGTTTTTGTTTCCTCGCCCTAACCTGGATAACCACTATCTCCCAGTAATGGCTGGGTCATGGGCAGCCATTCAGGATTAGGACCACATTAAAACATTTCAGGACCAGGCCCGGCACCAAGTCACTGAAGCACAAGGAGAGCAGGCAAAACAATGTCAGCATATGGGCAGGGATTCAGTTCCAGGAAGCAGTATGATCTGGCAACAAGGGGGCAGTGCCAAATCAAGACAAGTCATGGGGGCAGAATTCAGGAAGTCAAAACAAAGTGGGTTAGAGCAAGGGCTGGAGGGCAGGTGTGAGAACTGAAGAGCTGGAACTGGAAGGCAGGTCACGCTAGAGGTAATGCGAGCTGGTGTTCATGGACTAGAGAGCAGACAAAGCAGGAGTAGCAAGGACTGGAGCACAGGAATTGGAGACTAGATGGAGCTGAAGGTAGTGGGTCTGGAGTGCAAGAAATAAGAACATAAGTAGTGCCATACTGAGTCAGACCAATGGTCCATCAAGCCCAGCATCCTGTCCTCCGACAGTGGCCAATGTTGATCTCATGGGAGAAGAACCAACAGTCACAATGGGCAGTCCATTCCCTATTGTTCACTCTCAGCTCCCAACAGTAGAGAAATGGGGAGCAAAGAAAGCTGTAAGTAAAGCTGAGCACAGGATCTGGGAAGGAGACAAGCAACACAGAGGCCTAGAAAGCTGGACTAGGATCTGTTGTTGTTATTATTATTATTATTATTATTAACATTTATATAGCGCCAGTAGTGTGGCCTGGTGCTGTACAGAACATAGAATTAGACGTGGTCCCTGCCTGTGGCTTACAATCTAAAAGACAAAAAAGGGATGGGGGGGAGACAGGGAGAGGGTACAGTGGAAGAGACAGGGGAGAAGACAAACAAACATTCAAGCAGATGCGAAGTCTCAGGTGTGTATGCTTGGCCTGGTTTACAGAGAGGTTGGTGGCAGCAGTCAGCAGAGGAGGGTCGACAGTAAGAGTAAGGGGAAAGACTAACAGGCATTGGGAAAGGCAGCAAGGAAAAGG
>QEPC01001706.1:1236351-1257965 GCA_003113815.1 Sphenodon punctatus | reverse complement strand
TTAGGGCAGGGGTCATAGGAGAGGTCAGCAAGAGAACAGTTTCGTGAGAAGATGAGGTCGAGGGAGTGGCCGTCAGTATGAGTGGGAGAGTCGGTCCAGAGTCGGAGATCAAAGGAGGTAGTCAGAGAGAGAAAGCGGGAGATAGAGGGGGTGGAAGGTGTGTCAACGTGAATGTTGAAATCACCAAAGATGAGAGTGGGGATGTCATCGGAGAGGAAGAAGGTGAGCCAGGATTCAAAGTCTGGGAGGAAAGAGGAGAGGGAACCTGGGGGGCGGTAAATGACAGCAACCCGAAGGTGTAGAGGGGAGTATAGGTGCACAGAGTGGGCCTCAAAGGAAGGGAAGACTCAAGAAGGAGGCATGGAAGTTAAATACCCTACACGGGTCATGCCCAACCAATCAGAAGGTTTGTGGGCCAGGCTACTCTGTGGCACAGGGAATTTCTATGGTGAGGCTTGACACTTCAGCTGCTCCCTGATGACCCACTGGACAAGGCACCTGCTCCAGAACCCAGAACACCCTGGTTTAATCCCTGACATTCCCTAGCATGATCAGTGTGATATGCAGCTGTGCATGTTCATTAGAGGTGTGCTATATTTCCAGGTTATGTAGTTTGATTGTGAAAAGTGTTATGTCATCTACTTCTTCTATGGATTTTTTTGCAGCTCATTATTTTCCTCCTCTTGACCTACTTGAATACCAGCAATGAGGTTTCTGTCATTTGCAGACTTCAGTCTGGACACCTTTCTAAACAATATACTTTAGGCAAATACATGTTGATAAAATAATAACTAGTGAAAAAAACAATGTCTTGTGTTCAGTTCAGTTCAATTTATTGCGTAGCCATAGGCTATTGCATAAAAGTATACATAATACAATATATGCATAGAATCTGTTTACACAGTGATCGTTCCAATGCAGAATTAATATATAAAATAAACTAGATTATTCCCTAAAGGGGTCCTCATTTTGAAGTAGGTAAGGCAACAGAAGGGAGAACCCCACTAAGGCCTTACAGTTACTTTGTCACACAGTGACCATCTGTAACCCAATATAATACATAAATAAAATACAAATAATCCCTTATAAACATTTCTGAAAATCATCAAGGAAATAAAATCTAGGCATATCACGCAGACTTTATACCAAATATTCCCCCTCCCCTCAGTCAAGATTACTTAGGGGAGCCTGGGATCACAATTCCCTTGGCGAACGCATAGCAGAACCTAGCAAAACCTAAGGCCTGGTGCAGCCTTCCTCCTCACTTTGAATTGACCTAAATTCTAGAAAGTCTTTCCGAAGGAGAGACACCTGAAGAAGAAAGGATGCTACATTCTGAATAGTCGAGGGCTCTTGGCTATCAAGGACCTTTGCTAATAAAGTAGGGTTTGGCCTGCCTGGAAATTTTGTCAATAAAGGCAGAAGGTATAATGCCCCCGGCCGATCATAAAGATGGCAATGTAACAAAATATGTATGACCGTTTCAGTTTCTAAGTGGTCAAATGGGTATATCCTATCGCAGAAAGGGGTTCCCCTAAATCGACCTTCAAGAACATGTGAAGAGAGAGAGGGCATTGACACGTGCTCTAAACAAGAGATGCTTACATATAATTGAAATTCCGGTGTCCAGATATTTGGCTACTTGCCCCGGACCTGGAACCCATGAGCAATAATCAGCCAGATGTAAGGAGGCACTAATCCTGGCAAGCTCTGTCTGCCTTTCTATATCACTTGCTCTGGATATTATTTCCTTACAAACTGCGGCCTAGGGCTTGTGGGATAGGTATTCCCTAGACAGTCCAAGCTTCCCCAACTGGTCATCCATAATCTTTTGCCATGGAGTCCTAAAAGAATCCTTGTTAAGTTCTTGAAGGAGCTCAGAACCTTGTTTGCTAAACTGTTTAGACCAAAATTTTAAGGCCAACTCGTTTGCTGACTGCTGCCAGGAAACCTGGCCCAGCTCTGCCCTTATCGCTGCATATGGTGTGCCTTTGGGGCTGCCCAAAAGTCCCTCTAAGAATCTGCCTTGGACAGAATTAAACTTTTGTGCATAGAAGGGTGCCCATAACTCAGCCCCATAAAGAGCGTGTGCTCTTACCTTCCCGTTCAAAATCTGTATAGCAGGTAATATAGCATTCTTGCCTGTCTTCATAAAGAAGTGGTAAATGGCTGAGTCTGTGCCTTAGAGGACACAATAGCCCTCTGTATAGGTTCTTGCCACCCTCCAGATTTATGATACAATATTTCAAGGTACCTAAAGGTAGTAACATGCTGAATCTGGTGGCCCCTTATCATCCACTTATGGGTTTCCTTCTTACGGGTAAACATCATAACTTGGACTTCTCAAAGTTAATAGTAAATTTATTAACTTTACAAAACTCTGCAAATTCCTCCAGCTGCCTGTTTAGCCCAAGACGCATCTGCGCCACCAGCGACACATCATCAGCATAAAATAGGCAGCTGAGCGGTCTAGAGGCCAATTTTGGTGGAAAAAATCTAGGGTTCACCATCAGAGGGATGAACTCATTTATATAAATGTTAAAGAGGATGGGGGCTCTCACCCCAACCGAGGTCCCTATTGGGGGGGTGTTATGGCCCTGCCCATCCACCCTCACAGCCAGGGTGGAATCTGAATATAATGCACGAATCAAATTAAATAAACGCTTATCCGTTGTGGAGTTATGTAGTTTTCCCCAAAGAATGGAACTGTCTATTGAATCAAACGCTGCCTTGAGGTCTAAAAAGGCGACGTAAAATGAACCATTCTGGGATTTATATTTATGAATAAGATGATACAATATAAAGCATAACTCCACAGTGGAGCGACCCCCGAAAACCAGCTTGCTCTGGGGAAAGAATTTTAAACTCCCGGACCCACTCTAGCAGCCTGTTGAGCAAAAACTTGGCATAGATCTTTCCCACCATTCTTAAAAGTCTTATTGGCCTATAATTAGCTGGCTCATATCTATTGCCTTTTTTATATATAGGCACCACAATCGCCTTCCCCCAGTCCTCTGGGATAATGCCAGTATTATTAATAGCGGCATACAGGCTGCTAGCATCGGTACCCACCAATTCTTAAAGGTCTTGATAAAATTTATGTGAATATAATCTGGGCCCGGTGCTTTATTGCTCTTAAAAGAATCTATAAGAGTTGACACCTCTGCTTCATATGTCTTGTGTTATATAGACTCACCTCTTACATGATCTCAATGGTCACTGCTCTCGCTCTCTCTCTCCTGCCACTATGTTCATATCTGTCTCCAGTGTTGGGCACATGATTATAGCGCATCTGTGGTCCGGGCAAGGTACTCTGCAGTACAGGGTTCCCCCAGGAGAGAAGGTGTTCCATGGTCTGTATCTCTCCAGTCACACATGTCCAGGTCTTCTATATAGCCACACTGTCTCATATTGTCCTTTGACCTGCCAATCCATGTGTGGAGATGACTTAAGATCCTCCAAATTGGCCAGCTCAACTCTGGAAGATATTCAGCAATATCCACATGCATTTTTCTATCCTTGCCCACGACATTTGCAGTTGAGTGGCTGGTGACGGGGATGTTTCCAGTGGCTTTACTGTGGTGAGGAAGTTTCTTCATAAATTTAGTCAGCTGCTGACCAGTGGAGTAATTTTCTTCTATAAGTTTGGAAGACAACCCAACTGCCCGCCCAACCCCCACTATAACAAATCTAACCACCTCACCCTGGCATGCTGCCATCCTACCTGTACCCAAAATTCCCAGTACAGCCATGTTTTCCCTGCCATGCACAGTGGAAGGCTAGAACTCATCTTGCTGCTGCCTTCCCTTCCTGCATTTTAAATTTTTTTCCCTCTATCTCACTCAAAATGGCAGCATGGGTCTCCAGTTTGGTGGAGGAAAGATGGGTAGTACGGAAATTGTCAGAGAGCAGTTTCTATCGCCACCTCCTTTTACTCATGCTTCTGACTATTAAAAAATCTGTGACTAGTAGTGTGTTGTCCACAACTTTTCACCTCCCTCATCATTTATTTGCTGTAATAACCCTGGTCCTTGGTGCAGCCCACAGCTATGTGATGCTCTCTTTTTTCCTTATCCACAGCCCTGCAGAACAGTGTTTTCCGGCGAAACTGTAGCAAATTGCAGCAGCAAAGGGGTTAACAAAAGGATTTGAAAGCAGGAGAAAAATAATTAAAGAATCAAACAATTATTTTTGCGGTGGGGGTGGTGAATCGCCTTTATAATCCCAGTGAGACATTCCAGGCAGGGCATGTGTCATTTTGAAATAGCATTAAAATTGAGGCAGCTGAAGGCGTAAGACAAACAAGGCATTTGGGGTCTTGCATTATTTCTGCCCAGCCTACGCTCTTTCATGTTTAATTGCTTAATTACAGTTTACTGTACATTTTAATAGCAGAGACTGCATCATTCAGGGTACAACAATGTGTGAGGCTGTGGCGCTTGCTGCATTTTTTCCAGACTAAGTGAAATTCATTAATACAGCCAGTCAAGTAAATGAAATGATCTTTTGTGCAGTTTGCTTTTGTTCCTCCTTAGTTTTCTCAACTGACTGGTGACCTTTTTGAGTTGCTTTACAAATAGAGGAAGGAGGGGATGTCAAGTGATTGATTGGGTTATTTTCTTTTTGTAGGTACTGAGGATGGTAAAAGTATTGGAAAATGATACCGATCAATCCAGTGTTTAGCAGAGACCAGCAAATTTCCATTTTTCAAGCATGAGTCCTTGATCTGCTGGTTATTGATCTTTCCTGGCCACTGGAGCATGCTATTTGGTAGTTAGTTACCATATTAGCACACAGTTGAAGTGCCAACTTTTCTTTAAGCGCAGATTTAACACCTTGCTGGTGTTTAAGAAATCATCTGGCCATTCATTAAGCTGCTCACAGTAAATCAATCTAAATTCTTTTTATAAGAGCATTTAATGGAGGAGCAAATTGTGTGGCTTGTTTTTATGCAGGGACTCAATAGTTTAAATTTGTACTTCCTGTTATCACAACTTCTACCTCCCTTGCCCCGTGGAGAAATATTTTTAGTGGTATGTTAATAAAAGTGTCCGCTTCTGGAATCCTATTTTGAATTGCACAGTCTGCCACCAAGGATCAGGGCATTCTTTCCCTTGTGCTTGTAGCTGTCACCGGTGAGGCACATATTAAGGCTTGGCTATGGCAAGAGACTCTGAAGTTTGATAGACATTCATTAAAAATGTCATCAGCTGCTTTGAGTGATGCCCTTAAGGGAATAAAAACCTTGTTAGCAGTGGCATGAGCTTTTCCTTTGGCCCTGATCATCCCATGCTATGTCCACTGAAAAGGAGAGGGGAAAGGAACCTCACTGAAAACTGACACGGTGGGGCTGTTCACACAAAATATTCTTTGCTAAGGGGAAAGGCTGTTCATATGACTGCTCCTTCTCAGAGGGTAACCCTTCTAGCAAATATGAACAAATGAGTGATCGCATTAAGGGCACTTTCTCACACTGCACCAACACAGAGCACAGACCATGGCAGCTTCTTCTGTGGTTGGGAGGCCCTGAGAGAAACACCACAAACTCTTTTTTACATAGCACCTGCCCTATAGAAGTAGGTGACAGCTACAAGCCAGTATTTGCTGCTCTCTGTGTTGGGAAGGATCTGTGTGAATGTGCCCTAACAGTCAATGAGAGACAATTTAAAATTTCTTGGGAGGTAATTCACCACCAGCAACATCTGTGCTTTCCCCTCCAGGAGAAACAGTCACACCTGGGAAAGGGATGTTCATGTGAACACACCCAGCGTATATGAAAGGCCCAGGAAAGAATCCCACTTGTTGGAGAGCTTCTAGGAATTGGGATGCGATTCCCTGTGGTGCCAATGAGTTTGTGGCAGTAGTTTATTTATTTATTTAATTAATTATTTTCATTTTAAAAATGTATACCTCGCCCCCCCTGCCACAGGCAGCTCCGGGGCGGCTAACGACTTGCTTTCCTTGAGGGAATCTGTCATTTACAACCAAAGGAGGTGCAGGGAAAGTAAAAGTCCAAAGACTCCTCCCTTTTATTAAAACTGTGCTGATAACTGAAGTGGAGAGGGAGTTGGTGCTTGCAGGAAATGGTGGGAGTGTGGTTGACATTTGTTGCTGAGAGAAATTACCAGCAAACATTTGTGAATTTGCTGCTATGTAGAATTGGAATGTAGATCTGGCCAGCTCTACACCTACATGCTTCCTTTTTCTTTATTATACAAACCTAAGCAGATGTATACATTAGCATATATTTGCATAAAACCAGTTCATGCAAACTAGCACTGACTGGGGTTTTTTTCCTCTGGAGAGGTGACAACTCTGTTTGCAGGCTAAACCTTTCATAGTCTGTTACTCTCCTATGAATTTGTAGAACTAATGTGCGAGCAATCATAAATGCTTGCAAAAGCGATTTCTAAGATCAGCTCTCTATTGATAAACTCAAGTGGAGTTTTGTATGTAATGTTATATCAGGTTTCCCATCAAGCATGGGTACAAATCAAATGCAAAATTATATTATGTTTAAAATTATTTTTTTGGTGTAAAGACTTAGGGGGCAATCCGGCAGCCCACGTACACCACCTGTATGCACCGTGCTCCAGCCAGAATGCTCACTCTCAGGTGTGCATACGTGTGTACGTGAGCGTGCGTGTTCTGGCCGTGTGCAGTTGGGGGGGTTGGCATATGTGGGCCATTGGATTGCCCCCTTAGACTTTAATTTTCTCAAAGTTAACTAGTTTTTCTGTAAAAATAGGGGGAAAACAGATCCATGGTAAGGCTCTGTTGGTTCAGAAGGATGTCTGAACTCTGTAATGTACCTGTCCGCTTAACTTGATAGAACTGTGTATTTAAGAATAAGTAGCTGCCTACATTAGCTGCTTCCGATTAGAGAAGAGGAAGTGTAGCTAAACAGTTGTAACCAGCATCTGCCCAGTCACTCACTCAGCCCTATTGGCTTCATGATATGTTAGAGTATGGGCTGTTGAACAAGAGAACTGTTGTGTACAATAGTCCCCCGGGCAGGGCCGAGCTTGCCAAAGGGTGACTTGGAGCAACTGCTCCGGGCCCCGCTCTTTTCTCTTCTTCCAGGGACCCCACAGTAGCCCCCAGTTTTTACCAAGGCAGGGTGTGGGGGCCCCGCTCTCTCCGCACATGGCCCCACAGTATGACCACCTCCACAGTAGGGCTGAGATGAGAGCAAGTGTTCCTGTTCCGAAGAGAAATATCAACATTTTGGGCGTGCTTGTGAGTGTCTGTTGGTACTTCATTAGTGTATGGTGATTCTGTGTTTCCGCCATATTGTTTGTCACTTTCCGGGATTTTTTTTTTCACTTTCTGGGAATTTTACGGCAGTTTTACAGCATTTTTGACAATTTCCAGCACTTCCCTGGTGCTTAGCCAGTACGTTTTCATCTTCACAGCCCCTTGGGGTGCACATGGGGCACACGCATGGCTTGGGACCAGCCTGTTGCAGCCTTGTTCAACTTGGAAAAAAAATATCAGAAAATGTCAAAACCAGTGGGAAAGCTGGTAAGTTTCTGTGTCTCGTGAATCTCAACGAATGTCCTGCTTCTGATGGAGGCATCACTCACCAAGATTTTTTGTTTTAGGTCTATTCCACAGAGGGTGCCCCGAGGGGTTAGTGACACAGGGAAGCCTCCCCCCATTTTATCTTTGCCCTGGCCCCCACAAATTCAAAGATTGGCCTTGCCCCTAAGTTCTAGCTTAGAATTTATGTGTACATAAACACATAACTAGGGGCAGCCTTAGAATTTGCATGTCCCAGGGTGCATATTAGATGCAGGTCTCCTCTGATGGCCCCCGCCCTCTTGTGAGCACCCTCTGGAGGCCTCTAGATGTGGTTGTGGTTGGGGCCTTGCTGGGAGGGAGACTGGGCCCCATACTCACCCTGTTGAAAAAAGGAGCTGCTGCGGGGCCCCTGGAAGTAGAGAAAATATCAGGGCCCAGGGCAGTCACCCTGTGGTGAGGCCAGCTCTGCATATAACTACATCTAGAGCATCAAGAATGTTAGCTCCTTCAGTGGGGGTAGTGGTGCTAGGCCACACAGAGGTTTATTGATCCGCTTAGAGCTTGACTTAACACAGGGCGACCCAGGGTGACTGCTGTGGCTCTTTTTCGAGGGGCCGCTGTGGCCCTTTTTTACACCAGGGAATAGTGTGGGGGCCCCTATCCCTCCCAATGGAGTCCCACACATGACCACTTTTATGGCCCCATAGAGGGTGCTCCTAGGGATGTAGGGTCACAGGAATGGGGGCCACCTGGGGCCCTGCATTTAATCTTCACCTTGACCCCTGGAAAATCCAAAGGTCAGCCCTGGATCTGCTGCTGTGACTATACTAACAGAGTTAAGTCTTTTAGCTCAGAGGGTAGAGGCTCATACATATGGAAGCAGAGGTCCCTAGTTCAGTCTTCAAGGCCAGTGAGTTAGTCATTTCACTTATGTGAAACAAAGCTTGTTCATCCTAAATGGTGTAACCGACAGTAGACATCTTGGCTTTTGGCATTGCAGGAATTTAAACTTTCTGATACATGCATTAGCAGGGATGAAGCTGAAAAGTGACACAATATTTTACTGTGTGTGAAGCATCCATCAACTGAGAAACAAGTATAGGAATTGATTTCCAGTACACAGAGCAAGATAAATTGGATAAACAATCCCCTTGCTGTAAAAACGATTATAGGACCCCCTTCCTCTCAACATACATCCTTTCAGTTCTTCTGAAGTCTTCATCATTGCAGTGCTTCACTGGAGAACCCCTATTTTTTCCCCCTTGATCCAGGAAGAATCAACGTACTATGCCAAGAATTAGTCTTAAGCATGAGGAGAAAGGAAGAAGTTAGTAAGCAGGCATTCCAATTATATATTTTATTATTAATCATTTATATGATGCTTTCAGTGTTCAAAGAGCTTTACAATCCTTGTCTAATTCACCTCATAACAACCGGGTGATTACTATGTCCATTTTACAGATGGAGAACTGAAGCTGAGAGAGAGTGGCTTGTCCACGGCACTCATTTATTTCATTGCTGAATGAAATTTGAACCCTGGTCTCCTAGGTCAAAGGCCAGCACCTTATCCAAGAGGCTTCAGTGGCTCTCATGCGTAGCTGTTGCAGTTACAATTATCTTTTTGTAATGCCTTTAGTCTTGTGGATACAAATATTTTCAAAGTCCAATAATGAATCCACTGTTTGTGTAAGATTAATAAAGGCTAGGGTATTATTGAAAGTATCTTTGCAATTAATACTAGATACATAAAAAATAAAGAAGATTCATAGCCTCTCTTGTGTTTTCTTTATTCAGGTATTGCTTGCAACTTGTTTGTAGCTGTAATCAACATGCACTTAGTAAATAATCCCTGCACTCAAAATGAACCAATGCAATGGCAGGTTTCCGCTTTCTTTCTTTTTTTTCTGACAGGTTCCACGGTTGAGGTCCCTGTCTGGTTTCTCAGAGAATGCTATTGCTCAAACTAGGATCCTGCTAGAGGTATTAGAAAAGTAGGTTCTTGCTTTGTCTTCTATCCCAAGGGATTTGTGCTGACCTTCATCACTATGGAAAGTAGTAATCCCATTTTTGATGTGACTGACATGCAATCATATCTCACTAGTCATGCTTATATAGGCTTTCATGGGGTTTGGTGTGGAGGATTGACTTAGCACAGAATCTGTGGAAGTTCTTGCTGTGACAAGCACAGATTTCTGAAAGTGCCCAGGTGTTGGTGTGATTTAACATTACAGTTGAGTTCACGCAATCCCTAATCCCTGTGCTGTTTTGTGTATAGAAGGATTATATATTCTTTCAAGGATGAGAACACGCACAAAAGTATTTGGTATTGTTAAGACCCACTGCAGCTAGCAAGTAAGTGCATTCATAAGCCAGAATAATCAGTTCAGCCATGTTACCAAAGCTGAACTAAATATATTCACAGCATAACAATAAAGTGAAAGGGAACCACTGTCTGTGGCCATTCCTTTTTAATCAATGGATTTACCTTCAGAGTGAGACGCTTGCCTATTGAGGTCACTGTGATTTATTTTTCTGATATGGCCTTGGAATTTTACTTTGGTTTTATTAACTTGAGCGCTACCATGTTATATGCCAGAAATGTCAGTGGGCATGCAGAAACCAGTCCCAACTACAATTCAGAGGACATAAGTGGATTCCAGTAGGCACAGCACACATTAACAAAAATCGAGCCACCGAGTGCATTAACAAAATCCATATCTTATGCTGAACTGAACTCTTCTAGGAATATGGAAAAGCTTTACGGTGGAGAAGCTGTGACTGCGGATGAAAACAGACATGACGCTAACCACCCTTTAACCACCCTTGGTGGTCATGTGTGCATGTTTCAGGGCTGCATAGGGCACCAATACAGCCCTTCAAGATGCATAAATAACCACCAAGGGTGGTTAGCGTCATGTCTGTTTTCATCCTGCCTTGCAGTACAGATATCAGTACATGGTTGCAATGACACATCCCAAAGGAACTTACGAATGTACCATTGTGGAACTGTGCAGGCATAATCCACAGCAGAGGCTGAGCTTTTTTAGTAGGTCCGCTCCCTGGTCTCCTAAGCATAGTACGATTAAATAATATTAAAATACATTACAAAAAACCCTACCCTCATTCCAGAACCACCCATTCCAACCCCAACCTCCCCAAAAACCCCTTCCACCAAATCCCTATCCCATGATTTAGGCAATGACTTGGTGCCACTCATTTTATGACATAGGGTGTCTTTAGACTAACCACCACCCCAAGACCTGCTCTGGGGGTGACCAGCCCTGCATCCCCTGCACACAGCCCTGACAGCACACAGGTTTAAATTGACCTGGCAGCTGCTGTGTTCCAAAGTCTGTCTGTCTGGCATCCTCTCCCCCATACCATAGAGCTGTGGGTGGATAAGCCTTGTGGTGCTGCTGGAGCAACCACTGGTTTGAAGCAGAGCTGCGGCAGCCCATCTGCTGAGTATGAACTGCTGCTCTGCCCCTGGCCAGTGCTCTGGGTTTGGGTGGCCTGCTCTGCTTGAGGTGCTCCAGGATGTTCTGGAGCACTGCAAGTGGAGCTGTCCCAGAGTAAGCGGCACCTGGGTGGCCTGTCTTTAAACAGACGGGCCACCTGGGAGTGAGGCAGTAAAGAGTCGTGGGGTGCAGTCTGTGTAAAAGCACCCATAGTCTTGCCCCTTTCAGAGCATCAGGTTGTCACGGCACTCTGTGGGAGAGGGGGGCCACCGGGACTCTTTGGGATTGGGCCCAATGCAAGCAGTCATGGGTCAAGCTTAGGCCCATATCTGTGGTCCGAGCAAGGCTCTAAGGCTGGTAGCTTGTCTCAGACCCCTGGAAATCAGGGTTTACTCTGGAGCTGGCTGCCCAGGAGGGCCAGGTTAGATGGCTTAGTAGGGAAGACTTGGGGGACTGGTTAGACTTGGGGGATAGCAGTGTCTGGCTGGTGAATTGTCTCTGGCTGGTGAACCACAGCCTGGAAAGGTGGCTGATGGATTCTGGACTGTTTAATGATATTTTGGACTAAGTTGTTCATAAAGATCCCCTGCCCTTCTGTTACCAATATAGCTTAACTATTACAATTAAATAGAATTATGGAAAACCCAACAAGGATCCATTAGCCAGAAATGAATACACACGTCCAATGAATGTCTCTCTTCCAAGAGCGAGAAAACTGTAAAACCAAATCAACAAAATTCCTCCCTCATCCTTTTTGCACAAATTGACCGTAGTCATGAATAGCAAACCCACTGCTTACAAAGTGTATCTGCGCAAAGTATGTGCTATGGAATCAAACTAATCATTATAAAGCAGTATTTGTGAAAACACCATCTCTAGACAGAGAAAGGAGACTGTCTCATGCATAATACCCTTTATTTCTAGCAGGTGTTTTGAAATTTGTTTCATATAACACACATTCTTCCTCTTTTTCCTGAAATTGGTCACACCCACATGAGGAATGACTTTGTACATTTTGCCCTTGTTTTTCTGGGTTGGTACATTTCTAATATGACACGCTCTTACTCTGAAGAGACCATAACTCCTTCCTAGTTAAACCTGCACACAGCTTCATTATATCGCAGTATTTAGCTCCTTAAAACTTTGTCTTGGAAAATTTGTTTGATTTGAAAAATTGCTGGATTTAATCTGAAGCTGAAAGTTTCTATAATGATTGAAAAATGTTGGTCAAACCATTTTTGAGCAATAACGCATTCAGGAATTTATCCTTGATTTGAAAACTTGGACTTTTACCTAATCCTGCTTTGTCTCTTTCTAGTTAGAAAATGGTTTGCTACTGCTGCTTCAAGCTTTCCACAGTTGGTGCTTTTAGATGGACAGCAGCACTGCTTTTGCCTGTTTCGCCCCCAGGTTGGCTGTCCGTGTAAAGAGCGGACGTCAGATGTGCAAACCAGAGCAGACGCCAACAGCACTCCAGAACATCCTGGAGCATGCTGCACGGAGAGCATTTGCAAAACCCAGGGCAATGACTGAAAGCGGAGCCGCTGTTCATCTGTTGCGTGGACCCAGGGTGCAGCTGCACGCCTGGCCAGCTATTGAGCTGGTCAGCACCATGGAGTTGCAGTGGCCAGCCTAGAGTGTTGGTTGACTGGCCACAACTCTGTTGTGCGGGTGGGGTGGGGGTATCTAAAGCGGACCAAGGCAGGGCTGGGAACAGGTGGATGTAGTGGTGGACCCCAGAGCAGCTCTGGCGGTGGACAGCCTCTATGCCTGTCTGTTTACACCCATGGTGACCTCTTCTTGAAAGTTGATAAGGTGGCTGATGAATTGATAGAGGTAGGTTGTACTTAACTTTACTTACCACTTCTGTTGATTTCAAATTGGATATGTGAGCTTAGTGATGCTTGGGCAGTTTTACACACACCTTGAAGTTCTGGGTTTTCCAGCCGTCTGGCTTTACAAGTCCAAAAGTAAGTTCCAGATGCATTGTTCACACACACACTGCCCCAAGGCAGTTCTTGGAGGCATTCTTCACACAAACACTGTCCTAACTGGGCAGTCTAAAGTAGCCGCAGCTGTAGACGTGACAGGCTGCCATGGAAACCAAGTGACCACAGCTGCCTGGAACAAAGCAGTTTACCAGGAGAACATTTTACACACAAAAGTTCTGGGAGGCATTCTATGCGGAAGTTAAAAGAGCCAGATATTTAAGATCTGGGTGAGTGATTTAGACACACAGAAAGTTCAGGCTGTAACAGCGAACATGCAGGAGAAATGTGTCTGTAAAAACACCCATTGACTTCAGTGGGAACAGGATTAAGCACTGCATGTTTATACAGGTGTGTTGACCTTCCCTGACTGGTTCCACCTGAGGAAGAACGTAAGAAATCTCTAAATCTAACTGATATCTTTTTGATATGACATGGTGGAAGCCTGTAACTTTTGTAGACTTGGGATTTTGGCAGGGGGTTGTTGGGCCCAGGCTCATGTTACAATTATGCCCCCCCCAAGAATAAGTGGATGGGGATTTCTGGGGTGGAGGCAAGCTCCTGGCCACTTCCCCCAGAGACAGCTCCCAATCAGCATCTCTGTAGCTGCAGCAACGCTGCCAGGTAAGAAGTTTTAAGAATGGAGGATTGTGGGGGCAGGACTCTAGCTCTGCCCACTTTAAACCTTCCTTCATTATGGGTCCCTTTGCAAGTGGCCTGAGCATCAGTAGAAAATTTCCAGAGATCCCACTCCCAGCCCACTCTGAAAATTTCCTTGCGGTGCTCAGGCCGCTGGCATAGGGACCTCTAGAGTCCCGGTCCTGGGATCAACTAAGTCTCCTTGCACCATGGTAGTTATGCCACTGGGTTCTGGCTTATTGCACTATTAGCCTAATCCTAGCTGAGGTTTATTTTATCTCTCGTTGGACAGAATTTACCCTCTCAAATAACACCAGAACTTGTTAGAAACACTATGAAACTAAGGTCCTTTTTACACGGACACTCTAACACCGATAAAATGGGTGTTACATTTTATTATACATGGTACAGGGTAACACTGCAGCCTTGCAACATTAGCACTTTTCACACAAGATGCTTCCACCCAGGTTCGCTGGGTGGACATGGGTGGAGGCATCTGTGTAAACACCGCAGGCGGTGGGTGTAGGTGCGTACATGCTCCCGCGCAACATCCATCTCCACCCACCACCCACCCACGGAGCAATCGGCAGTGGAGTCTGTTGCTCCATGGGTGGGTGGTGGGTGGAGACGGATGTTACGTGGGAGCATTCACGCACCAACACCCACCGCAAATGTGTTTACACAGACGTCTCCACCCAGTGGAGGCATCTCATGTGAAAAGGACCCATGTTGCAGGGCTGCAGTGTTGCCCTGTACCATGTATAATAAAACGTAACACCCATTTTATCGGTGTTAGAATGTCTGTGTAAAAAAGGGCCTAACTGACCAGATTTAAAACCAACAAAAGGGAGTACATTTTCATTCCAACAGTTAACTTGTGGAACTTGTTGCCGAGGAATGTTGTGAAGGGCAGTAGTATAACTGGATTCAAACAAGGTGTCACAAGGTCCCACTTGCTAGTGGGTGAGTATATGCAGGATCCAGACCCAAGGAGGCTGTCACTTGAAGGTAAAACTTCTTATACAGTTTATTTAATACATAGTCATATGCCAGGTACCAAACCTCTGGCTAGTCAACATGATCTTGGCTACACACAATCCAGCTCAGCCCCATTCAGTCCTCTGGCTGGTTATCATTAGCACACCTTATCTCCTTTCTAGCATCATTCCTTCAGGGTCTACCAGGTCATCATCCCTTAAGGCAGCCTCCCAGAAGATGTTCACTCCTCTGGGATCAGGATCTTCTTCCTCTGCTGTCTTCTTTTATACAGGTAGCCCCACCCATCTTCTTCCTGTTTCCTGCTCAGTGGCCATCTTAGGTAGTTCTCTTAGGGCAGGCGCCATCTTGTGACCCTCTTAAAGGTATACCAGCCTTACTGTGGCCTACTCTGCCACACAAGGATTGGATAGATTTTTGGAGGATAGGCCCATAAGTGACTATTAGTCAAGCTGGGAGTGAGCAGCAGGGAATGACTTGTTGGGTACTTCCGTGAAGCAACCAAAGATGACCACAGTCAGAGTTGGGATGCTGGTGTGGCTGAGCCACAAGTTGGTGCCTGCCGTGAAGAGGACCTAAGATGGCTGCCACAGGAAGTAGCTAAGTTTGGGGTGTGGCTTGTGCTATAAGAGAAGAGCCAGCCCCAGGAAGAGGACAGTCTGTTCTGGACCAACCAAGAGGACACATCTTGGCTAGTCTGCCTGAAAGGGACCTGAGAAAAGGCAACCCTGGAGCTGATAGAGAAGCCTGGATGTAAGGTGATAACTAGTCTGAGGACTGTGTTGGGCTAGGTCAGATCTGATGCAATTGACTGCATGGCCACATTTACACAAGGCGTTTAGAAGCACCTTTGGAGTCCCGTATTCAAGAGGAAAGCTGTAGACCTCAGTTTTCTGGTCTACAAAATGCACCTCTTGAAAGCCCTGCATCTGCAGCCGCCGCTGCTGAAGAAAATGGGGAGCACGTCACTTCTGGTAGCGTGGGGGAACATGTATACACTCCCCGCGCAACTTTCCTCTTGAATACGGGGCTCCAGAGGCGTTTCTAAGCATCTCACGAAAAAGTGGCCTCCGTTTAACTGAGACGGGCCAGAGATCCTGCATACACTCATCACACAGAAGTGGGCCCTGTGACAGCTGGGCTCAGTGGACCATTGGTCTGTCCCAGGATGGCATTTCTTATGTTCTTAATCTTTAAAACACTTATTCCAGAGTGTCCCATTAAAGTTACTGTGGAGTCTGTAGGGTGAGGATTCCTAATACCACAATGCATAAACCACAAAATATAAGCCACAGCCTCGATGAACAAGGTCCTCATGCAAGTATATGGTTGTGTTTGTCTCATTGGAAATTAGAATTTGTTGTGACAATTTTGAGTGAATGGTTTGAAGTGAAAAATTCCAAGATTTTCAATTGTTAAGTGTCTAATTTTTTTTTGTATCCCTATCTCGACCAACAAAGCTACTCTTCATCACAGCATGGTTAGACTTTTCTGATTGCCCCCAGCCCCACTATTGTGCAATCCATGTACAGTTATTTTATTTATTTATTTATTTATTTATTTCAGTACTTCTAACCCAGGGCCCCCTCCTGCCACACGACAGCTCAGGGCGGCATTCAACAAGTAGAAATACAGAATAATAAAACAATATAAAAAAGAAATAATTAAAATTCATTAAAACAAAAAATCACAGGGCCAGAATAAAACCCCGCCAACCTCCCAAAAAAACAAAATGCAAAACATCCCCCCACTCACTACCCGTCTCCCTTGCTAAAAGCCTGGTGGAACAGCTAGTTCTTACAGGTTTTACAAAAAGAGGGGAGATCCAGGGAAAGTGGATCTCCAGTGGGAGGGAGTTCCACAGCCAGGGAGCTGCCACCAAGAATGCCCTCTCGGAGG
The DNA here is from genome assembly GCA_003113815.1 of Sphenodon punctatus. Classification (NCBI taxonomy): domain Eukaryota; kingdom Metazoa; phylum Chordata; class Lepidosauria; order Sphenodontia; family Sphenodontidae; genus Sphenodon; species Sphenodon punctatus. The sequence continues at coordinate 1,241,461 of QEPC01001706.1, read as the reverse complement.
TCACCACCCGGGGAACCTCCAAGAGGGCGCTCTTGGATGACTGCAGGGGTTGATCCAGGACATGGAGGTTGAGGTTCCACAGGTGAGCAGGGTCCAGACTGTATAGGGCCTTAAAAGTCAACACCAACATCCTGGTTCGGGCCCAGTAGGAGAACGGAGCACCGGTGTTATGTGCTCCTGAAGGCCTATCACCATCAGGAGATGGGCTGCTGCATTCTGCACCAGCTGCAGTCTCTGGGACGTCACCAAGGGTAACCGCACGTTGCAGTAGTCTAATCTCGAGGTAATAAATGCATGGATTACAGTGGCCAGGTCGAGGCCAGAAATATATGGCCAAAGATGACAGATCAGATGTAATTTACAAAAAGTGCTCCATGCCACAGCCGCCACCTGGGCATCCGAACGGAGCTGTGCATCGAGGAGCACTCCCAGGCTCCACACCTGGGAGAACAAGGAGGGACACACCCTATCAATGATGGGGGGCCTCCATGCCTTCGACGTTCCCCACCAGCATCATCTCCGTCTTATCGGGATTCAGCCTCAAATGGCTTAACCTCATCCAATCCCCCACTGCAGCCAGGCAGCGGGTAAGCACCAAGATGGCCAGGCCCGGGTTAGTTAAAAATGAGAGGTAAAGCTGGGTGTCATCAGCATACTAATGACACCCAACCTTAAACCTTCTCTCGACCTCACCCAGAGGTTGCATATACACGTTGAACAGGCAAGGGGACAGAATAGAACCCTGCGGCACTCCACACATGAGGTCCTGGGGGGGATGATGTAGACTCCTCCAGCACAATATGCGGAGTTCTACTGGCTAGGAAAGAGCGTAACCATTCAAGAACGCTCTCACCCACCCCTGCATGGTTCCGCAGGTGGGTCACCAACATCTCATGGTCAGCTATGTCAAAAGCTGCGGATAGATCTAATAACATCAGAAAGGTGGACTGGCCTCTATCCAACTCTCGATGCAGATCGTCGACCAAAGCCACGAGTGCCGTCTCAGTGCCATGACCTGGACGAAAGCCTGACTGCGAAAGGTCAAGGAAACTGATGCGGTCCAGATACCCCTGGAGCTGCTTGGCCACCGCCCGTTCAATAATCTTCCCTAAAAAAGGAAGGTTTGTGACTGGCCTATAGCTGGCCAGGGAGTCAGTATCAAGAGATGGTTTCTTGAGCAAGGGCTGAAACACAGCTTTGTTCAGGTACCCCAGAACCCTGCCCTCCACAAGGGAGGCATTGATCACCCCCGCCAGCAACAGCCCCAACGTCTCCCAGCTGGCTTTCACCAGCCAGGACAGGCACAGGTCCAGTTCACAAGTTGGGGCCCTCATAGCCCCCAGCATCTCCACCACATCAGCAGGCGACACCCACTGGAATTGATCCCACAAAATTGGACCTAAAAAAAGTTATGAGGATGTGTGTTGCAGTAAGGAGAATGCTTTTGACATTGTCATGTGCCTCTGGCAGTTTCCAAGGGAAGGAATGCTAAGGATCATGGAAATCACTCGGGGAGAACATGCATTGTACCAGTAATATATCCCTTGCATTTCCGATTTGGTAATTGAAATACTCTATCAGTGATAGGCTGTATTGTAGAATATACTGCCTGCTTTTTCTTTTCTCCATCAGTATTATATTATGGAAAACTGTGCCTTCAAATAATGTCACTTGGTTATTCCAACCCTTAAAAACTGCATTTGCCAGTTGCAAACCTACCGCCTAGTGGCAAAATATATGTCTCTCTGCATTTGTAGAATGCCTATCACTGTGGTATTCTAACTTAAGGTAAATTCTACATCTTTGGTAGAACTATTGGCAGGAAGCACCAACGGGGGAGATTATGGGGATGATTTGGTTCCAATGCTTTTTAAAGTGACGGAAGATTATTTTCATTTCACAAGGTTTGCTGTGAGAATGTCGCTTGAGTGGCTGCAAGTGAACTATATTGGGGTGTCAGCATCTGAATACTACTGTTCTACAAAAGCACATAGAAGTGTTTCTTGTGGATTAAAAGTAAAGCTGGTCAACTAGAGCGAACTACTATTGAAACTATTAAGTTGGATTTATAAATCACAATTGGCTCTTCTTTTAGCTGCTTCAGCAACAGTTGGTCAAATTGACGTGGAAGTTGAAGAGCTTCCTCCCTTTATTTCGGGCAGTTTTGCCAAAGAATATGCCTCAGTTCATTTTATAACATTTCACAAAATGAAAGGTGAACAGCTGTTCCTACCCTTGTTAGTCCTCCTGCACCAGTCATCAGCACCAAATACAGGTAGAAGAGGATCAAAAGAGGAACTGAAGCAATTTTTATGTATGAGGTGAGCGCGGGGGAGGGCCAGGATCTACAAAGGTTTAAAGCAGACGAGCATAAAAGTGGGGTGGAAATAGGTCATATTTTTGTTCTCTGTGCCTCTTTAATCATAAGGAAAATGTAATTATCAGATTTGCTACCAGAATGTTAGCAAGAACATGCATGCTTCCCATTTAGTCTTAGATTACTGTGCAAAGTTCATGCAGCAGACTTTTAATTAAAAAAAAAAAATCACAGCAAAACCATTTCCTCTTTTTCCCCTGCATTTGTATTTAAAGCTTTTAAGTTCAGTATGCTTTGTTGGACCCAAATCTCCTGTCACTTCCAGCCTCAGCATCTCCCCTTTGGCATGATTTGAAATGAGAGAGTGAAGCTGTCTCATTCAAATTCCACACAGTTTACCATCTGAAAATCCCCCATACCTTCTCCTGTATTCCAGTTACATAGGGGTGGCCTAATTGAATGTGTAACAACAGAGGGACCATTTACATCAAATACGACATGGCACAGATTGCAGATTGTACCCCACACATACTAATCTGTTTTATCCCGTTCTAAATAATTTAATCCAATAAGAGAGCAGGAGTTTGCAATTAAAGAACAATGTAAATTGAAGGTTGTTGAAAAGTGCTGAATTTACATGTGATCTTTCTCTGCATATCGGTAACGCATTTACCTCCCTGCTGTATCATATCAATACCCGACTGATATGTATATATTTTTAGATTATTACATGTACTTATTTCCCCCAAACCTTCATTTACTTTCCCCAGACTGATTCCGCATGTCATGTCGTGTTACTTTCAGTAGCCGCATCCAGTGTTTGGATGAATGGCTCCCCAGGGGCTCTCCTCTTAAGTATTCCATAGGGGTTCCCCTAGAAAGCATTCAGATACCGGACCCAAGGATAGTGTTCCACTGATACCATGACTACTTGTGACTGTGCCTTCAGTTTTGGAGAATAACCTCTTGACTTCATTATTATGATGATGATGATGATTAACTGATGATTATTTTATTAGCTGCTTGTTAAATTAATAAAATGTGGTTGGTGCTTTCCAGGAAACAAAGCTCCAAACTGTCCATGTCCTTCTGAGCTACAATTTAGGCGCTAGGCACAAAAATTAAAATGTATTGGGAAGCTCACAAGAAAGAATCACTATAGATGTATGAAGTGTGTTCTTACTCAGATACTGCTTTTCATAGAGGTGTACATTTTTCAAAAGCATTTAAGCAACATAGTTGTCTACATCTAACTTTCAAAAGTGCTTAAAGAAGCAGTCAGGAGCCCAATTCATATTGAAAGTCAGTGTCTGTTGGGTCCAAGTGTTCAAGGTGGAGATCTATTGGAACATTTAGACTTTTCAGTTACTCAGTCACATTTGAAAATTTTACCCATTGCCTTTACTATAATTTATTTACGTTTATACCCCACCCTTCCTTGAAGGCCCAGGGCGGCTTACAAAATATACCATAATAGCACACAACAAGACACCAGCATTGTTCTTGGTGGTGTTAAAGTACACAGGAAGGTGGCATACCTGGTTCCAAGTGCTTTATCATTTAACTTAAGGAGTGAGGAAAACTTTTCCTCTCAGACACCACTTTGAGAGTTTAATACAGACTCCACAGATCACGTAAAAGTTGGGGGTGGGGTACTTAAGGGGTGCAGTCTGGAAGAGCAAGATCGAAATCATGTATCTGTGCCATGAATATGCCACTGGATCCGTGGGCCAGACCCAAGAACTAGAAAGGGGGCAAAATAAATATTGTAGTTAGTTTTCTGCTCAATAACACACAGCAGAAGTTTCTTCAAAACAGAACTTTACTAAGAGCTCAGAAGACATGCTTCTATACTGTACCGACTGCATGGGACAAGATGGAGGATAGAGAGAGAAGAAGAGAAGAGACAAGGAGAGAAAAAAACCCGTTTCATCCCCTGACCCTCCCCCTACTGGACAAGCCCCATATTGAGCTTGCAGGGCTTGCAATGGGCTTTTACTTGTGACTGTTGCACAATCCAGCACCTCTTCTCAACAGTCACTAGTCAAACCCACTAGGTTCATTCTTCTTAATAGCTTACGATGTGGCTTCATGAACACATTCGCTGTCATATCCTCTGTAGGACAGTATTGCAGATCTATGAGTCCTTGTTCCTGGGAGTCTTTCAGGAAATGGTATTTTACATCAATGTGTTTGGTTTTGGGGTTGATTCTTTCTGTTTGCACCAGCGCTATACATCCTTGGTTGTCTTCCAGGATCGGCGTGGGGCTGTCCAATTTTTGACCCAGATCGTTCAGAAGCTGTCACAACCAGATAACCACTTGGCTGCCGTGTGCCGCTGCCACGTACTCTCCGTCAAGGAAAGTGTCACAGAGGCTTGTTTCCTACTGCACCAGCTGATGGGTCCTCCACCCAGCAAGAATAGGTACCCACTGGTAGATTCTCAGTCCGAATGGTCTCCAGCCCAATCTGTGTCCATGTACCCTATCAGGTCTGACAAGGAAGTTGCTGGGAGCCGTAGCTTGAGGTGCACAGTCCCTTTCAGGTACCGTAAGACTCTCTTCACTGCGTTCCAGTTCCTTTGGGTTGGGGCTGAGACTTGTCTACTAGGGGCGGGAAACCGGTAGAATCCGGTATCCGATAATGCTGGTACCGGGCGTACCGGCATTATCGGATTCGACCCGGTAATCCGGACCGGGTACCGGATTCCGGGGTACCGGATTTTTTTTGCATTGCAGCCATTTAAAAATGGCTGCAATGTAAAAAAACTTGCCCCAGCAAAAAAGTTTTTTT
>QEPC01001706.1:1200867-1211382 GCA_003113815.1 Sphenodon punctatus | reverse complement strand
TGTGTGTGTGTGCTGGGCATAGATTGTGTGGCTACTGTAAAAAAAAGTTACATTTTATTGCACACTTTCAATCCCCAGGCCAAAATCAGCTTGGGGTTGAAATCCACCCCATGACAACTCGAGTGTAGTTTTTTCGTGACAAAAGGTAAGGGCTATATAGATAAAATACAATATTTATTATGTTTATATTGTATTTTTATCTTGTATACTTTTTAGCTGCCCCGAGCTGCTTTGGCAGGAGGGGTGGGGCAAATATTTGTTAAATAAATAAATAAATACATATTTAATGGAGGTCAATATTATTGCCTTACCAAGCTGAAAATTCATTTTATTGAACAATTTGTTGGTTAGCTTTGTCATATTTGCTAACGTCATTTGAATGATTTATTCATCTGTTTTTCTATATATGAAAATTATGTTTGTATGTGTACTATTTATATTGAAGCCATGGCGAAAGCCAGTGTTCTGGCAATAAACTGATTGACTGAACTGTGGTGAGGTCAGCGTTTGAGACCTATGGGCGGATCCTCTTCACCAAATGGGCCCTTTTCACATGGAATTTAACATCTATGTTAATTCTATTATAATTGGGCTCGAAGATGTAGGGAGATACCATCCACCTTGAATTGGTACTAAGCAAGTTTTCATGCTTATTACGTGGATGATACAGTGTTGGTCTCACTCAGTAAACTGGGGCTTGATAGGTTATTGAGGGATTTTGGGGCAAGCTGTAGAGAAAAGAATCTCAATATAAACTATGATAAAACTAAAATTTTGGTCTTTGCAAAATGATTCATTAGATATTGTTGGACCTTGCAGGGGCATGAACTGGAGCAGGTCCGTAGGTATAAATACTTAGGTATCATTTTTGCCTACAATGGGTCCTCGGCCTGGCTACCACATATTTTGGCAATAAAACAGAAAGCAAAGATGGAGTGTCTAGGTATTCAGCGCTTTTTCTTTTCTCACGGTCAAAGATGTATTAGGGCTGCTTAGAAAGTTTTGGAGGCTAAGCTTATAGCCAGAATGCTCTATGGTGTCCAGATTTGGGGGTATGATTGCCATGTAGTGGCACGCCTGGAACCAATAATTAATGGTCTTTGGAGACGTATTCTGGTGATTAGTTAGTTTTGCTATTATAAATCTGGAATTGGGAAGGCAATATCTAGCTGCATCCTTGACATTCTGGGCTAAAATAAGAGATATCCCTGATGCTTCCCTTCTGAGGCTAACCATGAGGGAAAACTTGCAGGACAACGAATGTGGCATGGATGCCTGGTGGTCCGCATCAATGACTCATCTTTTGTCGCTAGGCTTTTCAGAAGCCTTTTTTCTTGGGAAAGCTAGTGGACCTATTATTAATCTTGTTAGGCAGCAGTGTTCTATGTTGACAGGCAAGGTCAGAGGGCTCTGGCTTCAAGATGCCTCATTTCCCCTCTTTACAAATACGATTCCAGCTAAGGGTGGGGCCCCATATATTTACAGTCTAACAGATCCCATACTTAAGAAGGCCTTCGCTAGCTTAAGACTACAAACCATGCATTCTTCTGTGTTGCTGGGAAGGTATAATGGAACTAAGTATGAGGACCAGATTTGTCTTTGTGAAACCAATGTGGAAGACCTGAGGTATTATGTTTTGAAATGTCCCTTATATGCTAGCTGTCGGAAACACCTCCAAGCTGTTACTGGATGGGATCCCGCCAGACCTAAAATCCAGCAACTGAAGTTTTTGTTAGGAGATGCTGACCCTCAAAGATCTAAGCTGGTTGCAATTTATGCTTCTAGAATAGTCAAAATTTGTATTATGCATGAGCATAAGTTCCAGCCTGATATTACATTCAAGGCTATCATGTGGTCTAAGGGGGGAGGGATATACAGTTGATCTTTGACTAATCGAAGCTGATAAACCTGAATTAATTATCAAATGACTCTTTGATGTTATACTTTGGGATCCCTATTAAATGAATACATTTGTCATTTTAGATAGACAAATTTTATAATATTTTATAATTTTATTTTTGTATATGAATTTGTTGTGTATTGAACCCGTGGTGGTTGATGTTGTTATAGCCATGTGGCTTACAATAAATATTTACTCACTTCACACGGACGCTGCCAGGGGCCTGGTGGGTTGAGGTGGGTGGGTGAGCATACTCACTGTACACCCACTGGCAGCGAGCAGGGAGACATCTGTCACGGGGGGTTGTGGGAAGTCTGGGGAGGGCCCAGCACCCAACCACCTAGGGCCCAATCGAGCACCCACCCAGACAGTTCACACGGTCCAATCACAAGGGCTGGTCGAGGGCACTGTGAAGCTTTATAGGCCAGGCTTTTTGCTCTTGTTCTGAGTTAGTCTCTGACTTGTCAGGTGGCACTTCCAGAACTTCTACAACAAATTACTCTAGGCCTCAGTGTTTCCTGATCTCTTCCATAAACCTTCACACCTCAACACCCATCCACGCACACTGCACAACCCTTTCCTCCCTCTAACCTAATTCCATTACTCATCCCCTCCTTAGTCCCTACCCTACCTGGCTTTATTCCTATCTCAGGGAGCTGCTGTTCTACTGCACCTGAAGCTGTCATTCCAGGACCAAGAAGTATGATTATAGCTCTATTCTCTGGGACCGTCATTCAACTCTCAGGGGACTGTCATTCTACTGCACCTGAAGCGGTCATTCCAGTTCCAGGAGACTTCATTAAAGCATTGGTGCCTTCATTCAACGTCCTGGGGCTGTCATTCTAATGCAACTGAAGATGTCATTTCAGTCCCAAGATCCATGATTATATCTCTGGGTCCGTCGTTCTAGTCCCAGAGGACTGTCATTCCACTGCTCCTAAAGCTGTCATTCCAAGCCCTAACAACCATGATTTTTTCTCTGGGGCTATCATTGAAATCCCAGGGGGCTGTCATTTCATTGCACTTGAAGTTGTCATTCCAGTCCCAAGAACCATCATTAAAGTACTAGGGATGTCATTCAGCTCCCAGGGGGCTGTCATTTCATTGCACTTGAAGTTGTCATTCCAGTCCCTAGAACCATTGTTAAAAATATGTGGATGTCATTCAGCCCCCAGGGGGCTGTCATTCCACTGTACCTGAAGCTGTCATTCCAGTCCCAAGAACCATCTTCAAGGTTCTTGGGCTGTCATTCCACTGCATCTGGAAGCAGTCATTCAGTCCTTAGAACCGTTTTTAAAGTACTAAGGACATCATTCAACTCCCATGGGTTGTCATTCCACTGAACGTGAAGCTGTCATTCCAGTCCTGCAGCGTGAGCCTCCTCCACATCCATTGCTTCACTCACTGTAGCCTCTCTTCCTCTTCCCCACTCCTTCCATAACCACCACCTCCCACACACACAGTACCACAGGCAAAGTACCCACAAAGCACACACAAGCAAACTACCACACACAAACAAAGAACACCCCACAAGCAAAAACAGTCAATCTTATCAAACACACAGCACAAAACCACAGTCCCCTCTCTCTCACTCTCACAATCAGCCACCACACACAGTGCAGAAGATTTTCTGTTTCCATGCCAACTAAATTGGAATTGGAATTTCTATTTCCAGTCAACATTGGAATCGGAACTTCTGATTGGTTCTGAATTCTGAAAAAATTCTGAAATTCCAAAATGGGTTCCTCTTGCACACCCCTAGAACAGGGGGGACAGGACAGGACAGGGATGGGGGGCGGGCGGGAGAGTGGGACAGAGCACAGTGCCCACAACAAACAGGTGAGCCCCGTAATGGGTGGGGGCCACACCAGCCCCCCTGGCAAGGACCACAGCACCCCGAAACACCATGCACGGAACTGGGCTGCAGAGCTGACATAGGCAGCCGGCAAAGCGCATGGAGGAGGCAGGGTTGAAGAGGTGCTGTCCAACAGTGACAACCCGGCAGCTACGTTGCAGCAACACACAGAGCACGGGGATGCACAGGGCACAGGCACAGCCCAACACCATGCCAGGGAAGGGGAGAGCAGAAGCCCCATGGTCCCCAAGGACAGGCCGCCCCCCCCCCCCCAGCACTCCCACCCAAACAACAGGGAAAAGGGAGCAGGACACCAGGGCCAGGACACAGATAACTCACTGACACAATGTACATCAACAGGGAGTGGGGGGAGCACACATCCATGGACCCATGCCCTGCCAGACAACCACCCCACAATAACCAGACCCGGCCCACACAGAGGGGAACACCAGAGAGAAGGAGAACACGGAGACCGGGGGGGAGATAATGCAGAATGAACTTTAATAAAGAACCAACAAGCGCAACAGGCTCAAGGGCTAAAACCAACAGAGAGAGAGAGAGTGTTTACACAGTGTTGGGGCTGATCTGTGCCCTCAGTAGGGCTGGCGACCCCGGACCCGGCTCCACCGCTCGGCCTGGGCACGGTGCAACTGGTCCACCCACTGCAGGACATACATGACCAGCTGCACCACCTCCTCCTGCTCCCTGGTCCTCTCATTAATCATTGCCTGCACTAAAGGAGAGAGGGAGCACACCATAAGGGCAGGTCACAGGCCGGAACATCCAGGGAGCCCACACAAAAGCGGGAGGGAAGGGGAACACACACACAGGGGGAACTCACAGATCTCCTGGTACACCTGTGCCCCAGCACAAAGCTCAGACGCCGCCTGCTGGACCTGGCCGGCGATAGCTTCCAACCGCAGCACAGTCACAAGCAAAAGCACAGCAGCTAAAAGGGAAAAGGAAGCGGGTGTTGGGGATGGAGTTTTGGCCACGACGGGGGAGTGGGGAGGTCACCACCCAGAAGCACACAACATCCCACCAGGGCACCCCCATCCCGTTACAGGAGAGGAAACTGCCCCAGATGCCACCCCCAAGGGAGCGCAAAGGCAGATGGATCACACTCATCAGGCCACCCAGGCTCACGACCAGGAGCCCTCTAATTGCGACGCCTCTCCATGACTGCAAGAGGAGGAATGGCGGACCGATAGGGGACGGTAGGCACAACGCACCGTGGGGTCTGAACCACAGCGAGGCTAGGGCAACATAAAGGGACAGTAGCACACACAGAGATGCAAATGCCATGCCCCGATGAGAATGCACAACGGCCTGAGAGGGGGTGCTGGTGGGAGGCAAGCAGGGATGAAGCCCTGTGACAGGAGGCAAGGGGGCTATGACAGCAGGCATCTGCAGCCATGCATAAGCACACAGCCCCAGCACACGGCTGGCTGGGTGCAGAGCTGCAGTGGGAGTAACCGCTGTCCTGCAACATGCTATGGGGCTCACTGAGCCAAGGAAACACCACTACAAAGCAGAACAGCAGGCTGGCAAACGCAAATCCTCAGAGGGAGCACCCAGTAGAGACTCAATAGCCCAAAACACATAACCACCCACCCAGAGGAGCCGGAACGCACTCCATATGGCCAGGCAAGGGTACATGCGGCATCCCAAGACACATGCCAATGGCCCATCCACAGCCCCCAGGGCTTGGGTATCCAGGTCCCCAAACCCCCAGACCAGTTGCAGGAGGTGAATGGCAGGGCCCTGCAGCCCAGTAACACCCAACAATTATGCAGAATGAGCCGCCAGAGCCCACATGGTGCATGGGCACTGGGCATCACCGGCTCTGGGAAACCACCCGCCATTCAGGGATAGATGACCAAAACAGCAGCACAGCGAGCATGCCGATGGAAAGGTGTCCCCAGTGTAGCAACCATCCTGACCTACCACCGGTCATAGCCCCCCAAGCCACTGAGCCCCCCAAACCTATACTAGAACCTCAACATCAGCATGAGCAGTCAGTGCAAAGGGCTCACACTGCAGGAGAACGCAGACTGCTCATCAAGGCAATAATTTGTTGGAACAGAGCCCCGGAAGGTGAACCACTGGCCAGAGGGTGCAGATGCCAGGGACAGAGGGGTCACACCGCTGGATGCAGACATGGAGCAGTAAATCAAAAATAAGGGGTCCGAAGGGTTCCAAAGCATCTGACAGGATCACCACAGAGCAGGTGACAGATTGACAGGCAGAGGAGTGGGATGGAAGGAAGCTGAATGGACACAGGGAAGCAGGAGTGCTGTTCCATCGCTAGAGTGCTGGGATCCCCAAAGGAAGATGCAGCAATGGCAGGCTTACAGTACAGGTGCTGGGCGCTCAGGGAACGGGCCCCTGCACAAGGCCCTCCCAGGCGAAGAGGCCCTGATGCTAATCATGGGCATGCATGTGGGCATCCACCATGAAGGAGGGCAGAAGGGGGTGGCCTGTGGCAGCAGCAGTCCTAACATTCGAATGGCTCAGCACAGCTCTCAGAGCAACCATCTCCAGCTCTGTGGGTGTCCTGGTCAGGAAGGGGCCACCGTTTCCGGGGGCAGCAAGCCCAGCTCCTCTTGGCAGGTCTGGCACTCCACTAGAGGGCGAGAGAAACCACGGGTACACGGAGGACACTGGTATAGCAGCTAGCAACATACAAGCCTCCAGCCTGGAGGGCCAATCCAAAGTCGTGATGACCAGCCACCTCATAAACAGCAGCTATGCACAACAGTGGGTAGGGCCCACGGTCACGGTGGCATTGGGGTGCGAAGTCAAGCTCCCTGGACTGCCGCTGGCAATCAAGACCCCCAAAGGGGTGACCCATCACCCACATATAACAGGACAGGAGATTGAAGCCATCACCAATGGAAAGGGGGTCACTCACCGACAGCTGGCCATTGCTGCTCTGCCGCAGGGTACCCAGCAGCATGGTAGTGCACACCAGCCACTCTTCACTGGCCCAGTGGTTGAAGACTTGGCCAGAACCTCGGTTGGACATGGCCAGTAAGGAGGAAGCAAGCAGGAGCACACCAGAGGTGGATGGAGAGTGACTGGGAATGAACTGGGAGGAAACCGCATCCTAACGGTTGACCTTGGCCGGCAGATAGCGGCTTGGCACAGCGGTTCTGGTAATCTCTCTCACACACACACATACAGAGTCACAGGGTGGACACATTCCTGCCTGATAAGAGGGAGGGAGACTGACCAGGGACCGTGGGAGGATAGGATTGGGAACCTTCCAGGGACCTCCGTAACAGGACACATCCGATCAGCATGCCTTCCTGTGGCTGGCCTCCTGCTCTGTACCACCCGCACACCTGCAGGCATCTGTTCTGCTGCCCTGCTGACGGTGGGGCCCCAGATGCAGGTTCCACTACGAGCATATCATTGAGTGGCCCTGAAAGCATGGGGTGGAGGGCTCCTGGTTGGTCTGTGTGGCCAAGCATGTCCCATTACACCTTGCCTGGGGGCTACAGGCAGCTGATGTGTTGTCGAGTCTTCATGCGTCCGTGCTGTGCAATGGGTAGGCATCACTGAGACCCCAGACAGGTGTGCAGCCACACCCATATCTCTGAACCAACCACAATGGCCCTGTGACAGTTCACCCATCAACATATGGGAGCCTGTTCACCTGCAAGGGCGTGGCAAGTTGGTGGTGGTTGTGGAGTAGAGTTCAGATAGTGTTAGAGGGAGCGGAGAGAGCGATTTGGGGGTGTGTTGAGTGGAAGAGAGAGCTGTGTGAGAGAGGTTGGGGGTGCAGTTGGAGAGCAAGTGGTGCAAGTGTGTTGATGTCGTGAGGTGCATTGGCGAGCAAGTGGTGTGAGAGGCCAGAAGCGTGTACAGAGCGTGATCAAGACGTGTGAGTGTGACACATTGTGGGGTGTGTGGGGGGAGTGGTGGTGATAGTGTGGTGGGCTGCCTGCGGGTGAGAAGGTGTGTGCAAGGCGTGCGATCACCAGGTGGGGTTGTTGTCTCAGGGTTCCTGTTCACAGGGTGTGTTGCCTGGCTGGGGCCTGGTGAGTAGTTACAGGGTGCGGTGGTCAGTGCACAGGGAATGGGCACAGTGGTGGGAGAACGATGCCCGTAGTAGGCATCCCTCCTCACCATCCTGGCAGCATGCTTCAATCTTCTGGACCAGGCATATGAGCAATGGGCCACCTGGATGCTCCCAGGCTGCCGTTGGTATACCCATGGACCCCGCTGCAGATGGTCAGCCGATCTGTACTGATTGGCAACAGTGCAATGGGGGGGGGGGGGCGGGCGCAGGTCAGCAGCATCACAGCAAGTCTGTCTCATGCTCTCCAGGTTGCCCCTGAACATTTATTGCTGTTGGGTGACCCTACCAACGCGGAGGCTGGGTTGGATGTGGACATGCAGCAGTGACTGGTGGGAGACCATACTGGCCACGTGGACCGATGAAGAATGGACATCCCATTTCTGGATGACCGGCTCCCTGCTGAGCCGGGTTGCAGGCATCCTTGCCCTCCACCTCAGGAGGCATGCAATCAATATGTGCAACACTATTCCTCCTGTGATGTGGGTGGCGATAGCGGTGTGGCGCCTGGTCAACCCCGACTCCTGCAGGAGCATTGCTGAGCAGTTTGGAGTGGGGGCCTCGACTGTTAACAGGGCCCTGCATGAAGTCTGCAACCTCATTGTCGAGCTGCTCCTTGAGTGGGTCATCTAGCTACGGGACCCAGAGGTAGTGATCCGTGGCTTGAGCACCCCCAGGCTACGCACAGATGGAGCCAAAGGAGGGGAACACCCCCAATTACAGGAGTGTTCCCCTCTCCCTGATGCGGGCCCCCCCACCAGCATCACTTCTGTCTTGTCAGGATTTAGCCTCAATCGATTCGACCTCATCCAATCCCCCACAGCGGCCAAATACCAGGAAAGCAAGGAGACAGCAGGGCCTGGGTCAGATTAAAATGATATGTACAGCTGGGTGTTGTCAGCATATTGGTGACAATGAACCCCTCAGCTACGCACGCCCTCCCCCCAGCTGCGCATGACGTCCTCATATACACACTGAACAAGAGAGGGGTCAGAACGGAACCCTGGAGAACCCCACATGAGAGATCCCCATGGGACAAAGTACAGTCCCCTAGTAGTGCCTGCTGTGATCTATCCACAAGGCAAGAATGGAACCATTGCATAACGGTCCCATCCACCCCAGCCAGGTCCTGCAGGCGAGTCACCAACATCTCATGGTTTACAGTATCAAAACGTGCTGATAGATCCAGTAGAACCAGCAGGGTCATATGTCCCCTATTCAGTTCTACCAGGAGGTCATCGACCAAGGCCACCAATGCTGTCTCTGTGCCATAACCTGGATGAAAGCCCGACAGCATGGATCAAGGAAACTGATGTTATCCAGATGAACCTGCAGCTGACGGGCCACCACCTGTTCAGTGCTCTTCCCTAAAAAGGGAAGGCTAGACAGGCCACCTGTCATCATATCTTTATGATGACTATACCTTCAGGATATAATGAAACACCCATCTCCTAGAACAAGCCTTCCAACAACAAAAGGCACTATAGAATACTGTCAACAAGAGACAAACATGCAAAGAGCAACCATCCTACTTAAAAAGCAGCAAAATCAGTGCAAGCTTGAACACTGACCTTTCTGAATGAATGCTGCTTTTAAATTTTTGGAGGCATTGTTAGCACCTTCATAGCTGAAGCTGAGTTGGGTTTAAAGATGAAAATGTGTTTCATGACCAAAGATACATCACTTGCTATTAGAGTAAAGATTTGGAATGTACTGGGGTATGGAACTAGAATAACCTCCTGGGAACAATTTTTACTGGCCCATCATCCACCAAATAGAGGGTATTAACTGGGACCCCTCAGGGCTCTGTCCTGTATCCAGTCTTGTTCAACTCTTTTTTAATGACTTTAATGAAGGAGTGGAAGAAATGCTTATCACATTGCAGATGATGTCAAAACTGGGATGGGTAGGTAGCCTTGGAAGAAAGAACTTAAGTTCGGAATAATCCTGATAGGTTGGAAAGTTGTGCTGAAATTAACACAATGGATTATATGGCCCTTGATATCTCTTTCAACTCTGATTTTATTTATTTATTTATTTATTTTCATTATTTATAGCCTGCCTCTCCTGCCTAGGCAGCTCGAGGCGGCTTACAAAAGTTAAAACATTTTAAAATATACATAAAATACACATGAAAGGGAAGCATAAGAATAAGAATAAAAAACAAAAATAAAACCCCCATCCTCCCCAGAATATTATGATATTCTGTCATCTTGGTTAGAGTCACTTTTCCCCTATGTGTGTCTCTACCCCTATCCTGAATATCTCAGGCTGGGTGCTGAATGCAGGTGTGTCTGCTTGTATGTGATGTATATGGAGGGATCACGTGATGATCACTGATTATTCTGATGAATCTACAACACCTGAAGTAGCCAACCTGGCTATGCGTTCCATGTTCAGTCTGTGCTTAGGGTAACCACATGCCGGATTTAAAAAATGAAATAAACCGAAGATGTGATTTTATATAATTGTTGTGGTTTCTATGTATAATGATGTGTTGAGTGAACATATTGTATTTTGGGGGGCTTAACCCACTGTTATGTTTCTTGATGTAGGGTGTTGGTTTTGCATCCTTTTTCCATTTATTCCTAGATTTTAAACCTGAATTTGTAATTAATTATTATTATTATTATTATTATTATTATTATTTATATAGCGCCAGCGATGTACCTGGTG
>QEPC01001706.1:1188022-1200767 GCA_003113815.1 Sphenodon punctatus | reverse complement strand
TTCATGAGGCCTGGAGGCCCCTATCCCTCAGAAAGGAGGGGGTTGGGAACTCCCCCTAACAATCTCCAGGATGAGGTGCCTAAGCTGGTGCTGCTGTGGCTAGGCAGGCAGGTGGCTTCCTGCCCAAACCTCATGGCACTTTTGCAGGGAGTAGAGAGCCCCAAGGGCCCAGCTTTCATAGCCAGCATTCTTGGGGAGAATCCCTATGAAGGTGGCTTGAAGGAACCCCAGCGTATTCCTAGGAAGGGTAGAAAATTCAGCTCTTCCCACAAGGGTGGCAAGAGGTCATGGAGAAGGGATTCCCCCTTCTCCTCATCTTGTGCTTTGTTCTGCCGATCCAGATCAGACCAGTCCCTCCCCCCATAAGGGCAAAGGCAAATGATGCAAGGAACACTCTAGATGAGGGGCTGAATTCCCTGCCCTTCCTGGGGATATGCTGGGGTTCCTCCATCACAAGAGGGCCAAAAGATCCCGTAGCAGGAGGAGAGAAGAAAGCTGCAAGTCTAACCACAAGGAAAAACAGAAAAAGAGGAGAGTCCCTTCCCCTTCTCTCCAGAACCATGGCAGGAGGATACGCCGCCCAGATCAGATGAGGAGGAAGGAGAAATTCCTGACTTCACTTCAGACAAGTCAGGGGAGCCCCTAGGGGTCAGGCTCTCTGATCCAGAGCAATTTGGCAAGTTCATGGGGAAGGTGGTAGCAGTGCTTCAACTGGAACCCCCTCCTCCCCCGCCCCCTGGGTTGTGAACCCCTAAAGAGAATAAAAGAACCATTCCCAGACCCATGGCAATGCTCTCAGAGCTACTCCTAGCCCTACCTGGATGCTATTCAGGAGGAATGGACCTTTCCACAAAGTTTAAGGCCCCATACAAATATATTATGTGCTTCTACACAGTCCTTAAATCCCAGGAAGGGCTAGTAAGCTTACCCAAAGTGGATGCAGCAGCAACAGACTTGGCTACATTGGTTGTGCTTCCAGCTGAGGGGGAGGGATTTCCTAAAGATCCCTTGGACAGAAAGGTAGACGTTGCACTCGGAAAAAGTTTTACGGTTTCCTCATTGGCCCTGAGAGCCATGGCTTCAGCCTCCAGGTTCTGTAGAGCAGTGTACTTCTGGGCATCGCATCTGGGACTTGGTGAAAAGGTTGTGTCAAAGGAATTGAAGAACAGTTAAAAAAACAAAACAACTAGCCTTGGCCTTAGCCTCAGACGCCACGCTGGATGTGGTGCAACTGAATGCCTGTGCCATGGCAATCAATGTTGTTTTCCAATGCTCACTTTGGCTCAGACCCCTGGAAGGTCGACATATCATCCAAATCAGTCCTAGCTAGTGCACGCTTCTGGGGGAGGGGGGAACTCTTCGGGAAGACTATGGACAAAATGCTCACCACAGAGCTCAATAAGAAGAAAAAGTTGCCACTCAATCTATCAGTTCAATCCTCAAATGGTCCTTTTGTCCCTGTCCGTACTTTCGAGACCAAAGGAGCCATGAGTCCTGAAGAGAACAGTGCACCAATGGGTACAGAGGACAGTGTAGGTGAGGAACCTTCAGCCAGTTCTCTTTCAAGAAACAACAGACAAATGGGAGTAGGCCCAACCCCAGCAGCAGATGAGAGAGAGAGAGGGGAGGCTGCAGCTGTTCACCAATCAATGAGGTGCTACCTCATTGGACGCTTGGGTTAGGGAAACAGTCACGAGGGAGTACTCAAGAGAGTCCGCCTCCCCCCCCCCCGGGGGGCTATTTTGTACTGTCTCCAGAATTAAGGTATGCAATAAAATGCCAGACCACACTCAGAAACATTCAACCCCTCCTGGATATTCTTCCAGGAAGTACCCTCAACTCAGAAGTGTTGTGGAGTGTGTCTCTTTTTCTTTACAATTCCCAGTAAGAATGGAGATGTCTGAGCCATCTTGGATCTCAAGTTCCTGAACAAGAGGATCAGGTATAGAAAATACAAGTTGTAGACCCTCCGTCATTACAGCCCTACAACCAGGAGGTTTCCTAACCTCAGTCAGTGTGAGAGAGGCATACTTCCATGTCCTGATTTGACCATTGCATCAACTGTTGCTCCATTTTGCCTAGGGGGAGAGGCACTTACCAGTACAGAGCTGTCCCATTCAGCCTGTTGTCCTCTCCAAGAATCTTCACGAAGATCCTAATGGTCCTGGCGGCTCGCCTTCGAGAAAGGGGGATTCATGTGTTCTCCTTTCTTGATGACATCCTTGTTTGAGCTACCTTGAGAGCTCAGAGTGATACCTATCGACAGTCATTCACTTTCTGGAATCCCATGGCTTCCTAATCAAGAAATGGTGTTTTTAAATGAGACTCTTTCATGCATTGCCCCCCACTGTCCATACATCTAGCTGCTTATTTGAAGTTGGTGTGTGGGGAGGCACGCTCCACCACCCCCTCCTGATGCTCTCATTTAAAAACACCCAAAGAGAAAAGTCACCTGATACCTTCACAGTCACTGATACATCTAGGGGTGCTACTGGACATGAAACTGGATATGCTTTTCCTCTTGCAGGAGAGACAAGTGCAGCTCATCAGTATATTGGACCACCTTCAGTCAAAAGACAGGTCAGACCTGAAGTTCTCAGCTTGGCTCTTAGGCACCACCCTAGCATTGTGCCTGGGTCACAGTCAACTGGGCCCGCACCACTACAGAAAGCACTTCAGTGCTTCAGGAAGAGAATGTGATGTGGACGCATTGCTTGGTGTCTATTGTGAGACGTGAAAAAGAGCCTGGGATGGTGGACAGTACTAGATCAATTTTCTGTGAGAATGTTGTTGAGAAATCCCCCCCGGTTACTCCTAACTATGGATCTGAACAGCTATAGTTGGGGGTCCACCTAGGTTCGACTTCTACTCAGGGTACCTGATCCCTGATCTGAACAACTATAGTTGGGGGTCCACCTAGGTTCCACTTCTATTCAGGGTACCTGATCCTCAGAAGAGAAGTTTACCACATAAAATTCCTGGAACTGAGAGCAATCTGACTGACTCTGGCAGATTTACCCCCCTAGTGTTGAAGCAGCATGTTCTGATCAAAACAGACAACACAGCAGCAATGTCATATATCATCCATCAGAGGGGATCCAAATTAATGTCTCTTCAGAAGGAGGCGGATGCACTCTTTTCATGGGCAGAGAGTGCATCTGCCTCAATAAATATGATTCATATTTCAGGGGCCTTGAACATACAGGTGGACTGGCTGAGCAGGAAGAAAATGGACCTTGAGGAATCGTCCTTGGATTTCCAGGTCTTCCAAAGGATTATACAGCGCTTTGATCAACTGGTTATGGATTTGTTCGCCTCTAACATGAACCACAAGGTTTCCATGTTCCTAGCAAGGACAGGGCCGAACTTAGGAATTTCGCGCCCTATGGCCCTTCAGGCTGCTGCCCCCATGCCAAGCCCCACCCCCACATTGCGTGTTCATCGGTTGGGAGCCCCACGTGCACGATGCGGCATGCACCCGCCTAACACACATCCCCACTCACCTCCCATGTGTCCCCATGCATGGAGCAACCAGGGAAAACGGTGGATGCTCTGTAGGTGCGGATGAGTGGGGGGTGAGTGGGGATGCGTGTGCAGTTGTGTGCATGCCCCGCCCACGCACCAGTACGCCCACGGACCCCCCCCTCCTGGCGGAGCCATGTAAAAAGGACCTGTGAGGAGCCACTCGAAGAAGAACAGAAGATTGCTGCCTTGTAAACAAGGTTCTTTGAGATGGTTCCGAACATTCTCGCAATACCCACCCTTCCAGCCTCGCATGGATTTTTTTCTTATATTCCTAGAAAGGGTTGAAAGGAACTGTCATTCTGAGGGGAAGAGTTCTTTTTATACTAGAGGAGCTTGAGACCATCACGTGGTTTAATAATAATAATAATAATAATAATAATTAATAAAAGGTTAATGAGTCATGACGGTAGGTCGAGACTTAACAAGAAATACAGAAATTAAGAAAAGTAACAAAACATCAACAGTCATAATGAGATAAAATCAGGAGGGTCAAAAGAGATAAAATGATTATAAACATCTATAGTATAAAATGACTAATAATAGACTATATCAAAGTACAAAAATGAAAATCATCTTCTTTTGATTAAAGACATGGCCAATTTTGCAAGAGTATGAATCATAGTGGAATCATTTACGGAGAATAAAAAATTAAGAGCTGCTGAGACCAGTGGGATTTATTATAAAGTGAAGGAGCCAAAAATTTGAAACAAATTTTCTCTGTGAGCGGACACACAAATAACATATGGAGAAGGTCTTCAACTTGGTTCATCGAGCAACTACATACTCTTGAAAGGTAAGGAAGCCCCTTTCTTCTAGCATTCAGCACCCTAGAGCGAATGAAATCAAACCCGAGGAGCATTAAAGCTCTTCTCAGGTGTGGATTATCCAAAACAGTGAGATAAAATTCTCTTCCCAGGAGTATCTTAAGGTATTTATATAGGGATGCTGATTTTAATATCCCAATCCTTTGCCTGTCTTTACTAATTGCTAGGTCCGTCAGTTGTCTAATACACAAACATTTAATTCTGGTGTCAGAAAGAGAAGACAAGGCCCAGCATCCGGAATAGAAGAAGTAATTTTTTATGCCACAAAAATGAACATAATGAGGAATCGGATTCTGCAAGACAGAGACTTGGAAATCTATCATCTGTCATGGTCCGTACCCTTAGCCACAAGGAAATCTGGACCAGATCCAATTTTACCTCAACCGGTAATGCACCTGTTTCAAGGCACCCTAAAGCGGCTGGGTCTTAGGGACAGACAGAATTGCTCTAAGGAACTGGCTTTGAAAGAACTCCATTTTAGTTCTTAAAAAGGGGCCCCAAACCTCAGCACCATAAAGGCTTGAGGACTAGCTTTCATATTCAGTAATTTTAGGGCGGGAGCTATAAGTTTCCCGCTGTCTGATCTCCAAAATTTTAAAAGACCACCTATAGATTGGTCCATTTTAATTCTAATATAGTCAGCCTGTTTGGACTACGTACCAGAGGCAGAAAAGGTTAAGCCCAAGTAACAGTAAGATTTAACTTGTTCTAACTTGACATTGTCAAGGAACCAATTGGATTTACGTGTACTTTTAGCTGCTACAAGAACTTTAGTTTTCGTATATTTATTGACAAATGATTTCTTTTGCAGAAAGAGCCCAAGGCTACCATAAGTCTCTTCAAACCCAGCCTAGCATTAGAAATTAAAACCATGGGTGAAAACAGACATGACACTAACCACCCTTTAACCACCCTTGGTGGTTATTTATGCATGTTGCAGGGCTGTATTGGGGCCCTATGCAGCCCTGCAACATGCATAACTAACCACCAAGGGTGGTTAAAGGGTGGTTAGCATCATGTCTGTTTTCAGCCAATGTCATCTACATAAAGAAGTATTGACAGGTGCCTATGACAAATAGCCACCAGAAAAAACAGATCGCCATTACTATTAAGTTCAGAGACTATTCCATTAATAAAAAAGTTAAAAAGAAAAGGAGCCAGAACACAGCCTTGTTTGAACATGGTCTATTATTTGAATATGGTGAGCATGTCATGCACAACCCAGTTGTGAGAATGTTAGGTGCCATCTCGAAGAACCTTCTTTACAAGGCAACAACCTTCTGATCACTCACATGGGGAGGAGTTGTTTGTAAACAAACAACTTTATCTCCCAGTCCAGTGGTGTCCCAGTGTCCCCCTGCTGCTGTAGCACTACTAGCAGGCAGATGGCAGAGGCAGGTGAGGGATGGGGACCCAGGCAGCAGGCTTTGGCTGCCGACAGCAGCCTCTGGCCATGCAGGGAGAAAAGAAGCGGGGGGAAAAGTAGCGGGGCGCTACCAATGCCAGGATTGCTGCCTCCCAGAAAACGCTGCCCAAGGCCTGGGCCTAGGTGGCCTGTCCCTAAGTCAGGGCCTGAGCAAGAATGAAGGGTCCAAAAGTGGAAGAAATGGATGCTTTGTCCAGTCAGTGCCACAAGAGCCTACTGTGTATGCCTTCCCACCATTTCTGTTAATCTCCCGAATCATGCAGCAGGTCAGAGAGGAGAGAGCGGACCCGATCCTGGTAGCCCCATATTCGCCAAGGAGAGACCTTGGTTCTCAGATGTAGTCATCCTGTCAATTATAAACCAACTTTGTCTCCCAGATCATCCAGATCTCCTTTTTCAAGACCTATTCCTGCATCCCCGCCTGCAGAATCTTCATCTGACTAATGTGGCAAAGGCACGTGGAGGCAAGGTCCTCTGATTCGTATAATCGGGCTTGGAGAAAGGCTTAAGAGCTAACACTTTGGAGATGCAAGCCGAGCTCCCTTGAGCATCATCACTTGTGGGGATGGAGTCTCTTTATCTTCACACTCCCATGGGAAGAGATTCATGAGAGCAGCACACCTTCTCTGCCCTCCAGTGCAACGTTGTTTCCCTACAAGGAGGCTGACCATGGTTCTCAAAGCCCCCTTTCAAGCCTCTTAGGGAGGTACCACTTATGTTTGTGTCCATCAAAACTCATTTCCTGGTAGCCAGCACATCGGCTAGGAGCGTTTTGGAGTTGGGGCCCTTTCCTCAGACCCAGACTTTGTGTGTCTTCCATCAAGACAGAGTGGGATGTAGGCTGGATCCACCCTTTATCCCTAAAGTAAATTCCAACTTTCATAGGGAAATGGAGTTAATCCTGCCTTCCTTTTGTCCCAATCCTCAGACCCCGCAGGAAAGAGATTGGCACACATTCAAAGTGAGGAAGGCTCTGAAAATTTATCTGTTCAGAACCAGTGCCTTTATATCAGATTTGGTTCTCTTTGTGGTCTTTGAGGCTTGCAGTAAGAGAAAGAAGGTTTCTAAATCCACCTTGGCCTGGTGGCTTATGACTTTTATTTTGGAGGCCCACAAGGCAGCCAAGTTACCTTCCTTGACTAGGGTGACAGTACATTCCCTGAGCGAAGCGGTAACCAACTCGGCTCTCTGCAACAGAGCCTCCTTTGAAGAAATATGTAGAGCTGCCACCTGGTCTTCGGTGCACTTGTTTACAAGACACTATTTTACAAGTACCTCGCCCCTGAGCCCCCGCTAAGTACCCCCCATCCCAGGCCATCAGCCTATTCCCTACCTCTTCCAGCCCTTGCTACAGTATGCCCTCCACCCACTACCCTCTGCCCCCCTTCCCTGCACTTGACCGACATTTGGCTGAGTACTAAATTTTCGGAACAAGGCCTTGGAAATTCAATACTCGGCAAACCGAGGCAGACAGGCCAGTCCTCGGTAAATTCTGAGGAAAAATGAGGACCAAGTTGTAGCACTAATTGAAAAGATGACATAAGTTGTATTGTCCAACTCACTGAATGGATAGGTATGGATAATCATACCTTACAATGCCAGTTTACTTTTTAAAAACTCAATATTGTGGATTTTATTCAATCCATGTGCCTAAAGCAGGGTTAGGAACTGGGTTGAATGGGTTTCTCAGGTGAGGGTGGGGATTTTAAAGAGATTTTATTGCATTTTTATTGTATTTTGTCTTTTTTATTAAAGCTGTCATGAATCTTCAGAGAAGTGTGGGGAATAAATTTAAATAAATAAAAAATAATACACTATTTTACAGTTGAGGCAAGAAGCTGCTGTGAGCAAAGTTAACTTAATGGCACTTAGTTAATTTAAGGGTTGTGTTTTAATAGGTTCATGCATGTACTTTTCTCTTTTAGCATTTGTAGGCATTATTATTGCATTATAGCATACTTCTTCTGAAACCGAACAATGTACTTTAGAACTTAGAATGATCCAAGTAACCATAGTAACCAGCTCTTCCACAGTACAATTGTAGAGAATGTTATGGCTTTTTACTGCCCCAGAGTTTAAACATCCTAAATCTTTCAATGACTTCATAAAGGTATTGGGTTTTATTTATCATAAAGGATTTCAAAAATTTGGCAGCCTCTTAGCTTTCCTAATATAAACAGAACTGAAGTGGCTCATCTTGGGAATACTGGAATCTTAAATATTTTGACTGAACAAATTAAAGTGGGGACAGACTTCACAGAATTGCTATGTCAGCTCTCAGTGGTGATGGTCATTTTTATGGACAAGGGAGCAATAATGACAGTGCCGTCTCCACATCTGGATAACAGACTATTCAAAGATCTTGAAGGGAATTATTTTATGTGTTATTTATGTAATGCATGTGTTTTATGATGATGTAATCCTTTTTAATGTAGCCCATAATGGGAGAGCCAGAAGGAGTAAGCTAGTCCAAAACTGGGTGGGCTTGGACAAAGTAGGCTATTACCTTTTAGAGTACAGACTGTGAGCAAAAACAAATGGAAATTTGGTAGCGGTTGTGAGGAAATTTTGTATACAACAGACATTTCATAGCTATAACTGCATGTAAAAAAAATAAAAAATTCTTGCTGTTACCCCAGTGATAGGGAACTGGTGTAGGCAGGTGTAGCCAGCATATTAATTTCGTCATGTCAACATGGTTTGGAACAGCATTGCATAGTATGATTTCATTTCCTGGTGGTAGGACCACCACAGAGCTGAATTGGTTTTAGCAATGTTGGGAAACATTGGGTGAGGCCACGAGAGACATTATTCCACTTTACCCCACATTCACCTGTGATGCAGTAGACTGTATGGCTGGAGGCAGCTAGATGTTTGCCCACTTCCACCATGGGGCGGGCAGCCAACTGCGATGGGATACGTTGACCAGAGAAGGCCGTGATGGATTGTGTGTTACTCTTGCGCCACCTGGGCTAAAGTTTCCCAAAGTTTCCCAATCCTTCTGTCAGGATCCGTACAGCCCCACCCTGTGGCAAAGCCTGAAGATCAGGCCTGGAGGAACATGCCCTCCCCACCTGCCAAATATCTGGGGGGGAGTCCGCAGAGCATGAGCACACTTTTTGCCCTCCAAACAGCTAATGGAAGGAGGGGGCCAGGAGGAGCACATGTGCTCTCCTTGCCCACCAAACAGCTGATTGTGGCATGAGGAGTTCTGGAGGAGCACATGTGCTCTCCTCACCCACCAAACTGGATCTGGACAGGAGGGGACCAGAGGAGCACTGTTTGACAGATGGGGAGAGCACATCCTTTCCTCTGGGCCCCCCTCCCTGATCAGCTGTTTGGCAGGTGGGGAGAGCACACATGCTCCTCTGGGCTCCTCCCCTCATCAACTGTGTAGCAACAGTGGGACCGATCTTGCGGCGCAGCAGGAATCCAGCCCCGTATGGTTGGCTCCTTGGCCAGACCTGTGGTGTGGAGGGACTGGTGATGGCTGTGGGGAGAGGGGGCTGCTCATTTGGACTGCCCTCCCCGCTGGCCTGAATTGTGGTGATTGTGTTCACCCTCCCTGGAGAGGGTGAGGGATCAGGCTTGCCCTGTCTCGTGTGACGTTACCCATTAAGGACCAAAGTCTAGTGTATATATATTGTCTAGAAACAGTTTTCATATGTTTGTGAGCAAGTACGTTAAGATATTCAGCAATTAACAAAAATTTCTTAAAGCATTTGGAATCTCTCTGGTACAAACATTGTAAAGGGATCAATTTAAGGAGCTTCTATGCAGACTTTGTAGATCTGAGATCTATCATCATAACATTATGGGCTGAAGCTTACTGGATGTTTTTAGACAAGCACCCATTACCCGCTGGTTTCCATGGGTAACTGGTGGGGAGGCACTTGTCTGAGAACACCCAGTGTCCCAGATATAAATAAAATCCCTACTGATTTCAAGCAATGTGAATTTTGCCTAACTGCAGGATATGGTCAATTGCTAATGTCTATATGCTATTTATATGATATATTTTATAGTATTCACTTTGTTGACTGTCTTAGGCTATGTTCCTACAAGTAGGTAACAAATATCGGGTTACTTATTCCAGTAATATTACCCAGCAGATGACTACCTACAAAGTTAATGGTCATGTGAATCATTATAGAGGCACAGTAGTGCCTCTATAGTTAAAGTGAGCAGCACTCTCCATTATAACCCACCCCCCCAACATTCTATGACCCCTAAATTAGAGGTGGTTGGTCCTGGTGATTTGTCATTTTGTAGTGGTGGTGGTTTGAGTATGGGGAGGATTGTGTCCAATTTTCGTATGACTCGATTGTAAAACAAAGAAGTTAGAACCGTTTGCTTGGATGTGGGTTTTTTCTCTTTTTCACTTTTGGTGACTTTTTAGTTGACTAATTTTCTGGTGTGGTGGTCAGTTTCAAAGCCATGAGAAGGTGTTAGGCCCCCCCTCCCCCAGTTGAATTTTCTATGTCCACTTTTTCAGTTGGATTGAGGAAATGTAATTTAGTTTTTGTTTACAAAGCAGTAAAAAACCTAATGTTAGTGGATGGGTAGAACTCCGGGAGTGGCTGCCTCAACAGCAGGTGATACAGAACATGTGGATGTCCATCTCCTCACTAGGGATTCTAACTGCTGTTGTACGGAGGGAGTAAACAGCCTATCAAGGTTTTCCCACTAATGCTCACTTGCCAGCCCTGCCAAGTCCCCCCCCCCGCCCCCAGTGGCTTGGGTGGAATATGGGGGAGGAACGTACGCCGCCCTGACCACCCACCTGCCTGCCTGTTGGCATCCCTGTCTGGCTGCTGCTGCCTCCCACCGGCAGACCCTCACAAGGACTCACAGTTGTTCCTGCTGCTGCTGCTGCTCCCCTTGTTTACACTGTTGCCAGGG
The DNA here is from genome assembly GCA_003113815.1 of Sphenodon punctatus. Taxonomy (NCBI): domain Eukaryota; kingdom Metazoa; phylum Chordata; class Lepidosauria; order Sphenodontia; family Sphenodontidae; genus Sphenodon; species Sphenodon punctatus. Next base: position 1,190,090 of record QEPC01001706.1, on the reverse strand, counting down.
TTTGCCCACCACCACCAACATGGTAGCACTGCCACTTCCCCATGGTGCCTGGGGTGCTGCTGTCGTCAACACTACAGATGTCATAGCTCCTGCCGCACGCACCAGGGTAGTATTGCCGCCTTATTTGAATGGCCTTCAGTGCTGTGCACATGCGAGTCATCATCATGTTCCCTATCTGGCATGCAGGGACTACATTTCCCAACATGCCAGATAGGGATCATGGCACTGGCTCCCATGCACACACGCGTGGCACCGCGGGCCCTTCAAACAATGCAGCAGTGATTCCTTCCCAACATGCCCTGCACGGCCCGGGACCTTTGAAAATTCCGGAGGCAGCCAGACAAGCGGGCGAGCAGTGCGGGCCCTTCTAAACTTCCATCGGTGGTGGCGGTGATGAGAGGCAGGCAGGCAAGCAAGCAAGTGAGTGAGCAGCCTGACTGCCAGTGGCCATCATAGGAAGCCTAGGATTAAAGCTACAATTTGGTCCTCAGAAAAAGTTATTTGCACAGGAGCCACAACTGAAGAAGCAGCTCAGTTTGGTGCCAGACTATTAGCCCGCAGTCTGCAGAAATTGGGTTTTCAGGTAATTTTTACAGACTTTAAAGTTGTTAATGTTTTAGCAGTGTGCAACATGCCTTTTGAAATCAGTTTGTCAGAATTTACGAAAAATAATAGACCCCATGCTAGTTATAAATCAGAGCTTCATTCTCTAGTGTGCTACAGAATAAAACGTTTAAGAGCTACTTTACATATTTTTTCAACAGGAAGCATCACAGTAACAGTGCCAAATGTAAAGGCTGTTGCCAGTGCAGTGGAACAGATTTATCCATTTTTGTTTGAAAGCAGGGAAGAGCTTTTATAATACACCACTTGCTGGTTAGGTGTCCTAACCACGCACCTTCTAAAGACTGCTGCACATTGGACTAAAAGGAAAACTGGACCAACAGTAGATGAGGAAATATAAACTTTTACTTGTTCATGGCCACAGTGTAAACTCCAGTTCCTTTAGATTTTATTTTGAACACTGCTGTATTGTAAAAACAAAAGTTTACAAGATATACAATTGCTGCTTTTGAAAAGACATTCTATTTATTTTTGCAGTAATGTCAGTGTTCATAAGCAACATGCCGGCAAATACATTACACGTAGAGATACAGAGCTGGATTTCCTGCTCTGTGTGTCTGCGGGTATTTGCCAGCAAAGCCACATGGGGGTGGGGCGGGGGCGCTTTCAGACCAGCCGAACCCTGTGCATATTCTGGCTTGTGCATTCCCTCCCACAGCCAAAATATGACCGGTGTGTGTGTGTGTGAGGGGGAGGTGTGAAAATGGTCTCAGTCCCAAACTTGAAAGAGGGTTTTTTTGGTGGGATTTTTTGCTATGCTGAAGAGAAGACTGAAGCAAATGACCTACAGTGACAAGTTATTTTTTTCCTGTTAAGATGGAAAAATCTTTTATTCTAAAGAAGTCACAGTAAAAAATAAAACAAAAGGTCAGCTCTCCTTGTCCTGCCAACTGGATTTGAAAATAGTCACTGCGAACTTCCTTATCGTGACTGACCTTCATTATTCAGGAAAGACTGTTTTCTTGGACCTGAAGTGTAGTTGCTGTGCTAATTAAATCCTGGGCTATTTCCAGGGGGCTGGCAAAATGTTTAGCCATACCATTGCTACTGTAATATAGTGTTGTCCTAATGAGATTTTCCAACAAACAGGAAGGCTTGGCCTTGGTATGTAATTTCTCTGGTATTAATCTTGGACTTGAAAGCCAGTATTGAGTTTATCCTCTTGATTCCTTAACATGTGGAACAAAGGAGAGGTGACAGTTAAAAGTAAATGAAATGCAGCTTTTAAAAGTTTCAGTTACAGGTGCATCTCTCTGGGCCTGGTCAGTGAGGAGAACAATACTGACCTCCTCCTAAGAACCTTGAGACTTGCTGTCCCCCCCCCAAGTGTACCCCACATATATATATATACACACACACACACACAGTTCCCATCCCCTGGCACACACCCTACAGCTACCAGCTTTACACACACACACACACACACACACACACACACACACAC
>QEPC01001706.1:1111935-1162015 GCA_003113815.1 Sphenodon punctatus | reverse complement strand
GTATTTTCAACTCTACCCCCTTATAATACCCCAGGGCCTCTGCCTGAGCCAGAATCAAATCGACCTTGCTTTTCCCTTGAGTGCCTAGAAAAGTAAAAAAAAACAAAGGATCACACAAGGCATCCTCATTGAGGATTCTCAAGTCAAAGTGTTGAATTAGCTGCAACAAATGGTAGACCGGTTGGCGCCCAGGGTGCCTCCCTGATCCCCCCATCATCTGATTCAACGGTTCCATCAACACCCTTTGCCAGATGGACATTCCAATCACCTACCAATAGCAGTAAAGCCTGAGGGTACAACCCCTCAGCCAACAAAATATCCTCCTGTAGCATCTGCCAAACCTCTACCCGATAGTATTGGGATGAAAACGGAGGGATATAGACATTGAAAATTAAAAATTGCTAGACTCTGTTCTCCCCCCCCATTGTAATAACCCTGCTTGATATTCAGGCCGTAGGGTAGGGCAAAATGTTAAGAAATAGATATCTATGATGCTTTCAGCAAACAGTGTCTTGGAGTATTTTCAGATGTGAAAAAAACTTGTAGAAAGAAACCATCTAACCTGATGAGATGGTTAAAACATGGTTGTTGTGACATCTGAACCATTTTACCATGTGTGAAGTTCCCTCTTCAGAGTAAGTGGCTAGAGAATTGTGACCAGAGTGATGTATAAATATCTAAATGAAACTGGAAAGTCGTGACTTTCCATTATAGAAGCAGTGGCTAAGCATTGGCTAAGCATAGCAGGCCACCAAATCACTTTATCAGACTGTAAAATCTCACTTCTCAAGGGAGCACGACAGTGTAATCCAACAGCAAAGCAGTACTGAATGGCAATCATTTTAATCTTGGATAGCTCTGCAGTGAAGGAGAAAAAAAATCAAACACTTTTAAAGTTTAAGTTGGGGAACTGATTATTTAGGGGATACATACTAGAATATGGAGCCCTTCATCCACACTCCAAGCCAAGCGATCCTGAGCATTGCTGCTAACATTTTAGGCCCTCCCTTCCCTGAGACAGTGCCCTAAATCAGCAGCCATTGTGTCTTTTCCACTCGGTATGTGTGTGCATTTTAATGAATACTAGGTTCTTTCTTTACCAATGATTTTAATACACTAATGGCTCATTATTTATTTAGCTTTTTTACAGTCTAAAGGTTCCAAACATGGGTCAGTATCCCATTCAGTTCAGCATTGTTCAAACACCTATTAACCACTCTTCAAATCAAATCAGATTTTATGTGGTGTGACCAAAGGTCATTGCCATAAATAAAAATATCAAATTTACAGGATTTCTAATACAATAACTATAAAATAAAATCATCATCTGCCTGCAATAAAAAATTTGCTACTGCTACAGAAATTTCTCTAGAGGAATCCTCTAAGAGGAACTTCTCTAGCTCAGAGGTGTTTCTGCTGGGTCTCATCAGGAGAAAGTGGGCCAACCACCACTCCCTCAAATAACCACTCTTCTGATTGTGCAAACATAACTAAAGTAAGGCATTGATGGAAAATGTAGGCTGAACCATTTGGGTATACATCCAGAAATGTGGCACTTCTCTGGACCAAAAGATGTTCTCTTCATACCCCACATTCTTGCATTGCTGCATATCCTACTCCATGTTACCTCAGCTGTCTTCTGGATGTGACCTTGTGTCCCAGTGCACCATCCAATGTTCCTATAGGAGTGGCACTGCCCTAAGTATATGTACTAGCAGGCCATGCTGGGTAGCATCCTAGCCACTAGGGAGAAACTGGGGAAGACCACTGGAAGGATGAGAATTGGCTGGTCAGAGAGGCTGCAAGTAAGGAAAGCCCAGAGGCTGGGTGGCCAGGGAGAAGCTCACCTCAGAGAAGGTAGCCCAGGGCACCAGAAACTGGGAACCCAAGGCAGTCACTTGCCTCAGGGAGACGGTACAGGTAGAAAGGCTATATGAATTTTAAGAGACTTGAGGGTGATTTCTGTGCTTATCAGTAACTCAGATGAGGATAGAGAATGGTTTCTGAGTTGTCCTCTGGAAAAGACAAATGGTATTGACTTGGACTCTGCAAAGACTTACAGGGATTCTGCACCTTCTGATAGTTTGCTTCGTCTAGAAAGGAAAAATACGACTTTCCAAACTGCTAGAATTCTTTGAGCATTCAAGGAGTTACTTCCTCTTTGCCAAACAAGGGAGCCAAGATGACAGCAATCTGAGCATTTAAAACTTTTTACTCATTTGACAGTCCAATCTATTAATTAAAATTTCTTCATGTAATGTTCTAAGCAGCATTGTGTTCCTTTCTGACCTCAAACAGTACTAGAAACCTTATATCTAAGATCAGCCAAGTTAGCTACATAATGGAAAGGTTCTAGTTATTTATGTTGTTTTATTTTTAAAATTTAATATCCCGCCCCCTCCTGCCACAGGCAGCTCGGGACGGCTTGCAACATCAGTTCACACAATATAAAACTATAAAAACATAGAATTTCCCCATCCCCCTCTTTCCTCCCTCTCCCCCATCTCCCCAGCCAAACGCCCGACGGAACAGCCAAGTCTTGCAATTTTTACGAAAGGAGTGGAGATCCAGGGCCAGCTGCACCCCCACCGGAAGGGAGTTCCACAGCCTGGGTGCGACCACTGAGAATGCCCTCTCCTGTGTGGGCCCCCCGGAAGGCTCCAGGCACCACGAGAAGGGCACACCCCAATGACCACAGGAGCCGGTCCAGTACCAGGGGGGTGAGGCGGTCCCACAGATAGGCAGGGCCCAGATCGTTTACGGCTTTATAGCTTAACACCAACACCTTGAATCGGGCTCAGAAGACTATCGGCAGCCAGTGCAGAGAACGGAGCACTGGTGTAATGTGCTCCCGGCAACCCAGTCCCACCAATTATGCTTATGTGCTTGTGTGGCTCCAGGTCTTTGTTGTTACTAGAGAAATAATATCATCCTTACATCTGTCAAGTCCCTGTGCAGCCTTCTTCAGTTGCTTTTGTAAATTTAGGTCAGATCGTGCCAATTGTACAGGTATCCACTACATCAACCCCAGTGTGATATGGTGGATAAGGTACTGGACCTGGGAGACCAGGATTTGAATCTCACCCTAGCCCAGGGGTGGGGAACCTTCTCGAGGCTGGGGCCAAATGTACCGGGGGCCGCACGTCAAAATAAATTAAAATAAATTAAAATCAGTTTAAATCAAATCAATTAAAAACAATGAGTGTACATACAGACAGTACACTCACACAGTATTCAAAACACACACAGCCCCAAACACACACACAGACAGAATATTTAAACACCCAAAAAAACACACACACAGAACATTCACACACACACACATTCTCTCAAACAAACTTTCATACATACTGTTGCTGCTGCCGCTGATGTTACTGTAGTGTTTGCAAATGTCCCGCAGTCATTTCCTGAATCTGCCGTGCTGGAACTGCATTTCCCAGCATGCCAGATTCAGGAAATGGCTGGACTTGGCATGGAGGGACATTTGCTGAGGGGGAGAGGTATGTTTTTGCCAACTGCAAAAGTCTGTGCGGGCTGTACAACAATGAAACGGTGATAGGGTTGCGGGCCAGATGAAATTGCCCTGCGGGCCGGAGGTTACCCACCCCTGCCCTAGCCAGTGAACTCACTGGGTGATGGCCTTGGGCAAGTCACAACCTCTCAGCCTCAGTTCCTTACATGTAAAGTGGGAATACGTGTATCTGTTTTTCTCTGTGTTCTTCCTTGTCCATTTTTAGATTGGAAGCCCACTGGGCAGAGTCCTGTCTCAGAAAATCTGTGATTGTAAAGTACTACGTATGCCTTAATAGTAATTGGAAATAGAGGCATTCAGTATCAGGGCTATAATGTCTATATACATAGTCCCTGGCTGTGTATAGTATGTGTTAGGTTCTTTATAGAAAACCTCCTTGAATGAATGCATGTTTAAACACAGCTGGGAAGTTTGTTGTCATCAGTATGCTGATGACACCCAGCTGTACCTTTCTTTTTCAACCAGCCCTGCCGTCTCATTGCTATCTCGTTTCCTGGCCGCTGTGGGGGATTGGATGAGGTTGAGCCAATTGAAACTCAATCCCGACAAGACAGAGGTGATAGTAGGCAGGGTTGGTGATCTGGGGGAGGGGGAAGCCCCCGTTATCGGGGTGTATGTGTCTGTCCTCCATTGGTTCCATCTGTGCGGAGCTTGGGGTTACTCCTGGATTCACAGCTGTGCCTGGATCAGAAGGTGTTGGCTGTAGCCAGGGGTGACTTTCACCAATTACATCTGATGAAGAAGCTTTGCCCATATGTCTCAGACTCAGATCTTGCCATGGTCATCCATGCATTCGTCACCTCGAGGCTAGTCTATTGCAATGTGCTCTACATGGGGCTGCCCATGTTGACAGTCCGGAAGCTGCAACTGGTGCAAAATCCGGTGGCCCATCTCCTAACTGGGACGGGCCGCAGGGAACACATTAAACTGGTGCTCCAGGCATTGCAATGGTTACCAGTTGTCTTCCGGGCCCAATTCAGGGTGCTTGTTTTTATGTATAAAGCCCTAAATGGTCTGGGTCCCACTTATCTGAGTAACCTCCTTATTTCCTGGGCCCCGGACAGCCCCTGTGGTTGTCTGGGGGTGACTTCCTGGAGGTCCTGCATTTTTGCTGGGTCCGGACGGACTGGAGGGTGTTCTCGGAGGCTGCTCCGTCGCTGTGGAATGCCCTTAGGTGGACCTCCGCCTCAGCCTGAACCTCGTTACTTTCCGCTAGCATTGTAAGACCTGGCTCTTCCGCCAGGCACTTGGCAGGAAGGGTGGGATGAGATGATTGATTTTGTGGGTAGGCTTATTTTGTACAGACCACCACGTTTATGAGTTTGCTTTTATTGCTGATTTTATTGTATTTAATGATTTTATCTTTATTGTAAGCCACCCCAAGTCACAATGTGGTGAGAGGGTTGAGGTAAAAGTGCAAAGAATAAACAAACAAATAAACAAACAAACAAACAAATAAATAAGAGCATTTAGATAAAGATGCAAAGTCACAGACCAAAATTCTTGCGGCACTACAGTGGTGGAAAGGGATCAGAATACAGTTCCCCTTAAGGAACTCTGTGATTCTCATTCTGTAGAGAAATCCATGGCAGGCCAGGGGTATAAATATCAAAAGAGAATGCTAGCTAACAAGAACGTCAAGCCCCTTTTGCCTAGAAAGCCAAACCTTCCTGGTTATCCCCTCAGAAACAGCTTGAGTCTAACAACAGCCCACATAGCTAGCTGGACCTTGCAGGATACCTGCAAGGTCAACAAACTCAGATTTAAAAATTGGCTGTTGTTCTTTAAGCAGTAAAGTTTCATATAGTTCTGAACCTATAAGAGCCCACAACATAAGCTTAGGCTTTATTTTTCTCAACTGCTAAAACAATTCTTTAGTTTGAATCTGCCATTTCTTTATTTTACTTTTGTCAACCAATTCTGCTAAGCCCCTGTCTTGTCAGCAGAGTAGAGTGTGTTCAGGTTCTCTGAGCCTTTACTTTTTATTAAATGAGTTAATTGACACATAAAAGGATCAATAGATGTAGTAGTAGCTGGCATAATCTTGCCAAATTCCATGCTGTGATTTAAAATCAATTCAGCAAATCTTCATTGACTGAAAAAAGAACATATCTGAAAATGAAGAGGTTTTGAGTTTTAAATTGTACCCAAAATCAGTCTGTGCATCTTAGCATTGGTTTTCAGTGTTTTTAGAAGGGCATGGGGTTGCTCCTGACCCTACCCAGGGCTGCTCCTGATCCACCCCCGGAGCTGCTCCAGGGATGCACCCCTACATCTGAAACCAACCCAGCGAGTTCCCCAGGTCATGGTCTGCCTGTGCAGCGCCCTCCCCCACACACCATACAGTTGTGAGCAATTTCTTGATGCTCTAGGATGATGCCCACAGCTCTATGATGTTACCTGGGGTAACAGCTGACTGGAAGCAGAGCAGCAGCATGGGTCTGCACATCAGACAGACAGCTGCTCCGCTTTGCCCTGGATTTGGCTGGCCTGCTCCACCAGCGGTGCTCTGGGATGTTCCAGAACACTGATGGCGGCGCTGCCCTGGAGCAGGCAGAACCTGCTCCGCCTGCACATCTAGAGGTGGCATCTTTAGACAGATGGGCTACCTGGGGGTGAAGTAGTCTGGCATGGCCAGCACCAGGGCCACCCATCTGTCTGAAAGCACCCATTGTCTAAGATCATAATCTGGGTCTCTTCAGCTTAGAGAAGAGAAGACTGAGAGGGGACATGATAGAGGTTTATAAAATCTTGAGCGGTGTGGAACGAGTAGATCGGGAACATTTATTTACCCTCTCAAATAGTACTAGAACTAGGGGACACTCCATGAAACTAGCTGCCGGCAGATTTAAAACAAATAAAAGGAAGTACTTTTTCACTCAACGTATAATTAACTTATGGAATTTGTTGCCAGAGGACGTTGTCAAGGCCAGTGGTATAGCTGGGTTTTAAAAAAGGACTGGGTAAGTTCTTAGCGAGTAGGTCCATTAATGACTATTAACCAAGTAGCTTACGGGAGCTGGGAGTGAACAACAGGGAATGGATTGCCCGTTGTGACTGTTGGGTCTTCTCTCATGTGATCGAGATTGGCCACTGTCGGAGGACAGGATACTGGGCTTGATGGACCATTGGTCTGACTCAGTATAGCACTACTTATGTTCTTAATGTTTCACTTTTTGAAAGCTAGCTCAGGAAGTAAAGCTGTTCAACTTCTGCTGGCTTTTAAAATATCTGATACTGTTGTATCCCTCCACCACCAAATTTGGGGCATTTCAAACCATTTTTTCCCTTCATTTCTGAGGTATTTATTCCAGTGCCCTGTGTTGTTTTTGTGAAATGTTTAACACACACAGAACATTCTCTTTACTAAACAAAAGGTAAAAACAGATCTGCGTCCAGAGGGACCGCTCCCTGTGCCGCCGTGTGTGGAAAATTGTGGGCCATATAGCCTTTGTCTGGCCAGGATACTGAACTGATGTGCATGTGGCCGGGAGGCCGTCCTGCCAGCCGCACAGCCTGGGTAGGGTTGGCAGCACAACAAATGTGTGGGCAGCTGGCCCCACCCACGTGGTGCTCCCAGCAGCCCATGACAGGCAGCCATGGTGGCCAGTGAAGCACAGCCATCTCCTTCAGCCATGGTGGCCCCCAGTCTGGGTTGGCCATGTGGGAACAGACATGCTAGCCCTCTGCGGCCTGGTTGGGTGGGTCTTAGCCTATGCTGTGAGCTCTGAGAGTTTCCGAGGTCACTGGCTGGGGTAGCCGCCAACACTGCTGAGGGCAATCCCAGGCAACATCTGGAGGTACGTTTACACCAAGTCCTGGGCCAAAGTGGGCCAAAATCACGTCTGTTTTTACCCGAAGAGACAGCAGACTTAGAGTTTAATTTTTTTTACCCAGTCCATGGTCCTATCTATATATGAAAAAAGCCACATTAAAAGTTTTGAGTTATATTGTTATCACTTATTATTTATTCAGTCTTTACTATGACAGTCTCCTAGTCAGTCAGTAAAAAAATGTGAATAAATGCTAAGCAGAGGCCTATGAATTCAGCCCCATTTGGTCCCTGCTTTGCTAACAGGAGAATAACAGTAAATTGCTCTTGTTACCCCCTTAACATTTTACCACCCATATTTTTTGAGCCTAGTGAAACACTAGCCTCAAAATTACACTGTATGCAATATATAGTGTAATGTAGAGAGACAGTGATTTGCATCGTTCTTTCAATTTAGTTTCTGGATTCTGTTTTGTTATTTTTTTTATTTGAGTAGTCTTTACAAGCAAGTTTTCTCCTGTTTTGTGTTTGAGATCTTGTCTCTCTGTATTCAGAGTGGATGATGAGATTCAGTTGGGGGATCACAGGCAGAGTCTGACAAGACTGATCATGAAAGCAATTACCCTCTGAACTCTGGCATTATGGAGAGTGACAGGCATACTGAGTGACATTATCTTGGCCAGCCTGGTGGCAGTGGAATTAGCACTTTTAACGTCTATATTCTACATAAAGTCAGTGATTCTAACACTGGGTATGATCCTCACTTTATTAAAACCAATGGAATTTTTGCCATTGACTGCAGTGGATTCAGGATTGTACCCACCATGGTTTGCTAATCCACCATGGAAGAAGAATGCTCACAACATTTTTAGCCTTTGGCATTCCCTCAGGCTAACACTGAAGATAAACCTTTTACTGGGGTTGCCTTTACCACTGCATGCTCAGAAGATCAAAATCTAGACAAACTGATGTAGTTTTGGATAGCATATTCTTTGCTCTCCTCTTGTGGACTTTGGTGCATGATAACATAAGTAGACATTTTATAATAAAGATATAAATTACTGCTTTTAGGAAGAATTTTTTTCATGTGTTCAGTCAAGAAAACTGGTCCTAATGCACTGCATGCTATGTTGCAAATCATGTTCCTTTTCTCTTGGTTTTATTGCCTATGTGAAATGAAGTATTAATACTGATGTTTTAACCCTTGTCTTCTGTCACAAATTGAACTACGTTTTTCGTGTTATGGGGTAGATTTCTACCCCAGTTCTTTGGCACTTATAGTGCTTGAATGCGTGAGCCTGCAAGAAGTGTGATGGGGTAGATTTCTACCCCAGGCCTGGGTATATCTGCCTCATGGTAAAATAAATTGGACTATGTTACTACCCCAGGGTCTTTTTGCTCACGTATAAAAAATGGCTAAGTAAGCAACTTTCCTTCAGGGATATTGTGTACCTGTGTGCACAAGCAAGAGATGTGCACCCAGGGTAGGAATCCACCCCAGCACAGAAGATAAGGGTTAAAATCATCAGACAGCTGCCAGTTTAACCAAATAAAATGTGTCTTTCTCCTCTATGAAGAGCCTGCTCTTTCTGTAAAACCAAGGAGCTGAATTAGTAAATTTCTTGGTTCCCTTCTAATTTGGGTTCAGCTATGACTGAAGTAGTTCTGGTTCAGGCCAAAAATAGTTTGGTAACCGATTCGGTACACCTGACCCAGTCTGAACCTGTTCATATGGGAAGATATCAAAGCGGGGCAGAGCAAGTTAATGGATACAGAGTTGTCACAAGTGTCACAAATATTACTATTCTCCCCTTTCCTCCCAGCCCAGTCTACACAAACAGAAACGGTGGCACAGAACATTACAGTGACACTGACTACAACAATCTCACTGTGAGTCGGTGGAAGACTTGTAGGAACAAATCTCATATGACTGCATGCCCTGCCCCCCTCCTCTAACCACTAGGTCCCTTTCCAGTAAATAACACTTGGGGGAAACGTTGGCCGGAACGCCCAAGAACCAGAACATCATCTCCGTTGAGCCCTCTAATCCATTGAACTCCATTGTCTGAGCTGAGGGTTCCCTTGGATTACACGAAGCCTGGACAGGCAATGAGATGGAGACCTGTCACTCTGTCAGGCAGAACCTAGACTGACAGAGGCAGGAACCACTTCCCTCACCACATTGGTGGAGGACGGCTGCACTCTGTGCTGCCTGTAACTCTGCAGGAGTCCCCAGTCTGGACCTATCATTGGGGTCTTTCCTGGGGCCTAGCCTCTGTCCCAGCTCCTCTTCTTGACCTACTTTCATTTTTAGCATGAGACTGCAGCCTTAAGCAATTCAGCTAGTCCTCGGTTTCTCTAGATGGTCTTCCTCAGCCATATGACCCTCATCCTTCTTTGAAGCCCTAGATGTCCACTGCTTGAAACAGACCCTGTAGCACCCCTGCTATCCATCTAAGTTTTCAGTTACCCCGCACCCGCTTAAAAAACCCAACAACATACCATTAAAAAGGACAAAAGGTTAGAGAGACAATATCGTCTTTTTAACACACTTAAATGGTGAGAGCATTTTATATTCAAACCACTGTATGGTTTTGTGGGATTTAAGTTCAAGTATGGAAAACCAAGTGCATATGTGCTTAATTTTTTGAAAAAGAGGAAGGGAGCTTGTGGTGATGAAAAGAAGCAGAGTGAGAACTCAGGGGAAGACAGCATAGCCTGCAAGTCTGCAAACCCATTTTACCATCCACCACAATGCTGCAAGACTTGTGAAACCCGTTATTCAGCCAAAATAAAACTGTGAAATTACTGTCTTAGCTAACAACTCGGAAAAGAATAACAGTATTAAAGGTGATCAGTTATTTCTATACTGTGTACTGTAATTCTAATTAAATATAGCTGCCAGCTTTCGATACTGAAAGTGTAATCAGCAATGAAACTAATTTGTGTCTGACCAAGGCTCTTACAGTAACTGATTACTTACAGATGCCAAGTCTCCAAGTGAAATTTTTGCCACCTGTTTTCAATTTCAGGATTGGCAGTCTTGCACTTCCAGAGTTTACTGGCATAATGTGGGATTGGACCATCTGTTGCTGTGTTTTCCATGCTCAACCGATAGTCAGCACACCACCAAATGGATTTAGGATGAGATTTCCTTGTCTGTACATGTGCACGCAAGCACACACATGAAGTTGCTAGGACATTCTTTGACTCGCTATTTCAGGAAAATGCAAATTCCTTAGAAGACAGAATTATAATTTTTAAGGGTTATAATTCAAAATAATCTTGAAAAATTGGAGATCTGGGCTGAAAACAAAATGAAATTAAAGGCAAATGTAAAGAAATGCACATGGGAAAGAAAAACTTAATGCACAAGTATAGGATGGGAGATAACTGGCTAGTTACCCATCAGCAGGAGCATTGCTGAGAAGGATTTAGTGGTTAGTGCATCACAAACGAAACATGAGTCAACAGAATGATGATGTTGCAGACAATGTCACTTTGGCTTATATAAAGAGTACAAAGGTTCTATCAGCAGTCACAAACTCATGTCCCAATTATGCCCCCCTCCCTTATGGCAAAGCAGCAGCCCCACCCACCCAAGTTTCCCTGCCAGCCTTGGCCTCCCCTGCAAAAAATGCAGTGCCGGGGAGGCCTCCCAGAGTAGCAGCAACCCTGTCAGGAAGGAAGGTTTCAGAGTGGCAGGGTCAGCACTCCACCCCTGCCCACTCTGAAACCTTCCATCTTGGCAGAGTCCTGGGAGGGACCCTTTGCTAGTGGCCTGAGCCCTGCTAGAATGTTCAGAGCAGAGTGTTGGACCTGCTCCCTGCCTGACCCACTGAATGTTTCCTAGCGGTGCTCAGGCCACTTACAGGGACCCATCCCCTAGAGTCCACGGCCTGGGCTCAACTGATCTCCATAGTAGCTACGCCCCTGGCTTGCTGCCTGGTTGTGGCCTAACAGAATACTACTACTATCATCGCTCAGGCCATAGTCATTTTCACAATGTTTCAACTCATTCCTATTGCTAACTTTGTAACATAATAATGTAACATTAGTAATGATTATTATTCTCATTGATAATTTTGCGGGAGATAAGAAACCTTTATACTCCAAAGAAAAGATGAAGGGGGGATAAGTTCTTGCTATGTATAGTCTTCTCGCTCTGATAAAAGAAGCCTCCTGCCCCTGGTTCAGGAATGGGAGAGCTGTTGTGGGACTGAGACTGCTTTGTGAAACTTACCATAATTTGATTTGCACCTTGACTGCTGTCTCCTAGTTCCCGTAGGAGAAGCTTCCTGCCCTGCCAAAGGCTGGTGCCATTTGGTTAGATGGTCATTAAGCAGCTACAGGGGCTTTCATATTTGCTTGCTTTTGATCTTATCTAAGTAGTCTTCTCCCTCAGGGAGAGGGGGATTTATTTTAAGCTGGGGTGAGGAGTTATTTTAAATGGGGGATTTGGGGAGTGGGTTGGTGGGTGGGAAGAAGTGCCATGACCCCTTGGTAAGAGAAGAATATTCACTTTGGATGGAAGGGGCTGTGTGAATTTGCCAAGCCCCCTCAGTGAGACAGGGTATTGGGCAAAAGGGGGGTATGGTGGGGTTTGGGTTGAATCAGGGTTTGTGCCCTAGCCCTTCTGTGAGGGGGGTTCAGGCACAGGAGAAGGGGGTGGGGCCCATACCAGGGATCCCCTGTGAGAAGGAAGGTATGTTGATGGGGGGGTGATGGGTGTAGGTTTTATTGGGATGGGAAATATAGGTATGTTTGGGATGAGGCAGAGGTGGGTGGGAGGGGTTTCTTTCTGAGGAGGGTAGGTTTGGGTTGGAGAGTGGGGTGTTTTCTGCCTGCTTCTGTTGTCAGTCTGTCTCCAGGGACACGAGAGTTGGGGCATAATCTTCAGCCACCCTTCCCCCTAAGGCCTTGTTGGTCCTTTGAGAGTTATTGTGCTTGGGGGCTGGGGACTAGCAATCAGGAGCCAGAGAGGGGGGACTTTTCAGGGGAGGTAGAGTGTTGGGCAGCTACTGAACCAAATGGGGTTGTGTTGGGCATGCGGATGTCTGCCAAGGTTTTGGGGTGTGGGGGGGACGAAACACTATCAGGGACATCAGGAGAGGCACCTCACGTCTGTTCCTGTGTCCCACTCCCCTCCTGTCTTGGGATATTTGGGGGTTGAGGCTAGTGGGACCCTGATCTGAAGCTGATGCTGCTTAATGTGAGGTCAGTGGCAAATAAAACATCTAACATCTTTGAATGGCCTCATTCAGGATGAGGCCACTGACTTCATATGCATTACAGAGACCTGATTGAATGAGGCATCTGGGGCTATCTTGTTTCACATGGTACTCAGTGCATCACCAGCCTAGTTTTAGGGGTTGTTGTTGGTGGAGTGGTAGTGTTCTGTAAAGACAGCTTGACTTTTCAAAGGTATCCAGTGCCTAATTCAAGCAGTATCAAGTAAAAACAGACATGATGGTGGCCAATTTTGGCCCACTGTGGCCTGGGAACCACCAGCATGTCTGTTTTGGTGCTGCCAGATGTTAGCCTGAGACTGCCCCATGGCAGGTAGGTGGCTAGCCTGGGCTGCGTCCTTGGAAAACTCATAGTAGTCACAGCCTGGCCTAAGGGCCGCCCACACAGGCCAACATGGGCTAGCTCATCTGTTCTGCCCTTCTTTACTTGCCGTGGGTTGGGGTCCGCCATAGCAGCCCGTCATGACTGCGGGACTTGGCAGGGAGGGATGCACGGGACTGTTCTTGAATGGTTCTGCTTGTTCCTGTTGGGGGACATCCCAGCAGGTGCAGACTCATTGTCCCCCCAGGGCCTCTCCTATGGTGTCCTGTAGGGTTCCATCTTGTCTCACCCTTTTGTTCAATGTGCATCTGAGGCTGCTGGGCAAGATCATTTAGAGGTTTGGAGTGAAATGCTATCAGTATGCCAAGGACACCCAGTTCTACCTCCCTTTTTCATCCAACTCGGGTCTTGCAGTCTCAGTGCTAACCCAGTGCCTGTCTGCTGTTAGGGACTGGATGAGGGTGAGCCGATT
The DNA here is from genome assembly GCA_003113815.1 of Sphenodon punctatus. Classification (NCBI taxonomy): domain Eukaryota; kingdom Metazoa; phylum Chordata; class Lepidosauria; order Sphenodontia; family Sphenodontidae; genus Sphenodon; species Sphenodon punctatus. The sequence goes on along the minus strand of QEPC01001706.1, from coordinate 1,148,668 downwards.
GAAATGGAATTCAGACAAGATTGAAGTAGTGATGACTGGTTGATCTTGTGTCTTGGAGGGGATTGGGACCTCTCTTATTGAGGGGGTCTGGACCGGACTGGTTACCCAGATTCGCAGCCTTGGGGTACTTCTGGACATTTGCTGTGCCTGTAACAGCAGGTTGCAGCAGTGGCCAGGAGCACTTTTCACCAAATCCATCAGATGAGGCGGCTGTGGCACTTCCTTTGTGACTCACATCTGGCCACTATCATCCATGCTTTCATTACCTTGAGGCTAGACTACTCCAATGCACTCTACATGGAGCTACCCTTGGTGACCGTTTGGAAGCTACAGCTGGTGCAGAACATGGTGACCTGGTTCCTTTCAGGGTGGGTTGCCATGAATGCTCATTACACCTGTGCCCTACAATCTGCACCAGTTCCCCATAGCCTTCCGGTCACAATTCAAAGCCCTAAACAGTCTGGGCCCCACATATCTGAGAGATAGCCTTTCCTTTCGTTCTCCACTGCAGCCCCCGCAGTTGGCCGGGAGCACGGTCTTGCGGGTACTGCCAGCCAATCTTGTCCATATGACAAAGGCCTGCAGGGAGAGATTTTAAGTTGCTGCTCTAGTACTATGGGCCTCCCTTCCCCCAGAAGTCTGTCAGAGCCTGAGCATATTCTAGAGGCAGTGACATGTACAACATTACTCTTTGGCAAAGCATTTGTCAGGTGGGGTTAGGGGGTGGGGGTGGAGGGGTTAGGGTGGGTTTTTCTTTTATTGAGGTTTTTAAAGGGAGGTTCATTGTATTTTTTTTGTATGTTTTATGTAAGCGGGCCTGAAAAGGTGGGATAGAAGTCTTAAACAAACAAACAAATAAATAAAAATAATTTTATTTTACACTCTACTACACCCCTTGGCTTTCACACACCACTGCCCACAGCAAGAGATAAGGCACTTAGTCCTCTCAACTCACCACCTGCTGAGTTAGTCATTATTCTATCAAGGACAGCAGCTTTAACATTATGGGACACCTGAAATTCTTTCTTCCCCTCCAGTGGTAACCACTGGGACTAAAGAATTCTTTAACTTCCAATACACTAGAGAAGTGGGAAGCAATCCAATTGAAAGCCCTGCTCTAATCGTCCATAGTTCTCCCAAGGATCCTCAAGCTGTTCTTAGTCCTCTCATGTGGATGCCAATAGAAATAGAATTCTTTTTTTCCCATAATGTTCCAATTACCCTTATGTCAGAATGATATCCTCTCTGCTATAATTCAGTCACCATAAGGAGAGCAAAGAGGTTCTAGAATTAGTGCAAAGCTATCCTGTTGTACTTAAAGGCACAAGCTGGAATGGTTTCACTCAGGGTAAAGCTTCAAAGGTAGGGATGTGTGAACATGGTTCGGGGTTCGGCCCGTTCGCGAACACTCCGAATCCGAACCAACGGACTCAGTTCGGGGGGAGGGGGACCTGGTTTTCCCTCCCCCCTCCAGGCTGCGCGGGTGGAAGGGGCACCAGGGAGCACCTCCCCCCCGCCCAGCCTGGGATTTTTTTTTAACCCCCCCTCCCTCCAGGATCGCCTGCAGCCCTACCTGGTGGTGCTGTGGCTCCGGCCCTGGGTCCGGTGGAGGGCGGGTCCGTCAGTGGGTCTGCCAGCAGGGGCGGCGCTCCGGAGCACTTCAGGCCACTACTAGGCCGTCCGTGTCAAACTGGAAGGCCTAGTAGTGGCCTGAAGTGCTCTGGAGTGCCGGACCCGCTGCTGAGGCCACTGCTGGACCCCCAGGTAGGCCGGGCTCTGGCCTTGGGTCCGGTGGCGGCCGCGGTAGTGGCGCTCTAGAGTGCTTCAGGCCGCTACTAGGCCTTCCAGTTTGTCCTGGAAGGCCTAGTAGTGGCCTGAAGTGCTGCCGCTGGCGAACTCACTGCCAGACCCACCCGCCGCACCACCAGGTAGGGCAATCCCGGGGGGGGGTGGTGTTAAAAACAAAAAATCACAGGCTGGGCAGGGGGGGGGGGAGTGCTCTCTGGCACCCCTTCCACCTGCGCAGCCTGGAGGGGGGAGGGAAAACCGCCCCCCACCCAAACGGTCCGAACACCGAACCGCTCGGTGTTCGCACACCCCTATTCAAAGGACTCCAGGCTCCCCCACCTCTTTAGAGGAGTTTCTGACTCCAGTAACACTAAAACCAGTAACTCCGTCGACAGTGTAGTTGTTCTGGTTTTATACCAGTGTAGCTGAGGTCAGGCTCTGGCTTTAAAGAAGTTCACCAAAGCTGCAAATTTCGTGAAGGAGAGACTGATGGAAGCTACCCACAAGTAATGTCAGGTAAATGAACAAAGGAAATACAGCTAAAAGGCAGATGCTGTAAGCAGATGTATATGCTTGCAGTGATGATCAGACTAAAGAGAAGGACTATCCATATAGTGTATGTGCAAATGTGTGCTAACAATATTCTTATTAGCTAGTACACTTTAGGCAGTATAAACATACACATTAAAAAAAACCATAACTTCTTGCTCTTCCCTCAAAAGGATCAGCAGACAGCAGCTGTTTACTGATTTAGTTACAAGAGAAGGTTAACCAAAGTTTCCAGTAACACATGCTCCATCTATGCTATTTCTAATAATCTATGACATTCTTTTTCCAGGGTTCTTTTCTCCAAGAGCTAGTTGCCCCAAATACCAACAGCATTGCTCCTAGTGAAAGACCAAAAGATCACATGCACCACTTTTCAGATTCAGTTGCTTACCATTAATTGACATTGTGTTCCAAATAGGCCCCCTTGTCTCCCACCCAGCAGTGTAATTTTGATTTGGAACACAAATAAGGACCTTTGTGAATATTAAACACTTTAACTATAAACAGTAAATCTGGCAACCAAAAAACCTAATCCTTTCAGTCAGCTTCTCTGCTGGCTTGGATAACAAAAAAAAAACCCGTCTTGCTGTCAACAAGGCTGTAGAGAAAAGACATCACCAAGGATCCAAAGCCCAGACTTCTATTGACTTCAAAGGTCACTGGAACAAGCTCCCAATAAATCTTGCATGGAGGTCTGCTAGCATGAATCCCCATTGCCTGCTAAAGTTCCATTATTTTAAAATGGGACTCCTAATGGTTTCAAGGTTCCACACTGGCAGACCCAAGTGCAAGATCCCTGGTCATCATGATTTTTCTGCCTGATGTTTTCCCAATAAAATTCAGCAAAGATACATGATCATGGAACATCTAGATATTTAATGTTACGAGGACATACTCATTTTCTCTTTTATTCAACATGCTACAAAGTAAATATGCTCAGAATTATGACTGAAAAAGTTATAATTCTTATAATAAATTATTATAATAGATAAGTATGTCATCAGGCCATGACTACTGTAGTAATTGTAAGGGTAGAACAAATGTGATTAAATTGCAGGAAAAATTATTTAGGTTAAATGCTAAGTAAACTTTTCTAACCATAAGAGTAATTAGGGTGTGGAACAAATTTCCATGAAAGATTGCGGCGTCCCCATCTTTATAAATCTGATTTAAAAATAAGAAGTTTGATTTGTCAAAGATGGCTTCCTTAGAGTTGATCCTGGTTCGGCGCATGGGATGGTCTTTTTTTAAATACACCTAGGCCAAACATTTGTGCAAAATGTAATTGTGATGAACGTTTATATTCAGATCTTGAAATTTTGATTTTCATATTTAACCAGCCATAGAGCTGGGGTGAAATTGAATTCTGAATAAAAATTCCAACGAACATTGACAGGTCTCTTTTAAGGTCCCTTCTAAATCTTCAATTCTACTATTGTAAACATGGAAATTCTAGGTACAGTTGCCAAGAAAATTTAAAACATCAGGGAATCTAGTCACAAAAAGTTAAAATGAGATTGCACTTATGTTGTGGACAAAGTCTTAACAGTGCCCCAAAGTCATTCTAAAGCATTCATCCAACAAAGCTTGGTGTGAGCAGCATTTCAACCATAGTTGTGTTTGTGCCTCAGTTTCCTCAAAGGGAAAATGCGCTTAGTGGTCTAGGCCTGACATGATCTGGTCTGGATATAGGGCGCTCTTTTCCAATATGTGGAAACTCAGTTTGCACTTTGCTAATAAGCCAGCCAGCTCAACTAAGTATTGTAAAGACCATTTATTTATAAGTGAAGCTATGAGACTTAAGACTATTATAAAAATGTGAAGCAATAATTTACTTAAGTTCAAACAAAGACATAGTACAAGAGAAACAGTGTCAGTTAAAAATACATGGTTTAAGAGGACATTTCTGTTCAAGGAACAGATCTGTTACAAGTTCAAAGATCTTAACATCTATAAGATATAACATGCTCTAAGTATTATTGCTATGGTTGACTCAATGCATCATAAAGAATATACATTCATATTACCCAGTCCTTGTCAGTCCATATTTCCATATGGATATGAGTAATGATCCAAGGAAGGAACTGCTTCTGAAAAATCAATTTCTCCCCTCTTATAGAATGAAATTTGCTTTGAAGTCAGCTAAAAATGACGTCAGGTCAAAACTGCTGACAGGGAGGGTTTTCTCAGAGTACATAGTGAAAAGCTTGTTGATACATACTAAATCAGGTTGCTATCATCTAAGATAGATTAACAATGAGTAAACTCCAAACAAACAAGGCCTCTTCCTGCCCTGCTTGGGTGTCATGTCTCTTGACTCTAGTCAACAGTGAATGTTGATTTCTTTAAGAGACAGACTGGCTAATTACATGCTGATTACATCTCCTATTCCAGTATCTGGTCAAGAGTTCAGTAGAAAGGTCACTATAGGACAGCTCTTTAGGAAGTCATCATATAGAGAGGCCAATTCTGATTTCCAATACATTAAAACACAGATGGTAAAAAAATATATGCCTTTATACAGGATACATGACACCACGTCTGGTAAAGGCTGTATGGTTATATCCCTACTGAATCAGATGGGCTGAAAGTTCAGTGTTCCAAGCGACCACATTACTAACTTTCTCAACAAAGATGAAAACAGGCAAGTTGCTTCCTATCAGTGTTTCCTCCTGAGCAGAGATTTTCCAGACTCACTCTGCCTGTTTTTAAGGGACAGTGTTGGAAAGTGTTGTCTTTGACTGTTAATCCAGTCCAGAAAATAAACCTTTCTACAGAAGCTTTTCCAAAACCTAGTATTGAAAATATCAAATCAAATCAAATCTTTATTGGCTTGACCCTAGGTCATCGCATAACATATATTCAAATAGACATAAATAAACATACAATCAAACATAGAAAAATGTACATACATAGATAAGAAACAAACATAATCTCCAATAACAAATACACACATTTAACTGTATTGAAAATATTGAAATAAATATCCTTTTTTTTCCCTGTCAGTACATACAACTTAGATTTAAACAGGTGAATCAGCCACTGAAAGGAAAACAGATGTGCAGCTGACTGATTAATGTTCATTGCTCAAGCTGTGTGGCATGTACAAATTCTAAGCCTCCACAGCGGTGAAAAGTATATTTGATTTTAAAATGCCTCACAACTCAGTACATTGTTACTGGGCACATTAGCATGGACATTTATCTTCTAAGTACATGATTTAACATTATTGTAGGAATCTCTTTAAAATGTCTAATGAAGTGGGGACCACAGTGAAAGCACAGCTAAAGTTAAGTTACACAAATATGGATTAATCTTGGTGGCATCATCATAACGCACCAAGAGGGCATCATCATTGCTCTCTTCCGGGTTCCATCTCCACAGAGAGGCATTTTCAGTTGCTGCTCCCATATTGTGGAACTCCCTTCTCCTTGGTAAGGAATTTTCTGGGAAAAAATCCCAGTCTAGGTTTCACTAACAGATGCTCTCACGCTATCCACATAGGAACGGACCACACTGGCTGACAGGTAAAATCTACTTCCTGTAAACCTAAGAGAAGTAATTTTTCAAAATACAAAGCCAAAAGAAGGAAGGATATTTGATATACAATATCATTTAGATATACAGGAGAATGAATGAAAAACCAGATTCAATAATACGTGAACGATTTCGCACCGTACTTATAAATGATTTTAAAAGTAGAATAATAATAAATAAAAATGCCATTTAGAAATCTAAAGTAAGAAGTAGGAGGGTTCAAAGTGATTTACAATCCTTGACTAGTTCACTCTCACAACAACCATGATCACTACTATTCTCATTTTACAAACAGAGAATTAAGCCTGAGAGATACTGACTTGTCCAAGATCATCCAGTGATTGCATGGCTATATATTGCTTTTGAAACTTAGGTAAATAAATATATTTTGTTATATTGCTACTGAAACTTAGGTAAATCTGGTGAATTGAAAAAAATGAGAAAATTAATTATACTCAACTTTCTATAAAAAATGTAGAAGGGAAATGGCAATAAAACTCTGAAGAAAGTTGTAAGATTCCTATTTTCTTCTACGTATTTTGCTAGTATGTATTGCCAACGTTTGCTACCAAAGGAAAAGCCTAGTTTAAAATAAAGTCTCTGCCTGCCCTGTGCAGGCTCAAAGAAAGTTCATTCTTCCTAACTACTCATGGTTAGTATGCACGTGAGACGTATGGTCATTTATCTGCGTAACAATGGAACAGTAGATTTATGAAAACAGTAGATTACTGACTCTTATTTTGCTTTACTTAACAGTACAGAGATTAATTTATTTTTTATCTGACTATTGTGACCAACCACTATGTGGCACTGACACTGTACAGCACAAATTACAATAATGTTTTTTTTCTGATTCCAGATTCTACCACCTTATTTGTTATTCACATTGAAAAATACATCAAACCTATCCATTGAGACTGCATTTAGTAGAAATTGGTGCTCCTTACCTCTGAATTCTGGGGTGGGGAGGTTGGGAGGTGTCCACATCATACCTTTTCCCAAAGTGTTGATACAAAAATGCTACAACATACACACCAGTTTTAACTATGGCCATAATGAAAACTAACCAAGTTTAAAGGGTTTCTGGGTTTGGTTTTAAAATCCTTCTTAAAACGGATAACTCTCTCCTAATAGGAGGGGGGTGGGGCGCGGAACGGGGACGGGACACCAATGTCTGGTTCTTTAATAATAGTAAAATCAATAAAGCAAAAACATCACCATTGCAGTTCATGATTCTGTTTTAATGCACCTCTGACTAGCAGGAACATTTTGCCAGCATCACTTTGATCATAAAAGAATCTTGCCTTCTGACCTGGTGCGCAAATATTTTATTCTTATCCAAGCCATGTCACTTGCACCGCTGTATCATAGGGCTACTGGTGTTGCCGTTACATAATTCCCAGCCTGAACAACATCATAACTTAACCATAATAATTTATTCCTATCTGAGAGAATGTGCAGCAGGGTTTGACCTGAGGGCATTTATTTTTGTAAACAAACTATCAATCTGCTTCCTTTTGGTTTGGGTCTGATATCCATTACAGAAAATGTGTTTGTTTTCATATGAAGGCTGTGGCATTCTTCCCCTCTACTTAGTATCTCTAAACGTACCTAATACTATATTTCATACAGAGATGTCTAAATGTATAGACCCAAGAAAAAGGGTGGTATAATTTATGGATGTTCACAGTTAGTGAAATATAAAGAAGGAACAAGTTATAGGCACTAAAGGTTACACTAACCAAATCCGGTGATGCAAATTCTTTATTTCAGCACCAACTATCTCCAAAAAGGAAGAAATTCATTTTAACACTTTGGCTGCAATCTTGATAACAGTCACTTCAATGGGACTACAGATGGTTTCAGTGGTTTCAGAATTGCTTTCTAAATAGATTGTCATAATTGATAAACGGTACCAGTATTTTAATTAATCAAACTGGTTGAGGTATTTCAGCCATTTCCCTTTTCTTAGTATTACTTTTTTAGCAAAATTCTGTGCTATGATAAAAGCATCTTTGCTTCTGTGGGTATTTTCAGACATGACGGGGGCTCAATTCGCCCCGCCACGGAAACACCCTACTGATTCCTCGCAGGGGCCAACACGTAATGGCCAACAGACGTGTTGGCTTCTCCCGGCGGGGAATCTGGGGGGGGGGAGGCGGGGCCGTGCAGCACAATGTGCAGCCGCACGGCCCTGCCCCCCAACACTCCCTAGGCCACCCACCCTCTTGGGAGACGGGTGGGCGCTGCGGCCAATGTGGCCGCAGCGCCTGTCTGCATTCACCATGGCCCGGAATCCCGCCATGATTCCGGGCCGTGGTAGGGGGACTGACATTACGGTCTCCTTGATCACGGGGTGGGGTGGGGGGAAATCACATTCAACATGCAAACGGAGATGATCCAGGCAGGACCTCCGTTGGCGTGTTGAATGTGATTCCCCCCGTGATTCACAGGGGTGAACATCTGGGGGGAACTTCCATTCCCCCATCAGACATTACGGGATCACGATCACCATGTGGGGATTCAACGTGGTTGAGTGTGATCTCGTAACATCTGAAAATACCCTCTATTCTGAGTCAGACTCTTAACACTACTTGTACATGAATCTCTGCTACCAAAAAAGTGTCAGTTGTCACCTCCTTTGTTGTACTAAATGAAATATGAATACAGTTGCCAAGCCTTTGATGAGCATTATTTTACTTGGGACACAGAACATTTGCTGTCATATTTAAAAGAAAAAGATAATGACCTAGTTTCCTTTTATTCTACATCAAAAAGAAACATCATTTTCCATGGGAGTCGTGAATTCCCTTTTCCATTGGGGGGAAGCACTCGTGAAAAGCGCTGATTTGCCAGCACTAGAAATTTAGGTCTTCTAAATTTATCTATAGGATGAACACCTCATCAGCGTAGAGAAGAGACACGCAAGTCCCCTTTTACATATTACTTTGTCAAGTAGCTATCAGACCAAACTTGTGATGTTTTTTTTTGTTTTTTTTCTGTTTGTGAGAAAGCACTAGCACATATTGGGCAAGTGCCCAATCCACCTTTACCTGCTCCATTTTAAACTGGAGCTACAGGGTGCTGGTGCATTCACATTACCAGCTTACAGAGAAGTAATGAACATGGAGTGTTAGCTCAAGAACTTCCTTTCAGGGATGTTTGCACAGGCTTGCTGGTGCTGCAAACTCCCTTCATACCACACCTTCTACACAAGGCTAGGCAGTAGGGTCAGCACTCCGTGTTCCTTTCCTCACTGTGAGCAGGTTGTATGAATGCAGCCTTATGTTTGCTAACATGATGCCAATATAAGATGTCAACACAACCCTTAGCAGCCAGCGTCCAACTTCGAGTCCTACTTTCAGTGACAAACAGTGTGTCCAATCTCATGCTCCATGCAATCCACATGCAATTTGCGTGCAAGTGCGTTGTGGGGACATTGTGCCACACAGGACCCGCAGATTCCGCACGCAGTGGGTTTGGGATCATGACCAGTGTACACACCCTGTGATGATATTTGCAGATACAAGAGTAAGCAGGGATACAACTGTAGCCTCCTACCGTATATTCACTAGTGGATGAAAGGCATGTGTGATACCCCTGCTACTTGATGGGTCACTTGTTACATTGCTACTTGGAAAATATAATATTTGAAAGGGTCCCATGTCTCTCTCCATTTGACTATCAGTGTGTCCCAGGCCTGATGTGGAGGGCATGGCTTCAGATGTGAAAGATGATTCCGTCATCATAGGACCATTTCATTTTTGGCCTGTTAGTCAAATCTACCTGCAAGGGTAATATCAGTATTATTTTTTGTCATGCCTATTAAAAATGTTAGCAATTAAGATGTTCATTTTAGGTAAAATCAATAAACAATTGTGCCAAACTCATAGCGGACACCACTTGGTTGCTACAGTCTTAGGCCAGACTGAAATACTTCATATGCTTCATATTTTTAGAAAAGGTTATTGAACAGGTGGTTGCCTGTCAACTCCAGGCTCATCTCGACTATCAGATTCCTGGACCTGTTTCAGTCAGGTTTTTGTCCTGAGTATGGCATGGAAACTGCACTTGTGGCTTTCAGCAATGATCTGTGCCTTGCAATGGACAATTCTACCTTGTTGATCTTGTTAGACCTTTCAGCCGCCATTGATACAGTTAATCATGAGGTGTTTTTGACACAACTGCGAGATCTGGCTGGGATGTGCAGGACTGCTCATCCTGTTGGGGAGGATCCAGTGGGTGGTGATGGGAAATTGCGCATCGTCCTCTCAGGACCTCCCCTGTGGTGTCCCACTGGGTTCTATTTTGTCTTCCTTCTTGTTTAATGTGTATCCGAGGCCGCTGGGTAAGGTCATTTGGAGGTTTGGGGTGAGATGTCATCAATATGCTGATGACACTTGGCTCTATCTCTCTTTTTCATCTGACTTATTGCCTGCAGTCTCAGTGCCTACTGAATGTCTGGCTCCTGTCAGGAACTGAATGAGGATAAGTCGATTGAAGCTGAATCCTGACAAGAATGAAATGATGATGATTGGCTGGTCTTGTGACTTGGAGAGGATTGGGACACCCGTTATTGATAGGATCTGGCTCCCTCTGGTTGATCAAGATCTCAGCCTTGGAGTGCTTTTGGATCCCGTGTTGCACCTGCAATACCAGGTGGTGGCAGTGGCCAGGAGTGCTTGGTGAGAATGCTATGGCCTTTTCTTTCTGACTCAGATCTGGCCACTATCATCCATGCTTTCATCACCTTGGGGCTAGATTACTGAAATGCGCTCTAGGTGAACCTGCCCTTGATGGCTGTTTGGAAGCTGCAAATTGTTGAATCTCTTACAAGATTCAAGTTAAAACGAATGTTTTCTCCAAAATGCCAGTTAAGCATTAAACACCGCATTCTTCCAAACCAGAGGATGCCAAAATTAACATTCCTGATGACAATTGAGGAAAGAGGGAGAAACCTAAAAACAATTTTAAAATTATACAAGTCTTTAGCATTCTCTTTAGACAGCATCAAAAGGTGAAAAAGAGAGCAAATGCTGTAGGTCACCTTTTAAATAAGATCAAGGATAAACTCCATTAGCTGTTTAGGACCAGTGCTAATTAGCACTAGCATGAGTCCGACTGAAGTGATGAGACCCTTAACGGCTCCGGTGTGTCAGAGGATCACACTGTACACTTTCTGAAAGCATCATATAAATGAAGATGGCCACCCATGTAAGCAACGCCCTGCACTGATTGACGTTATCACTTCTTGTTACTCAGGTACTGGTTGTAGCTATTTAAGGAGGAACAAACTCCATAATTTAGGGGAAAAGTTAGCAATTTTTCCACCCTGTCCCACAATTAATCTTGTTCAGTAAGATTTAAAATGTCTCTATAGGCCTCTCTCCCAGTAATGGTTTCACGTGCTTGCACTTTTATTGTTGTTGAGTTTCTCCAAAACCTAACCTTGTGAACTCCCAAAAGACACGTAAATGTTTTCTGCAGTTAGATAAGTAGATGCCCTTGGGAAGAGCTAGGGATGGAGCAGCTGCCAACCTTCATTTTAACTTTGAGCATTTATATATGAACTGAAATCCTATGCTGCCCTAAAGGCTATTTAATCTTTTATCATCTTTTAACATTGCTTAAAGTAGTAGTACCTTGACATTTATTTCAAGCAAGTTGAATCTATCCTCGTTTTAGAATATCCAGTCTAACATGCCGTGGTACTTCCATATGTTGACTGTTTTATTACATATGTCTGGCATGAATACAAAGGTAATGCTGCCCAGTTACTTGTGAGATGGACTTACAGCAATGTTAACCTATAAAACAGATGTGTCCTCAGGAAAATACAGTTAAGTGCAAAATGCAGCAGTGCATTAAACATCCTTAACAGCATGCAACAGCTGAGTACATTTATTAATAGCATTGCTGTAGGGTCTTAGGGTCCAATTATGCTAGACATTGTTTAAATGTTTAGCAGAAAGATTGCACTGAAGAGTTTACCATTAGTCCTTTGTTCAGTTGGAGTGATTCCTCGTGGAATATCATGTTATATTGAGGCTCTGACTCCTTAAGTCTGTGCCTGAAGAATATAGGAGCTTGCATAAAAATGCCAGTGAACAAACCTGCTCCTTTTGCAAAATACAAAGTTTAAGCTAACTTGGGCAAGTGACAGAAGTTTCTGTGAAGTCCAGTCCAAAATTGTGGAACAATCACTTGCATAATCCAAAAAACCACCACAAACCATTCTTCTTTCTACTCTGCATAAAAGTGGAACTACCTTGATTAGAACTGAAAGAGGGCACCTGCAAAATTGGATATCCCATCGATGACCTGTGCCTGGAGATGGACAAGGGGAAGCCTACCATTAGATCTTTCTGTGGCCTTTGATACAGTTGATCATGAGGTGGTGTTGACATGACTGCAGGACCTGGCGGAGGTGCGTGGGACCACCCTTGAGTGGTTCCGCTCTTGTCAGGGAGGTTCCAGCAGGTGGTGATGGCTGATTGCTTATCGTGTCCTCAAGACCTTTCCTGTGGTGTCCCGCAGGGTTCTATTCCATCTCCCCTCTTGTTCAATGTGTATTTGAGGCCACTGGGTGGAGGTTTGGAGTGAGGTGTCATCAATATGCTGATGACACTCAGCTCTACCTCTCTTGTCCGACCCACGTCCCACAGTCTTGGTGCTTAGTTGATGCCTGGCTGCTGTTGGGGACTGGATGAGGGCGAGCTGATTGAAGGTGAATCCTGACAAGAATGAAGTGATGATGGTTGGCCGGTCTTGTGACTTGGACGGAATTAGGACTCCTGTCATTGATGAGTTCCAACCCCCTTTGGTCACTCAGGTTCGCAGTCTCGGAGAGCTCTTGGATCCATCTGTGCCTCGATTGTCAGGTGGCGCCGATGGCCAGGAGCACTTTTCACAAACTCCATCTGGTGAGGACGCTGTGGCCCTTTCTTTCTGATTCAGATCTGGCCACTGTCATGCATGCTTTCATGGATGCACTGCACTCTATGTGGGGCTGCCCTTGAAGACTGTTCGGAAGCTGAAGCTGATGCAGAATGTGGCGGCTTGGCTCCTTTCAGGGACGAGTCACTGGGAGCACATTACACCAGTGCTCCGAAGTCTGCACTGACTGCCTATAGCTTTCCGGGAAACAATTCAAGGTGCTGGTTTTGACCTTTAAAGCCCTGAACAGTCTGGGCCCCATATATCTGAAAGACCGCCTGTCCTACCATGTTCCTTTGTGGCCCCTATGGTCAGACAGGGGTGCCCTCCTGCGCGTGCTATCTGTTGCCATTGTCTGTGGGGCAGGGGCGTGTGAGTGAGTGTTCTTGGTTGCTGCCCCTATGTTATGGAACTCCCTTTTCCTTCGTGTGAGCCTAAGCCTGGTTATCTTCCAGGGGCGGTGCAAAATATTTTTATTTAGGAAAGATTTGGCAGGCAGGGATAGGTGGGGTTTGTTTGGGGTTTGGGGTGGGGCTGTGAGGGAGAATGGGATTTCAAGGGATGCTTTATTGTATTCATTTTAATGTTTTTTTTAATTGTCTTGTATCTTGAGCCACCCTGAGCTGTATGAAAAGGGTTGCATAGAAATTCAATTAATAAATAATAATAAAAACAATAACAACAATTTCCAGTACCAGAATCAACCTGGTAAAAATCAGGTACCATGTGGTACCCAATTATGACGTGACAGGTACTTGATGCCTCAAAATGTCAACTTCTGATACCGATTTTTCAACATTTTTGTTGATATACTGACTCCCGACATCTATTTACCAAGTTTCTGTCAAGTTCTGACAATTTTTCGACAACTTCTGGTCCCAGAAAACTACTTCCAGTTCCAATTCCTAACACCCCCCCCCCCCAAATTTTCTTTTAAAAATATTTATGGGATTTCCATCCCAGATAATGAACTTTCCAATTCTGGAAGATCAATTTCCAGTCCCAGGAAACCACTTCTGATCTTTTTTTAAAAATAAATAAATTGTGTGCCATTTTTTTTCATTTTTCTAGCTTGATATCCTGATTTACTGATATACCAATTGGGAGTAAGTAAATCATAAAATCGGTACAGGAAGTACCCAGAAGTACCCATTGGGCATCCAATGCGGTACCTGAAAATGCGGGTATTATCCACGGGTACTAAATTTAATACCCGTTTCAGCTCTGTTGACCATCCCTGCACTAGTAAATAGAGCAGTGTTTTTTTATTAATATGTAGTTTATCAGTTTATGTACTTGGTGCTGTGTTTTTGAATCCAAAATTGCATTGACAGAATGTGTCAAGGAGCTGCAAACAGAATGACACTAGTGCTATAATGCCTTGAACCACAACAGCCCATCAGGCTTTGCAAATGGATACTGAGCCCAAAAGGCTAAGCAGCATTGTACTAGTGGAAAGCATTCTGTTGCCAGAATTTGTGTGCAATACACAAGTCAACATGCTGGTATCTGCTTGGAATCCTCTAGTTTTCCAGGGTTTGGACAAAGAAAATAATTGCCAACCAAGATTGCAACCCAAAAATTTAGTAGAAGGGGAGGACCTCGCATAGAAGCCCCCACGCTTACGGTGTTTTTAGACACGTGCTTCCCCATCCATTGGCCACTTATCATGCGTGTTGCAGGGCCGCATTGGCACCCTATGCAGCCCTGCAACATGCATGATGGATGGGCGAGGAGGCGCTTGTCTAGAAACACCCTTCGTTTCCCACTTTTGCAGAAAGTGATTGTGAGAGCCTGGCCAGAACCCACTAAAAACTACAGATGGGAGTAGGGGTGGGAAGCTAGGAAGCTGCCCACTAGCACTCCATGTAGGAGCACAGAAGTTTTTGGGAGGGCTGATCTGTTTTAGTAAACTGTCAGTGACCTTAGAATCACAGAATCATAGAAGCTTAGATCACTTTCACACCTGCCCTCCCCATCCACCCCCCCGCATATGCTGGCTGCAGGAGGGTATGTGCAAGCCAGAATATGCATGGGGTTCAGCCGATCTGAAAGGCTCCCCCCCCACGCAGCTTTTCCGGCAAACACACGCAGCAATACAGAGCAGGAAATCCAGCTTTGTATTGCTGCATGTGTTTGTCGCCGGGGGGAGAGGGGGCTTTCAGACCAGCTGAACGCCGCACATATCCCGACTTGTGCATTCCCTCCTGCAGGGGTAGGGTGGCCACTGACTCACTGCCAGAAAAGAGGACACACATATGCATGAATGTACATATGCTATTTTATGCTAATTTATGCAAATTTGTGGTGCAGAGGGTGGGGCCAGTAGTGGGCGGGGCCAAGCCAAGGAGCCAATGCAACGGTAGGAGGAGCCAACGCAATGGTCAAGCCAGTGGCCTGACTTAACCCAGTAGCAAGGAGTTCTCAGAGTTAACACTGGAGGGTGATTACGTTAGTTAACCCTGTGAACTCCTTGCTGCAATTATAAACTAATTGTTTGTTAAAAGGAAGCAGACTTAAAAGAATTCTAAACACATATGCATCCCCCGTCTCCGTTGCCCATACTCTGACTGGGACAGGGCAGATTCCCCCCTTGCCCCGGGTCTCCCCCTTTCCACTCATGTTTAGCCAGGAATCCAGCCTTCATCCTCAGCGTCCGTTTCGGCCACCCCCTCCTCACTGATGCTGGGCAGGGTGAAGAGCAGCGGCTTGGCTGGGGGCACTGACCGGGCTCTGGGCTCTCTGTCTGCTGGGGCTGCTGCCAGGTGTGGGAAGCTGCCGCTGTTGCCTCCACCCGAGGACTGTGCTGCTGTCCCAAGCCCAGCTCCAGAACCGGGAGATAGCCACCCTGCTGTGGCAGGGGTCACTGGGGAGCCCCCCTATCAGCAGCCATGGACTGCTGGGCAGAGACCCAGGCAGGAGTGTCCAGGCAGGGGAAAGATGGGGCCCGAAGCGGGTGCAGCGGGGAAGGCAGGGGAAGCAACGTCTTGGCCGCGGAGTTGGGAGCCACCCCAGTGGGGACTGGGGTGAAGCGGGGGCAGCTGTAGCAGGGACTCAGCAGAAGATCTTGGCCAGGATGGTGCTCAGGTCCAGCACTGCCACCTTCATCCTGCTGAGCTCGGAAGCTCAGCCACCACCACCTCCATTCTGCTCCAGGGGCACCGAGAGAGCCTGAGCTGGGCGGATGGCTTGTTGCCCTGCTCTCACTCATGTCATGCTCAGAGCTCTCGCACCAGCCAGTGCCAAGGGCGGGAGGACAGAACAGGGTCTTCCCCCGCTGCTGGGGAGCTCCCAAGTAAGCATGGCAGCTCCCCTACCCGCAGTTAGCGAGCAGGGCAGGGACCCTGTGAGGAGGAGAGAGCCCTCACAGCTGGTTCATAGGGCCTGTCAGACTAGCGAAGTAGCCTATGGGCTCCTCCCATCCCCCCTTTACCTGAGGCAGGGGAGCTAATGAGGCGGTGGCCAGTGGGATCAGCTGTCAGGTCACAGTGTCTCAGCAGCTGAGCTCGCCTCCCAGCGGCGAAACAGCAACAGGAGAGCCACTCAAGAGATGGACAAAAGTTGTTGCTGCCTCCAGTCACGTGTTGACCCAACTGGCTCAACTGTGTGCACGGCGGCTACCTGAGCATGCGCGACAAGCTGAGCGCGCCAAAAAAGCCTGCCAGCTGGCCGCAGCTGCACCCTCTGCACTTCCACCCACAGGGTCCATGGGCAGAAGTTTAGAGAGCGCAGCTGCGGCCAGCCAGTGGTGAGACTCGGGATGGAAGGGGAAATTCTGGACACTTCGGTCCGGTTCCCTTCCCATCCTGGACAGCTTCAGCTGTCGGAAAAACTAATGGCCAACCTGGCGGGGTGGGGGTGAGGGGTGGGCACAGGTCTGAAAGTGGCCTCAGAAGCTTAGGGACATAACGTCAACGGGTGTATCAATGTGTTTTGACCTTGATATGAACACTGGTTTTGCCCCATGTGGTGTTGCTTAGACACACAGCCCATCTTGAGGCAAATCAGTGTTTTGCTTGCTACCCAGTCTCAGCACGTAAGTGCTGCTGCCTCATTCCTGGTGTTGTACCTGCTAACACACCACGCAGTTTCATTGGACACAACATTGGCCACATGCTCAGCTGGAACACACAAACTGTCCTTGTGATGCAATGGTGTTCACATCGCAGGTTCAACGGATGTTCAATGGGTGGCCAAATTGGTGTTGGTATTGTTATGGTGCTTACACACAACGGCCAAACATGTATTAGGGGTTTGTCTAAAGACACCATTAGAGTTGGAAGGGACCTTAACGCTGGAAGGGACCTCGTTCCTCTCCCTTCCAGTAAGTTCCCCCATTAGAAACTGGGCACTGCAAGGAGGAGGAAAATGGGCAGAAGTACAGCTGCTTTCCTGTAATCACCACAGAGGTATACACTGAACATCTCTGTGAATTACTAGTGTGGCACAAAAGGGACCCCTCAGAAGACAGTGTCTTGTTTTTCTCATTAATTATGCATTACTACCAAGCAGACTTCATTTAGGTATCCATCAGTGCCCATTTTGGAAGGATGCTTCTGTGAGGACTGCCAGATATTCTGGAGCCAGCACGCTGTCACACAGGAGCGACAAAACTGTCTTTCATCTGGACAGTTTAATCATAGCCTTAACTGGTCATCTGAGCTTGCCAAGATCCAGAGCAAAGATCAGTGCCTCCTCTTTCACCTTTAATTGTAGTTTGTGGACCAGCCAAACAGAAACAAAACATGAAGGCCAGAGCATCACAAGAATCAGCAACAACATTTCTAAGAGAACTCTTCTTCCTTGCAGAAGTCATAAAATGTGGTCAAATTTTCTGGAGTGCACATGAAACCCAGCGAAACAAGAGTCACAATGGAAAAAATGCTGAGTGCCAAGGACTTTTGAAAAGCTGACATTTTGTTTTGTGTCTTAATAGCAGTTGTGCTTTCCAGTATCTGGCTTCATGTAGCTTGAATATCTAACTTTGTTTTAGACCCCACAGTTGAAAGAAGCAATGCACTTTCTTTTAAGAGTTTTATAATAATAATAATAATAATAATATAATTTATTTGCATGACAACTAGTCGTTGCAATAAGATAAGATCGAAAGGATATACAACATTCAGGGTAACATTAAAATACATAAAATATAACAAAATAAAAAAATCCAAATAGAAATTAAAAATATCAATAGAAAAACAAAAACAGATATAACACAGAATTAAAGACATAACAAGAATTCTATAAAACTACAACCAAGGGCTAACAAAACCTAGCAACTCAATCGAGTAGCTTCCATGTATACTAAGTTTGTATGCCATATTTGCAAGACTATGCATTATCTCAGTGGAGTTAGACCCCAGGCAAAATTGCAAAAGTTGCAACAGAGAAGACCAGGGACATGCAACAAGCCAGGGGGCCAAGTAGGTTTCCTTCAGGAATGATGTAAGTGGGCAAAAGAACAAAACATGCAACAAGTCCTCGATTTGATTTAAATTGCACCCACATTATCTTTCCCCATAGGGAATACCATTTCGTCTTCCCCAAAGAACACGCGAGGGAAGTAAATCAAACCGTAACAGTCATTGCTCTGCGTAACTTTGGATCTTTGAACAGACTGAGATAAGACTCACAACTGGAGGAGGTTTTAAATATATGATAAAAGTGGGGCAGATTTGAGAGACTGTGCTGCCCCCGGATCAGCCTGGATAGCTTGATCCTCTAATTGTTGCTTTATAACCTGCTTCCTCCTATTAACTGGTAAGGGCATGAGCATTTCCATAGATAGACCTAAATCATGAAAATAAGTCACAAGCCTACCCTGCCAGTGCCTAGAGGAATTCCAAGTATCAGCCTCGTCCAGGCACAGCCGAGGGAGCCTGTCCTCATTCATAGCTTGGACCAGTATGTTAATGGAAGAGCAAGTAACTTAATACGGATTACCTTGACCCCCGTTTCCAAACGGAGAAGGCAGGTAGGAGTAGACTTTTTAAGAATTTAAAACATGCCATGGTCAAGATCACTGTATATTAGAACCCAAAGCTTTATTGAAATTCTCCCTCAGAGAATTTCCATTATACCATTTCCATTTCACACACCTTTGATCAAAGGATCTTTCTTGCCTTCCCCTTCTCAGATACTGTAATGCTGTAGGCATACATGGCAATAGTCCGGGATCACTGCTTTTGCTGACATCTAGCATAGATCTTCCCCAGTATGAAAGAGCAGATTTGTTTAGACTAAAATGGAAGATTTCTTTACACTGCTGCTGTCAGCTCTCAGTTTAATTGCCAGATACCGAAAATGTTCAGCCAGCCTCCTCTTTGATTGTAACACAGTATAGTCCCTGGGAGGTACGTACTGCCCGGAAACCAACTACCCCAACAACCCAGACCATACAGGACCCTCGCTTCCATGCTGTTTATTTACAGTTTGTGTTCAACCTCCACCACACCTCAGTCATACACATTCCCTGTCCCAGTCCACATAATACCCTGCGGTACTCTTTGTTGGGACCCTTTAGGATACCTCTGCCTCCACATCCCTTCTGGCCAGGCTCAGTCCCCTCCTGAAGTCAGCTTCCTCAAACAGCACCAGGTTGTTACCTTTGTCTTGTGAGGCAGAGGCAGAGTGCTTCTTAGCTTCTCTCTCTCTGGAGCTCTCTCAGCCTTTCCCCTTACTTGGCTCGGGCTCTCAGGCTGTTCCTTTCTCCAGCTTCCTTGACTCTCCTGCCCCCGCCCCCTCCAAAACCATAACTCCCTTTGGGGTCTATACTGGGTGCCCCATGCAGCCCTGCAACATGCATAAGAAATGTTAAAGTGGAGTTAGTGTTATGTCTGTTTTCACCCAAAGTCTAAAAGAATGTGTGTTGTCCCCAGTGCCATTTGTTAATTCTACCTCCTGCCTGAAAGAATAAGCACTGGGAAGGGAAATGAGAACTACCCAGTAGGATTATGGAATGCATTTCTATGGGTGACATTTATAACCAGAAAACAGAAAGGAGGCTTTGTTTTCCTCAGAGAGTACAGAACTCTCTCAAAGTTACTGAAACCTTTAGAACTGGTTTATAATATAATCAGAATCTCTTCAACTTGGGATCATATTTATTATACAGTCTGGCTTGGGTGCTCCCCTCAGAACTGCTACCAGTAGATGAAAAATGGCTTGAAAATTTTTAAAACAAGAAAATGGTAATAGTTAATAGCAAGATGCATTAAAAATGGGCAAAAACTCTGTTCTATCAAAACAGGTAAATGATAATCTCAATGAGCAATGCATGACAGAAGTCTGTCTCCCCCAAAGGAAAGCACAAATCACCTTTATGACTGCCTTCACTTCAAGTAAACAAGCTATCAGAATAATTCATTCTCTGAGGATAGTTTTAATACAACAAAAAGAGCGAGGCATTCCTTTTTTTTTTTTAACGTACAGGAATTTCTCAAATGGCTGGAAGGGGGCCAAGAAACAGAAAACACGAGCTTGCTGTGTTCAAAAGCATTAACAATTTTACAAAGCTGACACAGGAAACCAGCAATGCAGACATGAGCACTAAGCAAAGCTATTAAACTAACCTATATCATAGGAAAAAGTAAGCTTTAATATTTATGAACAGACTTTTAAAAAACTTTTCTCTCTATGTTAAGCAGCTGTGAGCAAGAGTGAGATCTGGAGCAGAAACAAAATCGGCTATTCTTGAATTGACATTTATTAGTTTTTTGGGGAACCTTGTCAAATGTTTCTGCTTTTTTTTTTTGCACATGGAATTCTTTTTGTCCATTCACAACTTCCAGTATTTCCATTAGCAAAATTCTGATACTTTAATGGCACTTCTGGGTTGCTGAAGATGCCAAATGAATGGGTAAGTTTCCTGCACTGACAGGAAAGCAGTGAATTGGTAATTTTTGATTCAAGAAAACTGTTTTTGCCACAAAAAATCATTTCAGTAGGTAATTTTATTAAAGCACAAGGCTCCTGCCCGTTGCTTCACAGCCTTTGAATAGAGCAGAGAAGCTTGGACAAACTCAACAGATATAAAGATCCTCCCAGGTGTTGTTTTTATGTGTCTTTGGAGCTACTGCTGTGGGACTTGCGGGAGTTGGAATTTGGAAGGGGGCAGCACAGCCCGTGGTTGGTGTACCCCATCAGTTGATATTCAAACCCTGATTCTAAACCAGGAACATGATTTTATTTTTATTTTATTTTTAAATTCAGTTCCTGTTCAGGTTCAAAAAAAACTTTCAAATAATGGTTCAGGCTATGTTCCACTTCAAGGAAAAAAAAAAAAAGTTTGAACCATATCAGTTCAGGATTAAGTTCAGTTTGCCTCACTGGGTGTTTTCAGATGGCATGGGAGCGGCCTGGAGCAGCTCCATGGATGCCTCAAAGAGGAGCTGCATGCCCCTTGGCCGCCTTCACAAAGACAGTCCAGCATGCGGACAGCAAACACACATACCCCCTGCCCCAGGAAAGCCCCAGGTCAAGAACATACAGACAGGCGGGCCAACTTCCACAGCTCAACTCACGCTGCTCACTACCCCAGGCCCCACCCAGGAGCCTTCCTCCTGCCAGGAACCACAGCTCTGGCAACCATGGCAATGGGTCATGCCATCAGCCATTAACCCCTTACCGCCCACAGACCTGGGAGAAAGCACCTGGCCAGCCCTGGGATCCCATGACACCCACACAATACTGAGGTCTGGGAGCAAAAGGCAGACTTTATTAAGCTGCCAGAATGAACAGAGGAAGGGAGGAGGGAAAGGTATGGCTAAAAGGCCTGGAGAACAGGCAATTCAGGTTGGGAGCTAGGTCCCCTACAGAGCTTCTGTGTGCACTGGCTTCACTTCTCTCTGCAGGGTTCACAATCCGATGCATGTTTGGATTTTGTACATGCTCCTTTAAAGGCTAGGGTGAGGGCAGAGGCAGGGAGCCAAGATGTCCGGAGCTGCTCTAGCTGTTTGACTCACAAGGACTGTTCACACAGACAGCTGCTCCATATTTGCCCATTGCCATGGGTTTGGCTGGCTTGCTCTGTGAGGTGTGCTCCTGAATCTTTCGGAGCACCCTGTGTGGAGCAGCCTGCTCCATGTTGAACATCTGGTGGGCAGATGTTCAGACAGACAGGTAAACCCAGGGGTAACAGGGACTTGCGGGGAAATGTGGAGCCACTGTCTGTCTGATTACACCCACTTGCTGGGATCCCAAACCTCCTGCGTGCGGGATTCACGCAGCTTGTGCATGGCACAGTGTTCCTGTGCAGTGCATGTGGGGCATGGGATCGATCACACTGTGTAAAACCAAGTCAAGAAGATGGTTTACTCCCTTGCTTGGTGGACATTTCTCTCTGTGGGCATTTTTAGACGTTGTCATTTTTTCCTGGACTTCAAATGTCCAGGATTGGAAAACTCCCATGGGGGGGATTTAGACACTCCCCTCCCAACTGGACGTTGCCCGAGCACTGTTGTAAACAGCCATGTGACTCCTAGAAGTTTTGAGTCCTGGACTTGTGAGTTTTACAAGTCCGGGGCTCGAAACTTGTTTTGAGGGTTTTACAGGTCTGGGGCTCCAAACCTCCGGACATCGCGCAGTGCTGCTGTTTACAGTGGTGCCTGGGTGACTTCCAGTCAGGAGGCGGGAAGTGTCTAAATCTCCCCCCCCGCCCCCGTCCCGCAGGATTTGCCAATCCGGGATGTTTGAAGTCTGGGAAAAAGCAATGTTTAAAGACACACTGTGTATTGTCTTGTTTGTGAGACCCTTTAAAAAACATGTTTCCTTTCAATTAGAGACTGACAGGGATATTTTGTAGTTAGCTCTATTAAAAGTCAACATCTGATCTTGGCAAAGGTATTATAATCCAGTAATTGACTAGAAAAAAAACTTTCTAAATATATGTTCAATGCATTGAAATAAGGTGACGTTAGTATTAGCATTCTCTGAAAAGACCTCAAACCCAGGCTGAGAGAGTTAGAATTTGCATATAAATAGAGTATTAGACAGTTCTGTTTTTGTTTTTTTTAAATCTGATATTTTAAATTTTTTATAGTCTTTAGGCAAATATAGAATGGTGTTTGTGGGTTAATATAAACTGCACCATAGCACAGGTTTCATTGATAAAACAGAAATTAGCATAAAGGTTTTCAGTGTTATTACTAACATTAATAAAACAATTCCTTTAAAAGCTACCATCTTTCTTCTTCCATAAGCTGTGCTCTACTAGCTCACAAAAAAGGACTGGTTAAAACAATTCCTGCTGTCTGTGGAGTTGTGGTTTGTAAGAGATGAGACATGATGTAAATTTGAAATGAAAACATCGACACATTTTTTTCAGCCTTTATTCAAACGTCATCCATCAAACAGTACACTTGAAAGTTTGTGAGACTAATAATATCAGAGCAGTTTCTTGTACCACTAGGAAAATGCATATAAAATCTGTTTGTATGGAATGCAAACATTAATGGATGCTAAATTGTACACTCCTCTGCAGAATACTGAGAATTGGAAGCAAGATTTTGAGGGGGAGAGCTAGCACAACTCAGTATATTGAGCACATATGTTTTCCTCCAGGCTGTTTAACTATACAGCTCTGATAGCCAGCCCTGTCATTTTAAATCTGATCACAGTATGTGAAAAGAAATTTGATGACAGTAAAAGGGGATTGAATTTATTTTTGTAAACAGTTTTGCATACGTAATGTTTACTTGGGTTGATGATAGTTTACTATTTTTTCCTTCACTAAATCTCTGCCTATTTTTTTTTAAAAAATTATATTTATTTTCTCTTTTGTCTGGTTGATGCTCTGTCTCTTGTTAGAGAGAGAGAAAAAAGTGATAACTTTTATTGGACCCACTTTTGTTAGTAAGATTACATAAACCACATGATGCACCAAAAAAGACCAATAATTTGTGAGGCAGGGATGGATATAATCAATTCACAGAAGTTGTAATACAAGTCATAGAATAAAGAAGAGTGAGGCCCGTTTTCATCCTCGATCCCCATTTCTTCTTTGGAATGTTTCTCTTAACTGTTTTTTGTTTGTCTTAATATAGAGGCCCCATCACAGTATCTGGAATAGCAGCTGAAAAGCGCTGATGGCATATTTCAGTATTTTACCATGTTTATTTTTTTGCATATTGCATAATGCATATACGTCCTGAGGTTCAAGCTCTGTGATTTTATCTACCTAAAAGCCCTGGAAAATGCCACATTAGTAACTACATCAGAGGTGTTTAAATTAGATCAGAATTACACAAAAAAAATTTCTATTTGTGAATACAGAGGCATAGTACTATTCATATTTAATTTGCCATGACTGGCAGCTAGGCTTATTGGAGCTTTCCTTTTGAAAGTAAAATTAAACCTTGATGTGAATTCTTCATCAACCTTGGCAGGTAGTAGAGCCAGAGCTAGAAATTAACAGCAGCAGGATGGGGAAGAACAGAGCCAGGAAAGAGGGACAGAACATAACCTTGCCTGTGCTTGGGAAAGGGAGGGTGGGGCTTCCGTGTTCAGGGTGTATCTGTTCTCCTCAGCAAAATATTGGTTGTATCTAGGGCTGCAACCTTTAGTCGATTAATCAACCCAATTAACCCACTCAATTAATCACTCAATTAAAGTTAGTCCCCTGATTAATCGGAGTGGGGGATCAGTGAGAAAGTTGTGGTGATATGCACAGATAATGCAAGAATGTTGTTCTGGGTGTTGAGAATCCATTTTTGAAAATGTGAGATGTGCTGTTCTGTTCATACTCTAAAACTGAGCATAAACAAGGTTCTTCCTGTTGCCACCATTGACAAGCAACTTAGCAAGTGTCATAAAATTGTTGGTAACTTTAAGCATAGTGCACATAAAGAAACTCCACTTTTACCAAAGCAAGAAGAACTTGGACTAGGTGACAGCAAGCTGCAGCAGGATATTGCCACTAGATGGAACAACACTTTTATAATGTTGCGCAGTCTTGTAAAGAACCCAAAGAAGGAAGGCCATTTTTTGTTTTTGTTTTCCACTTTTTCTGCACTTTAATGTTAATTCATTTTTTGTTATCACTTATTCTGCTCTTTAATGTTCATTAAGCACTTTAAGATGTTTATTAAACATGTCTAACCATTTGACCACAATTTCTGATGAATTTTTTACTTTTTGGAAATGTATGGAAATTATGTAAATCATATACAAATTTTAATCAATTAATTGACTAAAATTCTACAGATTAATCAACTAAGATTCCTTTAACTGAATCGCAGCCCTAGTTGTATCCCTGTCACTTTGCTGTTCAGCAGCTACATGTCTTCAGAAATGCCTCTTACGGAAGCACTCCCATCGTGACGTGCAGTCTCATAAGTGACCTGCGTCAAGGTTGCATGTACTGTATGTGGAGTTTATTTATGTTTATGAGCTGAGAAGCTATATCTTGCTTGGGTAGGTAGTGTGTTGCTTTAACTGTAGTGGTAATTTATTTGGAGTGGATGAGAGCACTTGGGATATTTTCAACCAACATTGTGTAAGTCTAGAGCAATCAACGGCCAAAGTATTACTACTGGCAAATATTAGAACTGATTTTTATTTGCTGATACTATTTTCATAATTTGCAATATAAACAGACAATCTGAAACATAAAATTATATTACAATAGTTTAGTCTGGGCAAGAAACATGGCCTGTAATAGTCATTGTTCTGATGAATATAAAGATTCTGGGAACTCTTACCGAATAACATAATAAAATATTCTTTGTCACCTAATTGATGTGACTTTAAAAAGTCCTACAAACATGGACTCATTTGTGAAGGGCAAGGTATGAATGGATGTCTACCTGAGTTGTCGCATCCTCATGAATGTTGGGCAGGGACCGTGTCTATTTTATTCTCTGTAAAACGCCAGGTACATCGCTGGTGCTATATAAAAGCTAATAATAATAATAATAATAATAATTAATTAATTAATGTCACCATGATTAAATGTAAGTGTAAGTGAAGTATCACTTTTACAACTACTAAAATAGTACTTAATATTATTGGTAATACTGTATTGAACATGAGTCTTAGTTGACATGTAGTTTATCAGTTCAGAAAATTGCTTAAAGAGTTAGGATAGATCTGTAAGATTTATTTGCAGATACTGTAATATTTAAAAAAAATGTGAAGACAGGCTACACAAAGTTCTATAGAAGGTCTTAGCAGCAAGTACCATACAGTGACTTGCCATTTAACAACCCTTAGTTACCAGTAACTAGAGTAATAAAATACCTATTTCTTATTCTAAGTATTTCGCTATTGTGATGGTGTCTCAGATGCCATGTTTACTTTGGTATCAAAATATACCTAATGTGAAAACTGTTCTTAAACACGAGGGATATAGTTTTTCATAGACAAAATGATATTTAGTTATCTAACTTCCATTGAAAGTCAATGAGAATTAGATCCTTAACTGCAATATTTGCTTAGCTTATGGTATCCTACCCAGCTCCTTGGAAGTGAATGGGCGTTCTGATGAGAGTGCTTGTTGGAAATAGAAATTTATACCTTGAATGCGGTGGGGGAGGTAATTTTGACTGTTTTCCCATCTAGAATTGGGATGAATAATCAGGATTTCTAAAGTTTCATTAAAGAAATTATACAAATTTCTATCAATTCAAATTAAACATATTGGTTGACTATAATGTTTAGCTTTGTGTGTATATACCATGCATTTTTATGATCTACATATCCCATAATTCACTGCATCTTCATATGTAGGGGATAGGTTCCCTTTCAGTCAATTGAAAATTTTCATCTCCTTCAAAAGAAAAAGGTTGGTCATGCGAAAAATTTAGGATATATCCAAATCGAAATATTTTAGGTCTCCCCAATGTCTGAGAGGACTGAAAGTTCTGATGAAACTTCCTTTTTGACAAGAGCATTTTTATCAGAAACTTAGAAAGAGAAGCATCAAGTGATAGTTTTTACAAGGAGATATTGTTAAATAAGAGTCCCGAAACTGATCCAAACCACGAAAAGACAAACCCATATCCTAAATAGGCATAACTGCTACTGACTTTGAAATATTTAAGCATGAACTTGTATATTTTAATGAAACAGAGTTGCATGGAAGGAATTTTGAGGTCATTACTCAGTGAAATTTCCTTTGACTCAGTAGGAAGTAAATTATAAACCACAAAGTTAGTCGCACACAAACACAGAAAAAATAGCATGGAAGGACCATTAATAACATAAGTAGATCCTAAGTAGATTGTGTTCCCAAAAAGTGAAAGAACACGTATTTAAAGGTTATCTTTGCCCTGGGCCCCACAAATTCTAAGGCTGGCCCTGCTGGAGTAGATTAAATTTAAGTGTGAATTTACAGGTTTTATACTGAATACAATGTATTACTGTATACCTAAAATGTCCCTTATTTTGAAAGATATCACACATTTTAGTCCATATGACATAGAATGTCATATATATGACCCTTGAGGGTCATCTAATCCAACTCTCTGCTTGAATGCAGGATGACTACAGCTACAGTATCCCTGACAGATGCCTGTTCAGCCTCTTTTTGAAAATCTCCAATGACAGAGAGCCTATAGCCCCCATTGGCAATTTCTTCTATTGCCAAACAGTTCTTACTGTTAGGAAAATCTTCCTGGTACTTAACCAAAATCCATCTTTCAGTACTTTGAACTCATTATTTCCAGTTCTTTCTTCAGTACCAATGAAGAACAGTTCCTTTTTTATTTATTTGTATTTTTTATTCCACCCTATCCTTTCGGCCCAGGGTGGCTTACAATTCTTTAACTGTAACATTCACATTAACTAAGTAACTCATAAACACACCACAATCAGCCAAATTGTCTTCAAAAAACATGGGCATACCGACTTCAAAAATCATTTTAAAAAAGAAAGCTTGAGAGATATATTACAATACCTCTCAGCCTGCCAGGAACCTAATGAGTGACTGAACAACTAATTATTTAACTCAGCTCCTAAATCCTAGTCACAACAACCCTGTGAGTAGGTCAGGCTGAGAGATCTGTGACTGGCCCAGGGTCAAACAGTGAGTTCATGACTGAGCTGAGACTTGAGCCGGGCTGGGTAGGTGTGCGCTCCCATGATCCATGCAGCACTCACTGTTGACCACTCATGGAACAAAAAAGTCAGAGTGTGCTATGTGAGGGCAGCAAAAAAAAGTACATTGGAACTAACACCCACACATCCCCACCCCATATGAACGGCAGCAGCCAGCCATGTCTACTGATTGGTCCACCAATCAGAGGCACTACAGGTGGGGAAACAGCCTCTATAAGGCACAGGAACTGGCCGGGAGTGCTGGGGAGCCCAGGTTCCCCATGCTCGGTCAGGACATGTCAATTTCAAAGGCCAGCCCTACTCGCTTCACTTTCCCCCATGGTCTGGGGCATAGGGAGTGTGTGTGGGCTACCGCGGTACCCACCCAGGGAGCCGTCTTCCCATGCACTCAACCCGGAGGCCCGCCATGCTGAATCACGCACCGGAATCCATTTGGATCCTGGTCAGGAATCAGGCCAGTCATCCTTTAGACATTCTGGCCTGATTCTCACTGGGGATTGGCGAGGGGGCGGGGCTGCACGGCTCAATGTGCAGCCACACAGCCCTGCCCCCCCTGAGCTCCCCCGGCCGTCCACCCTCTGGGAGACAGGCAGACACAGCGGCCAATCTGACCGCTGTGCCCGATCCCGTCCCGTGGTTGGGGCCGGATTCCCGGATGGGGCTGGTGGCCAGACGTTCAGTGTGGCCATTGCCAGCCCCATCCCAAATCGTGGCCAGTCTAACCATGATTCCAGAGGTGAGGCCGGCCTCACCTCTGGAATTGTGGTTATTGTGATTCCCGCCAGGTATTAACTGTGGTGAACATCTGGCGGGAATCCTTTAGATGTTATGGGACAAACGGCCACCACAAGGGATTCACTGTGGTTGACTGTGGTCTTGTAAGGTCTGAAATTACCCTGAGTTGACGCTCTGTGGCTGTTCCACTCAGTGGATGCAGCCTCCCCCTCCCCCCCCACCATAGTCATTTAAAACAACTTCTGGGAGAGAGTAGAAGACCATCCTGTATGATCCTCTGGCTCCACCACCTGAACCTTTCCTGCTCTATTGCACTTATTATTATTATTATTTATTATCAATTAATTTATTTATTTATTAGCATTTATATATCGTGCCAGAAATGTACCTGGCGCTTTACAAAGAATAAGATAGACACGGTCCCTGCCCGAGAGCTTGCAAACTAAAGACAGGGGGAGGGGAGACAGGGAAGGGGGAACAGAGGGAGAGACAAGGGATGCAACATTCACGAGGATGTGAGAACTCAGGTACATGTTCTTGGCTTGGTTACAGTAAATAGGAGTTTGCAGATAACAAGTAGGGGATAATCCTGGGTGGATTAATAGGAGTTAGGAAGGGGGGAGCGGAGTGGAAGAGGTGGGTTTTGAGGAGGGACTTGAAGGTGTGGAGGGTGGGTGCCAGGCGGACGAGGACAGGGAGGAAATTCCAAGTGTGCAGAGCAGCAAGGAAGAAGGGACGAAGGTGGTTGGGGGAGCAGGGGAGGGTGAGGGAGGGGATGAAAGAGGAGTGGAGTGCTCAAACGGGGGTTCGGAGGGAGATCAGAGCAGAGAGATGGGGGAGCAAGGTTACGAAGGGCTTTGTAGGTGAAGACGAGGAGCTTGTGCAGAATACGCGTAGGAAGCGGAAGCCAGTGGAGGCAGGAGAGGAGAGGCTGCACATGGTCAAAGCAATGGGCTGGGTGGATGATCCTGGCAGCAGAGTGTTGAACAGAGATGAGGGAAGAGAGATGGGAGCGGGGAAGGCCAGCGAGGAGGAGGTTACAGTAGTCGAGGCGTGAGATGACTAGGGCGTGGATGAGAGTTTTGGCAGAGGAGACAGACAGAAAAGGGCGGATCTTAGCAATGTTGTGGAGGGAGAAGTGACAGGATTTGGCCACAGAGTCAATGTAGGGTTTGAAGGTGAGGTGCGAGTCGAAGATGAAGCCCAAGCTACGGGCTTGGGGGACAGGGAGGATGGAGGCTCCTTCAGTTGGAATTGACAGGGAACAGGGAGAGGAAGGATTGGGAGGGAAGATAAGGACTTCCGTTTTAGTCATGTTCAGTTTAAGTTGGCGTTTAGATATCTGGGCGGAGATATCAGAGAGACAGTTGGTGAGATGAGCTTGGACAGAGGGGGAGAGGGAAGGAGTGGAGAAATAGAGTTGTGTCATCAGCGTATAGGTGGTATTGGAAATCATAGGAGGCAATGGCTGCTTTTAGACAAGCGGCGCGCAATTGCGCATCGTGACTGCGCATAATTTGAAACGTCCGCATGATGTAATTATACGAGACAGAAGTGGGGTATTATGCACATGTTATGGCAGTTGCGCATTTTTAAAGTCCACGAATTAAATACCTCGATTGTGAGCTATTTAATTTGCGGACTTTAAAAATGCGCAACCACCATAATATGCGCATAATACCTCACTTCCGTCTCATATAATTACATCATGCGGACGTTTCAAATTATGCGCAGTCGCGATGTGCAATCACGCGCCGCTCATCTAAAAACGGCCATTGAATTTGCCTAGGGATTGGGTGCAGACCCTCTATTCTTAAGCAGGAACTAAAGAGTGATACAACTGTAAACTGTTTTAAACGTTTTCCAATGAAAGGGGGTTTATTTTGTTTTATTTCTCACACTTTGTTTCCCTTGTGATGCTACATCCTGTTTGGGCTCTCAGCCTTTTGTTTTGTCATAGTGAAGGATTTGTAATAGTGCACAGTGTACATACAGTCCTGCAGTGAAGAAAGAAAAGAGCGGCTGGGCTTGCTATAGCCAGGGGTCTGACAAGGCATAGAGCGAGGGCACACTGACACACATGCCTCAGAAGCAGAATAGGTCTAGCTGGGAGCTGTTCTCTCTCGAACTCTCATTTCTTTTGTCCCCCCCCCGAAGATATTCTCTTTAGGCCTGCCCAGATCGAGTGAATTATGCACACATTCCCCGAAACCCTTTTGTAGTCGTTCTCATTGATTGCATTGGCTGGAGAGGACTGAGCTGATCAACTGCAACCAAAAGTGTTCTGAGCTTAGCCAACAAACCATTCATTAACTCCCACTGCTCTCAGAGCAATGAGAGCTTTTATAGATTGACTTCCTTCCCCCGCCCCTCTTTCACCATCTTTCTCAGATGCAGAATTGCTGTCTTAATATAAATTCAACATAAGGGGGAAATAAAACTGCAGACCTAATCACTTTTACATCTAATTTTATGCATACTTCCAAGGACAACAAGTAAATCAGTAGAGCAAAATGCAGGCTTAATTATATGTTCATTATGAACCCCCTTGCTGCCAATCTCACTTGTTCCCAAACAGTTCCGTAAAATATCACTGTATAGAACTTCACATTATGCTTCCTGTGTGGCATTGAGAGAATCATAAATAGCAGTATCTATGTTTGTTGCAAAGAACAATTTAATGCTGCGCTTGTAAAACAGAGTTCTGACTATATTAGAAGTCTTACTAGAGTTCTCTTTCTCTCAGTGTACAGTTTGAACAAGTTACTTCTGATCGGTGTTTGCCCTCCTATGATTTCTTAATCAGATCCCTGTACAGTAGCTGCCTGCTTTGTGCTTTCCATCAGAATGGAATGACATGCTTCTCTGCAGTGGTAATTGAGTGCAAACTCTGAGATTTTCAATGATAATAGTCAGATACATCATAGTATTTCCTGTCGAGCTCCTTTTTTTCCACCAGTGAGTCATTAGCTGCATTCAGCTTTCACAAAGAAGAAATGAAAGAGCAAGTATTTCTAAGCTTAAGACTTTTTTTTCCTGATCTACCTGATTCTCGGGGCATGTCTGCATGACAGGAAAAGGCATGATAAAGTGCGTGATTTGTAACATAGGTTAGCTGAGGCATGGTAGCTAGTACAAGTTTAGATGATCATGCGCAATTACCTCTGCCTCCCTCCCCTAGGCCAGGCAGACCTACTCAGGGAAACAGTTTCCAGGATGCCCAGTGCTACATAGCTTAGTGGGACAGGGATATATGTGAACTCAGGACTTCCTGGCTTCTGACCAAGTGGTACTCAGTCTGCCGTGCTTGAGTTGAGCCTGTGTTGGGAATGTACAAGCAGGGCTCAGTCTGCTCTGTATAAAATCTGTTCTGATTGGTTACCTGACAGTGACAACTAATCTGAGTTGAGCTTGGCAAAGCTCTTCTTGCACAAACAAAGGGAAGGGAGAAATGGGAAGAGCCAAAGCCACTCCCTGCCCTCCCCTCAACACATATACGGCCCTGGCTTTACCCCTTTCCTGCAACATGCGGGTGAAAAGCTTAAAAGGGAAAAGAACTTCCTTCTCCTCCTCTGGCTGCCCCCCCATCCTACCCTAGCCTAGGAAGAAGATGAAGAACCCCGGGAGAAGCTTGTTGGTTTTTAACTAAATAAATTAATTTTAGCCTTTGAAGAAATTTCAGGTTTTGATCTTCCTCTTTCATAACTACAGCCTTATTAAATGCTGGCATATTGGCTAGTGTATTTAAATTACACCATTTACCACATCTTAACCTCTCATGTAGACATACCCCCAGAACAAAGGTTTGGCAAAAGTATTGCTGATCTAATCAGGATTTTTCATCAGTGACTTAATTTGTTTTGCACTGACATCCGGGGGCAGAAAACAACAAATCTATTCAGCCTAAACCAGTAAAGCGATGCTTGCTTATTTCCTGGAAAGCCACGATTAATGAAGGGAGTGATTATTTTGTACTTTTTTTTCCCTTGCTAGTAGAGGCCTTCAAATATTTTGTTTGGTTTTTTAGTCATTGCTGTAAGAGAAAATATGAAGAACATTTGATGAAAATCTGGTGAGAAATAACAGTAGATGGAGATGGAAATCAGTGTAGGTGGATGCTGAAGAAGCATACCGTAGCTCTGCCAGTTCATCTGTGGGTGATTTCAGACGTGCATGGGCGCCCATTGGCCCCGGCACGGAATCACCATTTGATTCCCCTCTGGAATCAAAATGGCCCATCAGCAGACGTGCCGGTCGATTCTGGAGGGGAATCGGGGGGGAGGGGGGGCTGCGCAGCTCAATGTGCGGCCGCACAGGGCCTCCCCCCACGCTCCCTAGGCTGCCCGTTCTCTGGGGCATTGACCACAGCCTGGAATCGGCGGCGGTCACAGCTGTGGTGCGGTAACAGACGTTACGTTACCACGCTCAACCACAGTGAGTCCCCCGTGGGTGACCGTGGAGGCGTAATGTCTGTTGGGCCAAAAATGAGATTCCTGCCAGTGTTCACTCCCAGTGGGAATCGCTTTGACCACGCTTCCTGAGCTCCGGGTGGTTGGAGAGCAGGAAGCGTGGCCAAAGAGATTCCCGCCAGTGATTCACAGGGGTGAACATCTGGCAGGAATCTCTTACCAGCCCAACAGACATTACGCCTCCACGAACACCATGGGGGGATTCACCATGGTTGAACGTGCTAACGTAACGTCTGAAAATACCCAGTCTTAGCCTGCAGTTTCTCAACTCTCTCTTTCGTGGTTCAGTTATACTCTTTATTTCTTTATCCAAACCCTAGTGACACCATAACTGGAATACTGTTTCCGGTTCTGGTGACCACACTTTCAAAATGATGATGAAAATTGGGGAATGTGTTCTATGAAGGATTTTCCATCTACAAAACATGCCTTATTGTTAGAAACCGAAGGTGCTAAAGGAAAGTTAAGTGGTGACTTGATCAGTCTGATAGTACTTACGTTGGGAAGAGGCTTCCGCAATCAGAGCTTTAACCTTGCAGATGAAAAAGCATAATGGGATTTAATGTTGGGAAGCTGAAGTTAGATCCATTCAGAGTAAGAAAATAGTGTGCAGTTGTTAAGTGAGAGTAATTAGTTAGTGGAACAACCTATATACAACTTATGGCTTCTCTATCACTTCTCTGGTCCCTTGCACCCTTCCGATCCAGCACAATCTCCTTCTTTCCACCTTCACGGGTCTTTATGGCATTGCTCATCCATATATTCCCACCCAGGGACTTCATTCCTCCTCTGCCACTGCCCTCGCCCACCCCAGAGTCCTCTGCTCCCTAAACCATCTCCATCCTTTGTCTCATGCTTCCCCACCCCCATGCAGCATTCAAGGAATTCTTTCCTTGGCTCTGCTTCTTCCCTTCATATCCCTCCTAAAATCTACCTCTTTCATCAGGCTTTCCCTAGCACCTTACCCTCACAGGCTGCTCACTAATGTTCTTTCTACTGGTCTGTAATTCAGGGTTCCCTTCTCCCTTGTCTGCAAGCTAAGCACATACAGCTGCAACTTCTCAACTTCATGAATGTAGCCCCATCCCAGTCTATGATCCCCTCTCCCTTGCCCATCCTAGTCTGCCAGCCCCCTGGGAAAGGCGCCTGTCTCTAGTGATTATTCAGTGCCAGGCATATTGCTAGTGCCATATAAATTAATAAACTAATAATAATAATAATAAATAAATATAAGCCTTTAAATCAAGACTGAATGTTAGCCTTCCTTAAAAGATACCATCTAGCTTAGCCAAAAGTTGTAAGCTTTTTGCAGAAGTTACTGGGTGAAAGTCTATGGCCATTTTTATATGAGCTGGGGGGGGGGGCAAGTGTGTACCGCAGCAGTGGGGGCGGTGGAGGGGGGCCAGTGCACACGGTCGCACACTAATCCCCCCCTCCCCCCACATCCCCACTCACAGAGCATCCTCCGTTATTGCCAGTTGCTCCGTGAGTGGGGATGCGTGGGGGGTGAGTGGAGATGTGTGGGTCTCAGGAGCACGCATGCACCCCCACTCACTGGTCACGGCATGCACATGGGCGGCATCCGCTCATGCAGCAGATCTGCGTGGGCATGAGTGGGACCGTCTTGTGTAAAAACGGCCTATGACCAGCATTACACACAAGCTCAGTGTAGATGATCATAAGGGTCACTTTAGGTCTTAAAAATCTATGAATTGTTGTATTCAGTGTAATGAGGTTGTCTAATCTGCAGAATTTACAAGAAGAGGGGAAATAGGGTGAATGTGTGTGGGAGAGAGAGAGAATATGTGTGAAATCGCTGTTCTTCTGGAATCAAGTAAGGGTTTTTGTTGGTGTTTGTTTAGCTTGGTCTTTTTAATCACATATCATCACATCACTGATTTGTATTTCAGGAGCCAAACCTATCTGTGATTGAATCTATAAACTTTGTCACATTTGTCAGTGTTGTGTGGCTTGAAGCCCTATTGCACTTTTAGCATTTTGATGAGCTCCTCTAAGTTGAAGCAGGTAGAGTAGCTTTGGATGGATTTGTGAATGGCAGTTGATAAAGCATTCCCAGGGAGTGAGTCAGTTCAGCTGTTGAGCTATCCATCTGCCTCTGGCAGCTGATTATTAAATAAAACAGGGAAATCTGCAGCAGTTTGCTGGAGACAAGTGTTTTAAGTCTCTCAGGAAACTGAAGGAAACAAAATCCCCAAACTCTAACTAAAAAAGGAAGCAATCTGATTAGTTGAGTCCCACTTCCCAGAGGTGGTTATGGTCAGAAACTGCATACACTGCATTTGAAAACATGGCCATTAAAATCAGATTCTGCAAGAGATCCAGCTGTGTAAAATGTCCTGCTATTTTAATTGGCAGTGGGAGTGCTCTGTCAGCTTACAGGAGGTGCTCAGCACCCTGCTGGATAGAGCTCTATAATTTGAATTCCACAACATTCTCTTGGCTCTTCTTTGGTTCCTGTCCCTGCTGCAGCTGGTTTCTTTGCAAGGGGTGACTACAAATGGTGAATGTGCCCACCTTAAACTTTGTATGTCAAGATTCCTTATGTAACAGGGTTCCCTGATGCAAATGTTTTGTGGAGAACAACTCTACATGCGGACTAGACTACAGATGGGTTTGTTCTGAAGTTGTGAATCAGGGCTCAAAGTGAGGAGGGTTAGTATACCTGTAAGAAAATATGCTTAATCAGAGAGGGAGGGCTCTACTTCAGAGGAGATGATTGTCAGCAGGTTAAGTATCAGAGGCACATTCAGTATCCTTGCTTAGTTTCTTTTCATTTATCCTTCCACATCCCAGCAAGAACTTCTCTTCTTAAGATTGTTTCCACTCAGTGCCCATGTATGATATTGGTGTAGCTTGTTTTTTTCCATCCCCTGCTGCACTTGCTTTCTGTCCAGCAAGCAGGAAGAAGAGAAAGCAGGAAAAGGGAGGATCCAGTTATTTCCTGGCTCTGCTGCTCCTCAGAGCAGAACCAAAGGGCAAACGTGTACTCTTCTGGAAACTCTCCAGATTAACAGCCCTGAGGCAATCCTTCTTGTGAGAACACACCTCTACTTTCTGAGTTCTTAGGGTCACACTGAAGCCACATTTTTGATGACTGTACGCCTACTGGGCAGGGACCTGTCTCCAAAATATGTGATTGTAAAGCTCTGCATACGCCTAGTAGTGCTATAGAAATGATAAGTAGTAGTAGATACTGTAAACACATGGCCACCTTGTCTAAAAGCCTAAGCTATTGATGGTTAGAGGCTTAGTTTTCATAGTTGTGCTGTGAAAAGTGTGACACAGATGGTACCGAATTAAAGATGATGACCTGTAGTTTTACAGAAAAAACACAAAAAGAAAGCACGTAGGCTCTCTAGCTTTCCCTAGTTGAAAGAGGGAGCCCTCTGCTGGTGAGTCAGGGTAATGATCCTGTTCACCGTGCAGCCCTCAATTACATGAGCCTTTTTGGTGCATTTGTCCAGTAGGTTGTACAGCTGCCACAATTCAGAATTAATTTCACGATTCTCTAGTGTGGCATAGCACACAGGTTCACTAGTTGTTATTAAGTATTTATTTAGCACCAGCGATGTACCAGCAATAGCAACAACTGCTCCACCTGCCCTCTCGACCCAATCCTCTCCCGCCTCCTGACCTCCATTGCT
>QEPC01001706.1:1080254-1090940 GCA_003113815.1 Sphenodon punctatus | reverse complement strand
GGGGAACTGATGCCCTGCCGGCCTCTTTATACCCTTCCTGGTCACCCCAGGTGGGAGCCCTTGTGATCAGGTGGAGGCCCTGCCCCCTGCCGAGCGCGCTCAGCTTCTAAGCGCGCACTACGCCGGGGCGGGGCTGGAGCTGCAAGCTGGGGGGTGTCTGATTGCGGGGAGACCTGTGACGCTGCCTGGCGAGTGTCCTGTTGCTTCAGAGGCAGAGCTACACAAGTGCTTGGGGGCAGTCCACGCTGTGCCAGGGGGTGATAGTTCCCAGCCCGCATCCCCACTCTTCTCTGAACCCCCTGCATCCCAGGCCGCCAAACCACCCCACGGCGCTGTGCCGTGACACTGCCAAACTACTACCCATTCAATAACCTTCCCTAAAAAGGGAAGGTTAGAGACAGGCCGATAACTGGTGAGGGAGTCAATGGGCATTTTTACACACATCTTAAAGTGCTGGTCTTTCAATCTTCTGGGTTTACAAGTCCACAGGTAAGTTCAGGATGCATTCTTCACACAAACACTGCCCTGGGACAGCCTAAAGTAGCTGCAGTTATAGACATGAGGGGCTGCCATGGAAACCAAGTGACCACAGCTGCCTGGAGCAAAGCAGTTTACCAGGAGAACGTTTTACACTCAAAAGTTCTGGGAGAAGTTCTATGCAGAAGTTCAAAGAGCCAGATGTTTAAGATCTGGGTGAGTGATTTAGAGACACAGATAGTTCAGTATGTAACGGCAAATGTGGGAGAAATGTGTGTGTAAAAACACCCAATATCAAGTGATGTTTTTTTGAGCAGGGTCCAGACCATCGTCTATTTAAGGCAGCTCGGTCGGTACCTTGGCTCCCAAAGGGAGGCATTGACCACGCCCGCTGGCAACAGCCCCAGCGTCTCCCGGCTGGCCTTAACTAGCCAGGACGGGCATGGGTCCAGTTCACAAAAGGTGGCTCCGACCGCACCAAGAGCATCCATCGCATCGGTGGGCGACACCCACTGAAACTGATCCCATAAAACCAGACAATGCGGGGCTTCCATTACCTCTCGTTCTCCTATCATAGTAAGTGTGGCATCGAAATCATGGTGGATACGAGCAATTTTAGAGTAATCAACAAATATGTCACAGCAGGCACTGGAAAATTCCAGTTGCAGGCAGAGGGAGGCTGGATCCACCAGCCCTCTCACAACCCGGAAAAGTTCCGCTAGATGAGACTTTGCAGATGCTATGAGGGCAGCAAAGAACTCATTCTTTGCTGCCTGCACAGCCATGGCATAGGTACGTAAACTGGTTCTATGTTAGAATTGGTCGGCTTCAGCGTGAGAGCAGCACCACTGTTGCTCCAACCACATCCCTTCCCGCTTCAGCTACCACAGGTCCTGAGTAAACCAAGGATGCCTGCGGTGCTGATGCGTAGGGAGTGGACACCTAGGAGCCATCTAGTCGATGGCCTCAGTCAGCAAGGTGTTCCAAAGCACAATGAGGTCATTGAGTGATCAGCCATCAAGATCAGAGGGTAATTCCTCCAGAGTATTCATGAACCTTCCTGGTTCAATTAGTCTCTGAGGGCGAACCAACTGAACTGGTTCCAGACCTCTCCAAGGACAGACATTTGCCATGAGATGGGCCCATAGGAGGTAATGATCTGTCTGTGACAAGGGCACAGCTGACACCTCCCCCATTAACAGCTCGTCTGTCTCAAGACTGGTGCAGAGAATCAGGTCCAGGGTGTGTCCCCTATCGTGCATTGGACCGATAACCACTTGAGATAGGCCCATGGTTGCCATGGTGGCAATGAATTCATTCTCCACCCCTCCAAGACTGGCGTCAGCATGGATATTGAAGTCCCCCAAGACTAATGTCTTTGGGAATCGCAACACCACCCCTGACACCAGCTCCGCTACAGTGTGCAGGGATGCTGCCGTACAGGTAGGTGCATGGTATACTAGCAACACCCCTAATCTGTCTCCTTTCAAATCAATCACAAGATGGAGACCCTCAATACTGGATGTAAGCTATACCGGATACCTCCTAATGGACCATGAATCCCTAAAAGCAATGGCTACACACCCCACCCCCTTCCCTCTAATTGCACAGAGTACCGGCTGGGACAAGGTCAGCCAATATCCATTCTGACTCCGTGTCCAGCCAGGTCTCTGTAATACATGCGATGTCGGCCTCATCACCTGCTTGGGGGACGATGAGCGGGACAGGCATCAGACACCTGTCCCGTCTCACAGAACGAATACATCCCCCAGACCATAATTCCCCCAGCCCATCACGACCTCAATGGCTGCGCCCCCCCCTCACTGTCCCCCTTGCCTGGCTGTCCCACCAGGTTGGCGAGGGAGACCCCCCCCACTCCCCCAAACCCCCCATATCACCCGCTCTCACCGGGTGGAAATAAAACCCCTCATGGGGATCATGATCTTCTCTCTCACTGGGGGAAGTGAGTCCCCCCTCCCTAACCCAGTCCCATCTTCCCCTGTTCCCACAAAAAGGGGAGCATAACCAATATCATCCCCACAAATCACCCTTCAGCAATGGCCAAGAAACCTACACCCTAATTCCACTAGGGCAAATCAACAACAACAGCACTACCCCTCCACTAACAATCCTCAACCCAACAGAACCCCGCCCCCCCCAACCTGCCAAACCCCGTCAAGGCCACACCTTTTAATGAAGGTTATTGAATGGGTGGATGCCTTGCAGTTCCAGGTGCATCTCTATGCTGTCAGTTTCCTGGACCCATGTCAGTCAGGTTCTCGTCCTGGGCATGGCACTGAGACTGCTCTTGTGGCCCTGGTTGATTATCTCAGCTTGGAAATCAACAGGGGAAATTGTACCTTGCTGATTTTGTTAGATATCTTGGTGGCCTTTGATATTGTTGATCATGCAGTGTTGTTAACACAGCTGTGGGACCTGACGGGTGTGTGGGATTGGGCTGGATAAGTTCTTGGAGGGTAGGCGCTTTAACAGCTGTCAGCCAAGTAGGTATGGGGGATGTAACGTTTTGCTTTCAGGAGCTGGGAATGAACAACAAGGAATGGATTGCTCCATTGTGACCTTTTAGGTACACGCCCAAGTGACCCGAGATTGGCCACTGCCAGAGACGGGATCCTGGGCTCGATGGACCATTGGTCTGATCCAGTATGGCACTTCTTATGTTCCTATGGTTTTAAGCAGACAAAGAAAAAACACAACAAAGAATGGTGTCAATAAAAATGTATCCAGAATCACAATGCTTGATTACGTATATTATTCCTAAACTTACATATGACACAATCATCACACATATTATATATGATTATATGTATATCAGGTATGTAGCAAGAATCACAGTGCATATTCATAATCATATTTAGTTATTTACAGCACATAAACATCATGCATATAGTGTATGATTATGCATTATGTTTAGTGCTGAATCGAGCAATCACAGTGAAAGCTGTTTCTCTCAGAAACAGGCCATTTGCCTGTGCTCATGCGATGA
Source organism: Sphenodon punctatus (assembly GCA_003113815.1). NCBI lineage: Eukaryota > Metazoa > Chordata > Lepidosauria > Sphenodontia > Sphenodontidae > Sphenodon > Sphenodon punctatus. The sequence goes on along the minus strand of QEPC01001706.1, from coordinate 1,087,456 downwards.
GGAAATTTACTGGCTTTATCATTATTTTTGCTAGTTTCTGTTCAGTAATTGCCATTATTTCGTGCTTGGTAATCCTTCCTAGGCAGGGTCAGCCACACTCCACATAATGTTCCTTACATTTTGCTTATGTTTGCTTGTGTGTGATTGCAAGTTCACTATGTAACTTTCATCATTTCCGTTATTGGTCCTTGTTTTGGCTCCTTGTAAACTGTGTTTTGATTAGTGTATTTCAAGGGCTAGCCCTTGTTTTCTGTTTCCTTATGTTGGAAACTTGTAAAATGCTGGAAATTAACTGGTGGGAAAATACTGAAAAATATTTTTTTAAATACCCCAAACTAACAAAAAATACCAAAATATGGCAAATGATCACAGGCACCAATCTCGACAACAGCGGAAACACAAATTCAGTGGCTAGTGAGGAAATACCAATGAACAGTCTCAAGCGCTTCCAAAAGATAGATATTTCCTGATGATACGTGAACAACCATTCTCGCCTATTAGCCTAACCTCAAACAATAAAGGACTCCAGCCCCTGCAGGGGGAGGAAGGCAGCTTTACTAAACAAGCTTTTGCACAGAAGCTAAAACAAGATTTATTTATTTATTTTCACAAAAGTCTACCCTGCCCCTCCTGCCAAGGCAGCTCGGGGCAGCTTACAATATAAAATAGATATAGATATATAAAACGATTAAAACATTATATTTTAATATATAACTATTATAGCCATTTGCTTACTGTTACCCGTATTACTTTGTCAAAATATTTGAGAGCTCCATTTTGCATTAAGCTAGAAGTTAAGCCAAGCTATAAATAAAAAGTAAACAATTTTGTTAATGCCCCAGGCCTTTGGGGAGGGGGGTTAGGGATTTTTAGCTCCACCCTACCCTTATTTTTATTTTTTATTTATTTGTCCTAACCCTGTTTCTAAATTGTGTGTTGTTTTTAAACGCATTGTTTTATTTAATTGTTTTATTGGATTGTACGTCGCCCCGAGATGCCGTAGGCATATGGGGCAACTAAGAAATGTTTAAAATAAATAAAATAAATAAATAAAATTAATGATGATTCTTGATACATATATGATGATTGCACATTATTGAGATATTTTTTTGCCGTTGTGCAAAGCGATGCCTCTCTGCATACAGTAACTGATCTGTGATATTTGTAGATGCCTGTCAGAGATGCCCATTGTAGGTCAGGGTTGATAATGAACAGTTTCCATACCATTGATTTGCACATTTTGCAATTCCCGGCAAAGATCACCTGAAGCTTTCCTCATCAACAGAAGGATCTTCTCCCACGCTAAATGTTGGCAGCCTGTCAGGTCCAAAAGACAGTTGCATATATGCATTGCCATGATAGCAGAGGTGAATGACTTCCATCCTATCACATCCATATTCCTGCCTTCCCTGTCTGTTAGTGATAAGGAAGAATGAGGCTTCTGCGAAGAAGCTGCTGTCACCAATGTGTTTGGTGGTGGGCATTCAAAAAATAGTTTTGTTGTCTGGTGATAATAGATAGATGCTATCTATGCGATTATTAATGGTCACCACTGATGAAGGGAGCGCTCTGTTATCCTATTGGAAACATGCATCTGTTATGCATTGGAAACATGATGTGCCCAGAGTCTCCTCTGCCTAGAATACCCAATATAGACCCAGAAGCCGTCTTGTCAATCACTTTGGTTGGAACTTTAGGCTTTGCTGTCATTGCTTTCAAGAAATTCATTGCTTTCACCTATTTCGGGTGCTGGAGATTTGGTACTGAAACATGGGCCATTTTTAAATGGGCACAGCTGGGGGGAGGGTACGTGTGTGCTGCATGGAGCGCTAGTGCATGTCCGGTGAGAAGGGGAGGGATTTAAATGGGCCATGATGGGTGTGCACTGGGTGTGCACCCCTACCCACACACCACCCACTCCTGCCCCCACATGGAACATCCCTAACTTTTCCCCAATGCTCCATGAGTGGGCAGTGCATGGGTCACAGGAGCATGCACCCACCCATGCCGTCTTCAGACGGGCGATCAGGCGGGCGGGTGGGTGGGTGGACTTGCGTGGGTGCATCCCATTTAAAATGGCCACAGTCGTAAGGAAAGGCCCGAGAAGCATAAAGAATATATGCATCATAAGGAGAGGGACCCATCTCACAAAAAAGCTGTTGCTGCTGGCAAAGCAAGTGCTCATAAGAAAAATGTGATTCATATGAGATTCATATTAAACACTGCACCACCGAGCGTTTTTTGTCTGTAAAGCTAGTATCGACTGTGACCTACAATGGGTATCTCTGACCAGGCTAGCTAGCTAGCAATCAGTCAATAAAATAATAGCTTAAAACACAGGCAGACACAAACTAATAGTGGACATGTAACTATGCGGTTTTATTGCTGAGCACCAGGAAGAGGGTAGGAATGCGTCATTTCTCGTATGAGGATTATATGATAAATCATTCTTGACTCTCTGACAGGAAAAGATTCAGTTCCAAGCAAGAAACAGCATGTTGAACATGTTAAATCAAACCAAATGCCACAATATTTTACCTGCTCACCGCCTAATGTAATACCTGTGTGCATTTGAGAATTTAGTGCCAGCTCAGTGCAAAACAAATATAGTCATCAACAGTGAGGTGACATATTTATTCTTCTGGAGGTACTTGGCATCTCCTGTTCTGTACTGCTTTCGTCAACTAGAAATGATATTGTCCCTAGCTGAATATTGTTCTGTTTTCTTCTTGTTGCTTGGCTATCAGAGAGTTGCCTAAGATGCAGCTTTTTAGAACCACTTGCAGCTAATACCCGATGATTGTCATGACTCAACCAGGAAGCAGTTGATTGTTATATATTTTGGGCCCGATCCAGTCCATGTGCATGCGCAGACCAAACCTACCCAGGGTGCGTATGCATGCAGTCACAGAGGACGTCTTTAGCTTTCCAGCAGAGGGAGAGGAAGGTCTGGGTGGAAGGTGCTCTTGGGAGATAGTTGACTTCCTCTTTGGCACCAGACTTGGGTGGTACTGTACACGCACAATAGGTTCAGTGTTCACATGTGGATCTCCGATCAGGCCTTTATTCCCCCCAGAAATGCCTTCTCCCCTTATGTCACTTGTGGGACCCTCATGGTGAGAGTGAAGATGTCTGATTTGGGCTTGCAAAAAGAAAGGACTGAGCTTTACAACCCTTGGGATTCAAGAGCAAATGGTTCTGAGCTACTGGCAGCAGCTTCTGCACACACACTTCTGTGTTCCTACACCAGATCTGAGTTGTGAAACTAAAGTCGTGGTTAGACTTAAATTGTACTGGGCTGGATGAATGACCAAGACATTGCTGTGCCACAATACTTTAAAACTGGGGGGGATGGCTCCATGTTTAATTGTAAAGCTTTCACTTCAGTAGCAAAGTCTAAATAGAATACAATAGTCATATAACTGGCTGTTTGGCAATTCTGCTTTTTTCTTTCTCAGTACTTTGCTCAGCAATTGTATCTGAATGAATCTGAAATTAAAACCAACTCAGATGGCACTGCATATTTTAAAACCTGTCTCTCTCATTGATTGGAAGAATATACTGTAGCCAATAAAAAAACAAAAAACTTCTTTATCACTTTTTTATTGAAGGCAACCCCTACTCTTTACTCATCCTGAAGTACATCTGAAGGGACAGAAATTACTTTTCAGAGGACTACTATCTCTCCTCTGATTTTATGACTTCTACATTTTTAATATTGAAGAATTCAGTATGTGTAGGGATGTTTTTTCATGAGGCACCTTTTATTTACATTTTGAGGGCTTCATTTTAAAGTGCATTCTCAATATCTTGTTTTTCTTTCTAAGTTATATATATGGCCCTCAACCCACAGGATCTGGAGATTCATAGACTGTGTTTTGATTTACAAACTTTTGTGTGAAAATCAGAGTTATTAGTCATTAGCTGGGGAAAGTTCTTTTTCTCTGTTTTGTTGGGCTCTTTGTCTCTGAGCTGAAGGACAGCTGCTGAACAGTTTGTTCCTGAGGTAAACACTCACAACTTAAAATGCTATGTATATCCTAGGATGTTAATAAACATGACTCTGCCTGCTATGGTTCACCTGGGCGAGAGCCTTAGCCATGTGTCTTTTAGTGGGCTGACAGATGTGGTCCTGCTACAGTCCTCGACCAGGGTGGTGGCTGCTCAGGAATCATGGGCCTGGAAGGAACCGGGCCCACAGTCCAGGTCCAAGAGCCCAAGCAGGGCATAGCAGATGAACCTGGTTATTTGCGCCATCATCCTGACTCCAGCATGGGGGCTGTCATGGCTGCCTATTGGCAGCCATGGCTACCCGTCATGACGGGGTGGGACGCCGGCTGAAGCACGGGGGTGGGGCCAGCTACCCTCACATCTCTTCTGGCAGCCCTCCCCAGCTGGGTCAATCTGTGGGAACATTTGTTCAGTTCCCCAACCTCACCCGGCCGGGGGTGGCTCCCCTCCCCAGGATGTATAGCCGGCGCACTGGCTGCATGTATGTTAATACCCTTAGTTAGTTACTGTTGGTCCGAACTCCTAACTACAGGAAGCAGTAGTAAGAACCTGCATACAGTTTCATGATCTAGACATAGTTCCGGGACTGGAAACAGGACATGGAGGTATAAGGAGCCCACGTATATAGCTTTGTGACTGTTGAGACTTATATACATATATGTTCTTATATTTGTTGTTAGTTCTACTAGCCTGGTGTGCCCAAGTTAACATGCAGTAGGTAGGCTGTATTAAGTGTAGATATTTTTAGATAAGAATTTTTCTCCCCTCATTTTTGTATACAGGAAGGGCAAATTGTATTTCTAAAAGGGATATTCTTAAATATGTGTTTAGTACATTGAAATAGTTTCTAAGCCATAATACATTGCCCTTAATTGTAATGTTTCTCACTGAGGATATAGAACTGTACAGAGACAGAAAGTGGCAAATTTCCCTTGTTGGCTTAGAATTCCTTAAAAGATTTTACTGTTCTAAGTGATTGCTCCCTCAAGATCCAGGGGTCAGAGCTTCCTCAGCCTTCTAAACAACATTTATTATTTTGCTGAAAATGTCAGCTCCCTTACTCCTAGAAGGTTTGTGAATCCTGACTAATTTGTACAGTGATTAATTTTGCCTTGTAGAATTGTCTTCTGTGTGGACTAAAAATTTACACAGAATTTATAATGTCAAAATCAGTGAGCATCCCTGAAAGTTGTACATTGAAGGCAGTTTCCTTCATTGCTCAGGGCTGAGGTTCCCAACCAAGGGCCAGGCCTTCGGTGGCTAAGGTCATCAACTTAAGTGATGTTATATAAACTTTGCATATCTCTGTAACTGTATGAGATTGCAGAATTACATTTTGTCTCTGAATGGGGTCACCAGGCCAAAATCTTTTGAAACACTGGCTTATAATATCTTACACTTAAAATGTTCTGAACTTCCATCTTGGCTGGTAAAACAAACAAACAAACAAAAAAAATGCAAGAGTAATCAGTCGGGTAAATTGACCTTTACCAGGTATACCCCTGGAGATAAAAGAATGGTTTTTTTATTCTTTGTAGTGTTGGCAGAAACATTTTTCATTCCTTTACAGTGCTGTACATCATACTATTTATAAAACAATACTCCTACCTTAAGATAGGGATGTCAAACTTATTGCCAGAAAGAGTGGCCTGCAAGACATATCTAGATTGAAGAAAATCTCCATTTTCTTTTTTTTCTTCAAAGTGAGTTTCTGATATTCATGGCCAAAGAGGTAGCCTGAATTAATAACTGCCATATCAAGTCATGCTAATGGTCCAGCTAGCCAAGAATCGTGTCGCAAACAGTGACTGGTTTTGTATACTTCAGAGGGAGTGTAAGAACTTTTATGGAGTATTCATCCTTATTCCTCTCCGTCTCCTTCATTCAGAGGTTGTAGCTCCTGACAATCTTAGGTAATCACCAATAGTGGTCCTATTCTATTTGTCTAATCCTTTTTTGAGCCTTGATATATTATTGTCCTTCACAAGAACCCATGGAAATGAGATTAACAGGTCAAACTTTCCAAATGTGAACAGAACGTAACTGAAGCAGATGTAAGGGCGAGTCTGCAGACAGCTTAAAACAGTGATTCAGAAGCATGAACATGACTAGTAATCTGATTGAAGCATCTAATCAAAACATTTGTGTCAACATTAATTATTGTCCTATGGATCATTTTAGCAGGTGGAATGGGGAAATAGATGGAAGTAAGTAGAGCAATGGGCTTAAGAAATGGAAAACGTTGTGGGGAAGAAAATGCAGAGGAAAGAATAGAGGAAACTCCTGGAGAAGGGAAAATAAGAAGAGGGGAGGAAAGCAGAAATAGCAAAGGGACAAAAGAGGAGAGTACTTTCACACTGAATGATGAATGTGTGACAAGGCCCCTGGAAAAATGAAGAATAAAACTGAATGCTTAGTTACTACATAAAATCCCTTGCCCTTGGGATTCCTGGAGCAGTGACTGGGTCTCTAGCACCACTGTTTCACCTTACCTCTGGCCCAGCCACTCCCCCTTCAAAGGTCTTCCTTTACTAGTACTCCACCCATTCATCTCTAGCTCTCGCTGTGCCTCCCAGATTCTGGTTGACTGCCAGCCAGAATGTAAGGCTGGTTGGTGATAGCAGGAAATTGTGTGGAATGTCACCTAACTTCCAGTTCCTGTCCCTACTCCTATCTGCTCAGCTTTGTTCCTGTTCTTCAGCCCTGCTCTGCTCTGGTTCTCCAGTCTTGCTTTGTCCTTGATTCTGCTCTCCTTAACTTGCCAATTGCTCAGTTCTAGCCCTACTTTGTCTCTGCTTCACATGTAGCTCCTGATCACAACTTTGTCTTGCCCATTCTCCAGCCTTGCCACTTGTCTCCTTCCTCTAGCCCTTATCCTGATCCTCTTCGAGCCCTGGTCCAGACCCTAACCCATCCTGTCCACCCATGGTCCACATCCCTGGGCCTTGACAAAGACTCATTTTTCCTGTTTAATGTATTCATTAATGATTTGGAAAAGGGTGTTAAGAGTGAGGTTTGCAGACGACGCCAAGTTATTCAAGGTAGTTAAAACATGAGCAGACTGTGAGGAACTGCAATGGGATCTTTCGACACTGGGTGCCTGGGCATCTAAATGGCAAATGAGATTTAATGTGGACAAGTGCAAAGTTATGCACATAGGGAAAAATAATCCAAACTATGCGTACACAATG
>QEPC01001706.1:1039712-1069391 GCA_003113815.1 Sphenodon punctatus | reverse complement strand
TTGTTATTGTTGTATGATGTTTTAATTTGTTTTATGATGTTTTATATTTATATTTATATTGTTAGCCGCCCCGGGCTGCCTGTGACAGGAGGGGCGGGGTATAAAATTCTTAAAATTAAAATAAAATAAATAAATAAAATCTGGGTGCTCCCTCCGAGGGATGGCAGTTACCACTCTGCAGATCCGCTTCGTACCTGTGTTCCATTGACTCCGTGAATCCCATGGCATGTTGCAAGGCTGCGGTTGCTCCCACTGCAGCCCTGCACCTAACCTGCTACCCATTGGGGCTATGTGCTTGTGCAATGCTGTGGGTGCCTACCGTCAGTGCCCCCTTGCCTTCTGTCATGGGGCTCCATCCCTGCTTGCCTCCCTGGTCCCCCTCGCTCCCTTTGGGCCATTTTGGATTCTCCCCGTGGCATGGTCCTTGCATCTCAATGTGTGCTACTGTTCCTCTATGTTGCCCTGACCTCGCTCTGGTTCCGACCCTGTCGTGTGTTGTGGCTAATGCCCTTATTGGCCTCCCATTCTTCCTCTGGCAGCCATGGAGAGGTGCCGCAGTTGGAGGGCTCCTGACCTTGAGTGTGGCTGGCCTGATGGGTGTGATCCGTCTCCCTTGCCCCTTTGGGGCAGTTTCCTCTACTGTCACAGGCTGAAGTGACCGGGTGGGATCTAGTGTGCTTTTGGGTGATGTTCTCCCCACTCCCCTCTGTCCTAGCCCGATCCCTGTCCCCACCTCCTGCTTTCTCTTCCTCTTCCTCTCTAGCTGCCGTGCTTGTGCTTGTGACAGTGCTGCGACTGGGAGCACTGGCTGGGCAGTTCCAGCAGATGGTGTCTGACCTACATGCGGGCGCACAGGTGTACAACAAGATCTGTGAGTTACCCCTGTGTGTGTGTGTGTGTGTTCTCTCCCCCCCCCCTTTTTGTGTGGACTCCCTGGATGTTCTGGCCTGTGGCCTGCCCTTATGGTGCGCTACCTCTCCCTCTCTCCTTTAGTGCAAGCGATGATTAACGAGAGGACCAGGGAGCAGCAGGAGGTAGTTCAGCTGCTCCTGCATCTCCTGCAGTGCACCAGCTGGACCATGCCCAGGCCGATGGGTGGAGCTAGGTCTTGGGTCACCAGCCCTACTGAGGGTGCGGATCCACCATGTGTCTTAGTTTACCTCCATTGAGCCTGTTGCTCTTCCTATCTCTTAAGTAAAGTTTGTTTAAGCATTGTTCCCCCATCATCTGTGTGTTCTCCTTTCCTCTGGCGTTCCCCTCTGTGTGGGCAGGGTCTGCTTGGTGTGGGGTGGTTGACTGGCAAGGCAGGGGTCTGTGCTCCCCCCCTCCCCGTTGGTGTACTTTGTATCTGTGGCTTGACCCATTGTCTGCTGTCCTCTCGGTCTTGCCTCCTCCACTGTTTATGTGGGGTCCCGTGTCCTCAGCGTGGGCCCTGGTGTCTTGTCCCCTCTTCCCTGTTGTTTGGCCGGGCGTGCTGGGGGCGGGAGCTGCCTTTCCTCGAGGACCTTGGTGTTTCTGTCTTTCCTCTTCCCTGGCCTGGTATACGGCTCTGCCTGTGCCCTTTGTATCCCCACCCTATGCTTTGTGTGTTGTTGCTGCTGCTGCTGCTTTGGTGCTGGGTTGTCACTGTTGGATAGCGCCTCTTCTCTCTGTGCCCTCTGACCCTGCTTCCTCCATGCACTTTGCCAGCTGCCTTTGTATCCTCTGCAACCCTGTGCCTTGCACGGTGTGTTGGGGGTCCCGTGTGCTGTGGTCCTTGGCTGGGGGGCTGATGTGGCACCCACCCATTACGGGGCTTGCCTGTGTGTTCTGAGCACTGTGCCCTATCCCACCCTACCCCCAGTTCTGCCCCCCCCCCGCTCCCTCTCCCTGCAGAGGTCCCCTGTGTGCTTGTGTGGACTATGGGCTGAGGGTGGGGTCTGGGGATTTGGGGATCTGTTTCACCCAGCTGTCTAGCCAGTGTCTTGGGACTTGCCTGGGGCAGCTTCTTCGTATCACTTGACCTTCCAGCTCCCTCCTCCCCCACCCTCTCAGAGTGTGACAGTGTAGGGGCGGTACCATGTGCCATGGCTTCATTTGCCCTTGCTCGGCCATGTTGTAACATCACTCAGCTGGGCATGGTTTTCCCTGCGCTCGGTGTATGGGCTGTCTATGTGAACAGTATGGGTGTGTGCTCAGTGGGGCCCTGGGTGGGTGCTGGGGCCTCCCCTGACTTCCCAGAACCCCCCACGATGGTGCCGTACGAATGCCTCCCTGCTCGCTGCTGGTGGGTGTGTGGTGGGTGTGTTCGCCCACCCACCTCACCCGCGGCAGCATCCGTGTGAAAAGGACCTAAGTCAGTTATGGCTGAAAATTGCAAAGTCAGGGATTGGACTGGATTTTTATTTTAATAACTATGAAAAACAAAAAAGGTGTTTTAAAACCAGACCCTCAAACCAAGGAAATCAATAGTGTTCTTAGTTGTACGTTCTTCACCCCAGCGTGCCTAGGAATTTCAGCATACAATATATTTAATTGAAAGCGCTGATATTAATGGCAAAGAACAGTGTAGAAATGAAATGCAACATACTTTTGAATTTCCTTGGTAATAAATAATAATTTACATGTATATATTACTTTTAATCTGAAATGCTCCTGGTGGTGTTGCACACTGAATACAGGCTCAAGTAATTTGCACAGGTGGTACGATGTCAAACCTCCTTCCTTTCAGTCAGCTTGATCCCCATAACTGCCTCCTGTCTCCAATCTGTCCCTGGAATACCCTTTATTATGAGGAAGTAAAGAGGGGAAGTAGCATTAGCAGTAGTGGGAGAAAGGAGGAGTCAAGGTTCAAATACAATAGCCTCCAAAGGAAATAGTTGAGCTTGGTTTACACTTGATCCATGCAAATCAACAGGGATACTCTCTTGAAGAGCACACTGTGAGACTGCAACATCATTTGGGCCAAAAAATAAGGCAAAATCCTATGTCCAACTAGTTCTTCAAGAAAGTACTTAGCTCCTCATTACAATGAATGAGTTTATCTAAATTTGGTTAATGTACAAATGACTCTCTTGCTGGTAAATTACAAGCATCATAACCACCAGAGCTTGCTGTGTTTGGCAGTAACTGTAGAAAAGATACAGTGGCCTTGGTGCTCTTTTCAGTGAATTATGCAGTCTCCTCAAAGAAAGATAATGAACAGGGCCATGGCTATAAACCTGTTTAAAGGGGTTGAGCATTAAGAAAATGCAATAGCAAATTGCAAATGAAATTGAGATATGGGCTTGTCATAGCTAAAAGAAGTTAGCTTGTGAAAAGCTTTAGAAATGCTGCTTGTTAGCTAACACATTTTCACATGCCGTATGGGAGGGGAAGTCATGTAAATCTCAAACTTTGGTCCTGCTCTGAAAAAGACTGATTCCCCGCTACTGGAATACAATACATGAATTCATTTGCATGTGTCACATACAGGATCATTAGCATCTATAAGCAGAGCCACCTACTTTGCTTGAGTAGAGATGCTGAACCTCATCTATCTTACAAAGCCATGACAGGTGCAACAAAAATCAAACAGAACAATTTATTAGGTATGTCCAATTCTAAAAGGATATGAGGAAGACAGATGTTAAAAAGTGGCCAAAGCTTGTTTCAGAATGCAGAAGTGCCTACAACTTCTTTGAAAAGTAGAAACTTTTCACTTCCTTTAGCACTATCCTAGAGGAAACAAATGGAGCCTGCCAAACGCATGGTCCAGGAGGAGTAGAATGGAAGGCCATAATCCTGCCCCCCCCCCAATACTAACATCAGTGGTTGCAATAGCAAACAGTCTTTTGAGTTCCTGCTGTCAATTTAAAGGCATAGGACGCATTTCTTTACTTATTGAAGTCAATGGCAAAAACTCTTGTTAATGATTAATTTTTAAAATCCCTAGAGATAACACTTCATAAATATTTAATTGTACTGTTAACACTATTCACATGAGCCAGTTTTATATCAATATGATGATTATTTAGGACTGCAACTCTTGGCTAACATTGGGAGTAGATCCATAAGAGGAATTGTCAATTTCACATCTGAAACCTAACTTGTTGGTATCTACTTGAAAAAAATACATTTGTCTGAAGCCTGATGCGCCTCAGCACAGCTCATGTAAATTTGTTCAGTACTTTGCTCCAGCACAAACAAGGGTCCCAAATGGCAGAAGGTTTCATCTTTATCTTGCTTTTTAAAAATACAATAAACAAGGATTTATACAAGCACATGAAATAAATTAGAATCAATAAAGGCCTGATCCTTCATGCCCTTGCTTACATGAAAAAGACTTTGTCTCACAAAGTCAATGGTACTGTTCACTAATGCTGTGAATAGGGAAGTGAACTGGATAAGAAGTAAAAAGAGAAGGCATACATTTTCTTTTCTTTTAAAATTCAATGTAAAGGAAGGGAGAGAACCATGTCCATATACTTACCCAAAGCATTAGTGTCTGTCTGTTTGCAACAAATGCAAATGAGTTAGGAGAGGAAAGGTGATTAGTTCAGCTGATGATAAAACAGTCAGCACAGTTCACAATGCCCTGACCAGAGAGTTAGCGATGAGGATGACAGATGTCTGTGGCTGGAGTGGGGGAGTTGATGATGGCCTCATGAGGGGCCAGTGGAAGATGAGTGGATGGGTCCATGATATTGAAAGTATATGGGATTTGCAGAATACTCAGGCTACTATAAAAAGTTGGCCATTTATTTTGCATGATGTGTTTTGCAAGATCATTCTTCTAAAGAGGAAGATTTGTCAGGCATTACATTCCAGCCTGATTATCTTGATATTCATTTGCTGAGTGTTGTCTTCTTGTAAATCAGGACAGTTGAGGGATTTGTCCAGAAAAGAGGGTATTACGCAGCATTATGGTTCCCCTGCAAGTATTAACTTGTAATGTAAAGTGCTACATAACACAGAGTGCTATTGTAAGGCCTCATTAGCACTGAAGCCCCAATCCTGCAAGCACTTAACATCTATGCTTAAACTTACTGCTCTTTGCAGAATTAGGTTCTAACATTTGTGATGTGCACACTGAAGTGTTTTCTCCCAGGGAAAATTAGAGAAAAACGGGATATTTCAATATCTGTCAGTGTTCCGCCTTGATTATAGCTGTAAGGCAGGGGTGGGGAACCTTTTCTGTCTAAGGGGCCACTTTGACAATCAGTGCAAGCTCAGGAGGCCACATATAGGTTGGGGATGAGGGTGCTTAAGGAGTGTTCTCAAGAAAAGGAGGACCCAGATCGTGGATTTGTGCTATGAACCTGCCCTCTATCCTTGTGTGCATGCCCTCACCTCTGCTTCCTTTCCCTGAGCTCAGGTTTTCAGTGGTTCAAGGTGGGAACTCGATCCAGGGGCCAGATCCAGGAACTGGAAAGGGGCCACATAAAAGCTTGCTGCAGGCTACATTTGGCCCCTATGCATGAGAGTCCCCATCCCTTCTCTAAGTAGTCAGAATGTTATAGAATAACAAAAGCAATAATAAATGTTATTAACAAACCACCAGACTCTGCTCTGGCCTTTGTGAAGTGTCCAATTTCTTTTTCTAGATTAGTTGTTTTTCTCCCCTGTCTCTTCATCTTTCCTTTAGGAGAACCTGCTTGTGTGTGTCTGACTTGCATATATTGGATACCACAGTGTGTACAGGATTATAGACTCCAAAAGGATTACAAAATCAAACAACAATATAAAGGCATTTTAAAAACTCTTTTCTTTTGAGCAAACCAACTTCTCCAGAGTTTTGTCTCCTTCTTAGGCCCTTATTTCATAACTTAATTATTTGGTTAGAAATTGCAAATGACATTCCTTCAGACATTCCTATAAGAGTGTGAAGGAAATCAAATATGAAATTGCAGACCTACTGTTAGTAATTTGTAACCTATCGTTAAAATCTGCCACTGTACCTGAGGACTGGAGGGTGGCAAATGTAACGCCAATATTTAAAAAGGGATCCAGGGGTGATCCTGGAAACTACAGACCAGTAAGTTTAATGTCTGTGCCGGGCAAAATAGTGGAAACTATCATTAAAAACAGAATTGCTGGGCATGTCGATAAACCTGGCTTAATGGGGAAGAGTCAACATGGATTTAGTAAAGGTAAGTCATGCCTCACTAATCTGTTGGAATTCTTTGAGGGTGTAAATAAGCATGTGGACAAGAGAGACCGGTAGATATAGTGTACCCTGATTTCCAGAAAGCATTTAATAAGGTCCCACATAAAAGACTCTTGCAAAAATTAAAAAGTCATGGTGTAGGAGGTAGTGTCTTACTATGGATCGGTAACTGGTTAAAGGATAGGAGCAAAGAGTAGGACTGAATGGTCAGTTTTCACAATGGAGAGATGTAAAAAGTGGTGTGCCGCAGGTGCTGTTTAATGCATTCATTAATGATCTGAAAAAGGACGTCAAGAGTGAGGTGATCAAATTGCAGATGACACCAAGTTATTCAAGGTAGTTAAAACACGAGCAGACTGTGAAGAACTGCAACAGGATCTTACAAGACTGGGTGTCTGGGCATCTAAACGGCAGATGAGATTTAATGTGGACAAGTGCAAAGTGATGCACATAGTGAAATATCCAAAGTATGAGTAGTACACAATGCTGGGTACTAAGCTAGGAGTTACCACTCAGGAAAAGAATCTGAGAGTGATTGTGGACAATACACTGAAATCCTCAGCCCAGTGTGCAGCAGCAGTCAAAAAAGCAAACAGTATGCTAGGAGTTATTCGCAAAGGGATAGCAAATAAAACTGAGGATGTCATAATGCTTCTATACAAATCAATGGTGCGACCGCACCTGGAATATTGTTTGTAGTTCTGCTTGCCCCATCTCAAAAAAAACACAGCTGAACTAAAAAAGGTACATAGAAGGGCAACAAGAATGATAAAGGGTATAGAACAGCTTCTATACAAAGAGAGGCTTGACAAGCTGAGTCTCTTCAGCTTAGAGAAGAGAAGACTGAAAGGGGACATGATAGAGGTTTATAAAATCTTGAGTGTTGTGGAACGAGTAGTTAGGGAATGGTTATTTACCCTCTCAAATAGTACTAGAACTGGGGGACACTCCATAAAACTAGCTGCCGGAAGATTTAAAACAAATAAAAGGAAGTACTGTTTCACTCAGCGCATAATTAACTTATGGAATTTGTTGCCAGAGGACGTTGTCAATGTCAGTAGTATAGCTGGGTTTAAAAAAGAACTGGATAAGTTCTTGGAGAGTAGGTCCATTCATGGCTATTGAGCAAGTAGCTTACGGGATGAACTTCTTACTGTCGGGAGCTGGGCGTGATCAACGGGGAATGGATTGCCCATTGTGACTGTTGGTTCTTCTTCCATGAGGTCAAGATTGGCCACTGTTGGAGGACAGGGTGCTGGGCTTGATGGACCATTGGTCTGATTCAGTATGGCACTTCTTATGTTCTTAAGTGCAGAACGTAATCCTCTGCCAGCCTTGCCTTTTATCAGAAATTAAAGATAACAAACAAATAAAAGCTCAACATGCAGAATGATACAAAGTGGAGTAGAGAGATTTGGTGAAGACAGTGTAATATTGCAAATTAAACAAGGGAGCCAAGTTATCATTCAATGCCTGGCCAGAAATAGCCTCTGTCAGGAATTGTTATAATTCTCTATCTTAAACATTTTGGCTTTGATCCTTGGCAGAGATCAGGCAGCGTGGCTTGGAAGTGAAGCAAAGTGGAGTTTCAAGTCATTCATGGGATAAGGTTCTGTCTCACATTAACGATTACACAGTGCCAGGTACATTGCTGGTACTATATAAATAATACTACTATTCACCCACTAACCTCTGATAGCATGGAACTGCTCAGTAAAGGTTTCTCTTCCACCTATGAAGGAAGCCAGCATGGGCTGTGCTCTTTGGCCGTAAAGCTTGGGCTCCGATCTTGCCACTATCATCCATGCATTCATCACCTCACGTTTGTACTGCTGCAACGCACTCTACATGGGGCTACCCTAGGTAACAACCCAAAGACTGCAGCTGGTGCAGAATGCAGAGACCCGTCTTCTGATGGGGATGGGTCGCTGGGAGCACATAACACCGGTGCTCCATTCTCTGCACTGGCTGCCTATAGTCTTTCGGGTCTGATTCAAGGTGTTGGTTATTACCCTTAAAGCCATACACGGCCTGGGCCCCACTTACCTGTGGGACCACCTCACCCCTCATGTCCTGGATTGGCCCCTGCGGTTGGCCGGGCATGCCCGCTTGGAGGTCCCCCAGGTTTCCCGGGGGACCATGTTTGAGAGGGTGTTCTTGGTGGCTGCACTGCAGTTATGAAAGTCCCTCCTGGTAGAGAATCTTTCCTTCTTCCATCGACAGTGTAAAACCTGGTTATTTCACCAGGCTTTTAGTGAGGGTGGTGAGTTTTTAGTTGTATGTATGGGGTCTTTTTAACAGGGCCATGGTTGAGTTTTTATTGATATTTTATGTATATGTTGTTCTGTATTTTTATATTTTATATAATTTTATTGTTCACTGCCCCAAGCTGCCTCTATGCAGGAGGAGCAGTATAAAAATTCTGGCATAAATAAACATAATGTGATGGAGAGTGATGGCTCCTCCATCATCACTCGCCAAGTCAGGAGCACATAAGCACTCAGTGGGTGTTACCAGACTTAATGCTAGCCTCTTCTTTTTAGTGTTAAACACACATTGGGCATTGCATCTGTTTGTGCAAACACTTTACTCAATAGGCATTTAGTATGGATCAGTTTTTGAGAAATCATGCTTGTAGCCAACACACATCTACCGCTCGCATGTAGCTGCTGTTGTGTATAAATAAGCCTGCCACACCACTTCCAGTGTTTGGTAATCTGAGTCATTAGTGCTGATATGAGAACAACTGTTCCTGCACTGTCGGGAAATACCTGTCTTTTGGGAGCACTTGTGACTGTTCATCAGTATTTATTCTCTATACGTTGAATATGCTCTTCCTCTCTTGTCAAGATTGGTGTTTGTGATTTTCCTTTATTTTCTATCAATTTCTACTAATTTTTGGTATTTTCAGCAATTTGTGTAAGTTTCCCGGATTTCATTCATTTTTGGTGTTTTCTGTCCATTAGTTTCTGGTATTTTCATCAGTTTCTAGCACTCCATGGCAGTTTCTGGCATCAGAATGCAGAAAACAAGGGCTAGCCCTTGAAATACTCTAATCAGAACACATTTTACAAGGACCGATTATTTATTTACTTAGATTTCTTGGCCACCCCTTCTTGCTACAGCAGCTCGAGGCAGCTCACAACATATTAAAACATATACAAATATAACAATATAATATAAGCATAAATAACATCCAGAAAACAAATACAAATAACAATAAAAATCAACTGTAAAACATACCCAGGCAGAACTAAAAAATAAACCTCTCCCCTCCCAACCCATCACCCATCTCCCTTGCCAAAAGTCTGGTGGAACAACCAGGTCTTAAACTGTCTTCAGAAAGAGGGGAAGTCTGGGGCCAGGCGGATTTCCATTGGGAGGAAGTTCCACAGCTGCGGTGTGGCTACCAAGAATGCCCCCCTCATTGTTGCCATCTGGGGGACTCTGAGGAAGGTGCCCCCAGCCAACTGCATGGGCTGATTCAGGATCCGGCGGTGAGGTGATCCTGCAGATAAGCGGAAGCCAGGCCGTTTAGGGCTTTATAGGTCAAAACAACACCTTGAATTGGGCCTTGAAGACTACAGGCAGCAGTGCAAAGAATGAAGCCCTGGTATAATGTTCTCACGATGACCCGTCCCCATAAGGAGACAGGCCGCCGCGTTCTGCACCAGCTGCAGTCTCTGGGCCATCACCTAGGGTAGCCCCACATAGAGCGCGTTGCAGTAGGCCAGTCTTGAGGTGATGAAAGCATGGATGATGATGGCTAGATCCGCGTCCGAGACATACGGCTGAAGGCTGTCGCACCAGATGTAGTTGACGAAATGCTCCCTTCGCCACAGACACCTCTTGGACATCCAGACGGAGCCACAAGTCAAGGAACATCCCCAGACTACAAGCCTGAGGGCCCAATAGAGGGCAAACTCCATCAATGACGAGTGCCATGTCTCCCTCAGCCCCTTCCACCAGCATTCCCTCCATCTTATCAGGATTCAGGTTGAGATGGCTCACCCTCATCCAGTCCCCCACAGCTGTCAAACACTGGGTAAGCACCTATACTGCCAGGCCTGGGTCAGCTGAAAAAAAGAGGTAAAGTTGGGTGTTGTCAGCATACTGATGGCACCGCACACCAAACCCTCTGATGACCTCACCCAAAGGATGCATGTACACGTTGGATAGGAGAAGGGACAGAATAGAACCTTGTGGGACTCCACACATGAGGTCCTGGGGAGAAGATGAACAATCACCCAGCACCACACGTTGAGTTCTTTCAACCAAGAAGGAACAGAACCATTCAAGAACAGTTCTGTCCACCCCGGCTCGGTCCTGCAAGTCGGTCACCAACATCTTGTGGTCAACGTATCAAATGCAGCCAAAAGATCTAACAGGATCAACAGGGATGATCGACCCTGGTTCAACTCACAGTAAAGGTCATTGATCAAGGCCACAAGCGCAGTCTTGGTGCCAAAACCTGCAAGGTGTCCAGAAACCTGCCACGGTCCAGATGCCTGTGAAGGAAAATGCTGAAAGTTATGTAATGAACTTGCGATTATACACAATCCAGAAGAAGAAAACATAAGCAGCACGTAAGGAATGTTATATGGTGTGGTGTTTGTCTGGTCCTGCCTAGGGAGAATTTCCAAAAGTACTGAAACAATGGCAATTACCAGATGGAAACTAGTGTAGGTAGTGGAAAAGTCAGTAAGTTTCCTCATGGCATGAGCACAGGTGAATGGGCTGTTTCTGACAGAAACAGCTTTTGCTGTGATTGTTTGATTCAGCACTACAAATCATCATAGAAACTAATATCATCTAGGCAGAAGAGAATATCTAGTAGCACGTAATGTATTAACATCTGTTTAAACAGCTACCCAATCAGAGATTTCAATGCAGAATGGATTTTCTATGGGGCAACACCCACTGTTAACCGAACAGCCCCAACTCCCTTTCTGCAGTGCCATTCCTATCCTCAGCTTGGGACATACTGCAGTTCTGAAATGCTTAATAGCCAGTGTGTGGTAGATCAGCTGTTTAGCAGTAACAGCTAAAAGGCATTTGTAATTGCACTTTGTCTCTGGCCAAACACATGGAGGTGCAAAGAGTCACAGGTCATAGATTAAAGAGCTGCTTTCAGGCTGCAAGATGTGGTACATGTATTGCTGCTCTAAGATTTTCAGACACAGAACAACTGTACTTTATGACCACACCAGTAAACGATGAGATGACACAAATTATTTGGATAAAATCTTGGCACCACGTTAAATCAGGTATCATGTCAAACAGAATACATTTAAAATAGAATAGTGCACAAACAGGAGTGAACTTCTAGCAAGTTCACCCGGGGGATAATGAAAAAGCCCTCCCACAGTCCAGGACACCACAGAGCTAGGCACACAAGCATTTCCCTGCAACAGCTATCAAGAGGTGGGCAGCCTATTGTACCATTCTCTTCCCATCAGGAAGGAAGGGAAGGGGTCAGAATGCCCCACCCCTGCCAAACCATCCAGCCAAAATAGAGGCATATCATACGGACTCCCTCCGGGTGTCATACCCTTAAACTGCCCCAGTCTACAAGGCCACCCAATTACATCACAATGAGATATATCCTGGACCACTCATTAAAGAAAACCGACATTGTTCCCAATGCCACAGTGGGCACTGATTCAATCAGCTGACCCACCACCCAAACCAGATGGGATTTCAAGTAGTGCTGCCAGTCTCCCTCAACTCTGAAAGATAAATGCCATTCCCTGCTTCAGAAAGAGGAAACTCCATCCTTCCAAAACATGTCAGGTTTGTCGTAATCTGTGCCTGGATGAGGAACAACATTGCTAATATCCATGACCCTATTGCCTTACTGACCTTACGCCTTGCCCTGTGCATCTAGACAGGGGAACACACATTCGTCCATTTCCTACAAGGGATCATCTGACTCCAAACCCACCTTATACTTTTATCTATACTGCAAAATTCCCATAGCGTTGAAATCAACTCCAACCCCACCAACTGAGGCAAATCATTCTCCCATAAATGCAAAACTATAAAGTGTGTAATGACCCCAACTAACTTAGGCCCCAACCAACTGAGCCCAACGCATGTGCCTAAAGCCAAACAAAGTTAAATTAGCTCGGTCATTCAGGCCCAAATGTGGTGCAAGTCCTCTCCTGCATGCCTCTATGTGGGCCCAAAACACATTACTATGCCCATCTATTCATATGCGTCTTTGGGAAGCCATCGGCCCTGCAATGAATGGGAAGACCTATGAAACCGTATATGGCCTTGACCCGACTTACCTGCAGGACCGCCTCGCTCTCCGCGCTCTGGAGCGGCCTCTGAGGTCTTCTGAGAGCACCCTTCTTGAGGTCTCCCATGTGACCCAGGGGGGTCACTATGGAGAGGGCGTTCTCGGTGGCTGCACATAGGCTGTGGAACTCTGTCCTGGTGGAGGCCCTGGTGGCCTCGGATCTCCCCTCTTCCAACATATGTGTAAAACCTGGCTGTTCTGCCTGGCTTTTGACAAGGGAGATGGGGTGTAGGGTGGTATGGAAGGGAGATGGGGTGTAGGGTGGTATGGAAGGGAGATGGGGTGTAGGGTGGGGGCAGTGGGTTAGGGAGAGGGGAGGGTTTGTTGTTCAGTGCCTTCTTTTTAAATGTGTTTTAATTGTGCTACTTTTAGCTTTTTATGTTTGTTTATTACGTTGTAAGCCGCCCCAAGCTGCCTGGAGCAGGAAGGGCGGGGTCAATAATAATAATAATAGTAATAATAAATAAAGAGAGAAAAACAAACATAACATGAACTCCCCAGCATAATCTTACTAAACAAAGTTAGGGCAGATGTAGCGCCTAAAAACTCCCGATCTCAAGCAGCCAATAACACATATTCCTCTGGCATGTATTCCGGCAGCTGCTGCAGTAGTAGCAGCACCTATCCAAAATGAATGTGATCCAAACTGCTGAAAAGGCAAACCTAAACCGGCAAGCTCTTTTTTAAAAAGGGCCATAAATTAGTAGTGCATCAGCAGCGAACTATCTGAATGGACAAACAAGGATATTGGGCCTTCGGACCATATCAACAAATGTTCCCTCATGTCCCCTGCAGGGCATAGCTCTGGGTCAGATGACATGGGGAACTTTAATGTCACCCTTCCACACACACCCCTCTCTGGTGTGTTTTGGAGTGCCTCAACGCAACCACTAAAATTTGCCCATTCTATAAAACATCCTTGATGGTCAAAGCACGTCCCACGGGGGCATTCTTTGATGAAACAACCAGCTCCTCCAATCTAAAAGCCCCAAAAATGCCAAAAGAAAAGCTGCCCTAAAAAGAAGAACCTTCATCCAGTGGGAACAATTATGCCTCAAAGAGGTCAGAATTGCTCCCAGTAAATGGGGGGTAACAGGGTGATGAGTAACCGGAGTCATGCCCTGTTCCCTTGACCAGCCCTCTAAAGTCTTATGAATGTGGAATCCCCTACATGGGTCAGGTTGGCGTCTCAATTTACAGTGGAAGTAAATTGCCTCCAATTGGCACGCAGTTGTCTTCACTACCAAACCATGCCCATGAAGTGAGACCACATACTCCTATACTTGCTCCTCCGAAACAGGGGACCCAATGGGCATCAACAGCCTTCCAGAAGAATTTTAAAAAATGCCCAAACCATGTAGAATAGCTAACCCTGGTTGCAGGAGCTAATGGTCTATTTATGGCCCTTTCCACTTCTCCTCCTCAAGGTTCCACAGCTCGACTGGCATCCGAATCAGGGTCTCGTTGGCCTCTAGTGCCAACTCCAGAAAATGGTCTGTCTGGAAAAGAGAAAGGGCATCAGCAATATTATTATCCATTCCCAGAACGTGTCTTGCCACAAAAACAATATTGGTAGACAACAATCCAAAACAAAAGCCCTCATAAACCTCATTACCCTGAGAGACCGTGATGTCTGGGAGTTTATAACATGCAGAAATGACATGTTATCGCACCAAAAACAAATTTGTTTGTTTTCAAACTCCCGGGTTCATAGGCTTACTGCCATGACTATGGGAAATACATTTCCCAAGTATGTGAGATCTCTAAGAATCTCAGTCCCATGCCAATCAGATGGCCAATGCTCAGCACACCAGTGGCCCTTAAAAAGACCCCCAAACCTATCCCTCTGGTGGCATCAGAATGAACCTGTAATTCACTACTAAGACGTTCATCCTCCCTCCAAAAAGATACCCTGTTATACCCATCCAGAAAAATTTCCCACACCTCCAAATCTGCCTTCATCTCCCTAGTCACTCAAATGAAATTATGAGGGAACTGAATTCCACTTCTGGCTGCATACAAACTCTGTAAAAATGGTCTGCCTGGGGCTACAACCGTGCATGCAAAATTCAAAGAACCCAATACAGACTGCAACTCACACAAGGTCACTTTCTTAGTCCCCAAAACCATCTGTACACTCTGTTGCAAAGGGAACAATTTTTCAATGGCAAACTGGATACCCCCCCACCTCTGGATCCAACTCAATTTCCAAATAAGTGGCCCTCTGTTTTTTCAGGGACCAACGGAACACCAAGCTCCACAGCCATCTCCTGAAATTGACCAAGGAGAAAAGCACACTCTCCTGACCCAGCATACCCTGAGAACAGGAAATCATCCAGATAGTGAGAAATGTGACCACTACCTGTCCTGAAAGCCCACTCCAGCATCCTGCTAAATGTTTTGAATGATACGCAGGATATTGAAGATCCCATGGGCATTGCTTTGTCAAAATAGAATTGGCCCTCAAAATGAAAACCCAGCAAATCAAAAGCATCTGAATGAACGGGCAAAATTGGTGGCCCCCCTGTTGTAGTGCTGCAGTGGACCCCAAGTTCCCCTCCTTGCTCATTAGAGACCCAGTTCCTGACCCAAATGAAAAGGCTGTGAAACAGTAAGCTGAAAAGGTTAAAAAACCAAAAGAGGACCATAACTGGAATAACTGAATTTCAGCCGATACAATTTACATGGAGGTTGTGTTGCAGGCCCAGCCCTAGAGAGCATCAGTGATGCTAAAGTATTTTGATATAATTCATAGGGTGTACAACACTTTCCAGGGTCCTGCGGTACAACAAAACTTTTTGTATGTGTGCAGCGATCAACCTGGATTGTTCTGGGCTGAAAGTGGTCATGTATTGACCAAGGGATCCTGTAACAAGGCTGAGGCAGACAGATCTGGTCCTATGAGGCAGGATGGTTCAAACTTATTGTGTTTTGAATACTCCGAGAAGGTGAAATGTTTTTATCACCTATGCAATTTCGGCATAAGGATTAAGTTCTCGATGTGCTTGGAAAAGCACCCAGTACTTTTCTGCCCTAGGAAAAAGCAAGACAGAGGAAAGAGTAGGGGGCTGGGTCATTTGACCCATCAAATGGTGCCCCAGCTTCTTCCTCTGGAAGATTTCAGATCAAGAACACCCACCCCAAATTAGGGTGGAAGTTTTGCACAGGGTGCTAATGGGGTAACCTATGGTAGTGGAGGCAGTTTATTTAGTTAAAGGTTTTTCTGAAGGGTTCTGTATTCCTTATGTTGGGGTTAGGAAGCAGACTTGGGAAGAGAATCTTCAGTCTCTGGGGGGTTTGGAGGATATAGTATGGGAAAAGTTTAGGAAGAAGATTCAAGGGAGTAGAGTGGCTGGCCCTTTCCTGGTCCCACCTTTTCACAATCTGAGGGTGTCTCCTTTGGGAGAAAACTCCGGGGATATATAGTTTCATTCACCATTTATCGTGTCCAAAGGGTGGATCGGTGAATGATGCAATAGATCCTGCCTTGTGCTCTGTGAAGTACTCATCATTTGATTCAGCANTGCTAAATGTTTTGAATGATACGCAGGATATTGAAGATCCCATGGGCATTGCTTTGTCAAAATAGAATTGGCCCTCAAAATGAAAACCCAGCAAATCAAAAGCATCTGAATGAACGGGCAAAATTGGTGGCCCCCCTGTTGTAGTGCTGCAGTGGACCCCAAGTTCCCCTCCTTGCTCATTAGAGACCCAGTTCCTGACCCAAATGAAAAGGCTGTGAAACAGTAAGCTGAAAAGGTTAAAAAACCAAAAGAGGACCATAACTGGAATAACTGAATTTCAGCCGATACAATTTACATGGAGGTTGTGTTGCAGGCCCAGCCCTAGAGAGCATCAGTGATGCTAAAGTATTTTGATATAATTCATAGGGTGTACAACACTTTCCAGGGTCCTGCGGTACAACAAAACTTTTTGTATGTGTGCAGCGATCAACCTGGATTGTTCTGGGCTGAAAGTGGTCATGTATTGACCAAGGGATCCTGTAACAAGGCTGAGGCAGACAGATCTGGTCCTATGAGGCAGGATGGTTCAAACTTATTGTGTTTTGAATACTCCGAGAAGGTGAAATGTTTTTATCACCTATGCAATTTCGGCATAAGGATTAAGTTCTCGATGTGCTTGGAAAAGCACCCAGTACTTTTCTGCCCTAGGAAAAAGCAAGACAGAGGAAAGAGTAGGGGGCTGGGTCATTTGACCCATCAAATGGTGCCCCAGCTTCTTCCTCTGGAAGATTTCAGATCAAGAACACCCACCCCAAATTAGGGTGGAAGTTTTGCACAGGGTGCTAATGGGGTAACCTATGGTAGTGGAGGCAGTTTATTTAGTTAAAGGTTTTTCTGAAGGGTTCTGTATTCCTTATGTTGGGGTTAGGAAGCAGACTTGGGAAGAGAATCTTCAGTCTCTGGGGGGTTTGGAGGATATAGTATGGGAAAAGTTTAGGAAGAAGATTCAAGGGAGTAGAGTGGCTGGCCCTTTCCTGGTCCCACCTTTTCACAATCTGAGGGTGTCTCCTTTGGGAGAAAACTCCGGGGATATATAGTTTCATTCACCATTTATCGTGTCCAAAGGGTGGATCGGTGAATGATGCAATAGATCCTGCCTTGTGCTCTGTGAAGTACTCATCATTTGATTCAGCAATTCACATGGTGAGGGGCTGTGGTCCCTATTGACCCACTCCCCTGAACCACCCCAGGCCCCACCCCCAATGTCTGGCCTCCTGCTGTCACTATCCCCTGCACGAACGCAGACCCTATCTCCTCTTGCACTACTGGGGTTAATGCCGGGGGCTTACTAACAGGCACAATTGCACATTGCCAATCCTGATGTTGGTCCTGGACGTCAGGCTGATCCGTGCAATTTGGTGCATGCTAATCTCCACGGTCATGCTCCAAGGCCTCTATTCTCTCACCCAGCACCCTAATAGTGTTCACTAGCTTTCCTGCCTCCTCAGCCTCAAAACCCCCTAGGCCAGCATTTTCATCCATCCTAGGTCCCTGATGAGGAAGAGGCTTCAGAGAGTGATCATTCACCCTCACCCTGTCAGCTAGCCTGTGCCGCCTTCCCCAGGTAACTGCCCCATCAGGAGCCCTTGTTGGAGGGACAGACTCGTGACCCTTTGCTCATCCAGGGCAGCAAAACACACCTGAAGCGCCCTCACTGCAGCCCTTAATTGCCCTTTCTTCTGGCCCTCCTGATGGGGTTTTCCCTGTGCCCCTGTCATTCCTGGGGGTCCCCTGGAACAGGCCTTGGCTCTGCCCGCCTTTCTTTTGGAGGGGGGAGAGGTCTTGCCCTCTCGGAATCCCTCAATCTGACTCCCCACCTCTGAGTCGCCTCCCTCTGGGACCCACTCCTTTTCTTAGGCTCCCTTGGATGAGGCATCCTCACTTGCTAGCAAATACTTACCTTCTACTGAGCAAAAGAAGGCTACCACATTTTTAACTGCCGCACACGTCCAGACCAGTGCGGCTGTAACTGCTGTTGAGAAGCCTCACTCTTGTGAGACCTTCCCTTCAAAAGTGCAGGAGAGCTGAACAGCTGAAGCAACTTGGCTCTCTCCGCTCTGTGTGCTCAGTCCCCCACCTGCATGAAACCAGCAGGGAGAAAATGCCGCTGGTCTATAGCTTCCTCCCCCGCCCGCATGAAAGCAGCAGGGGAGAGAGCCTCCCCTGCTGCCTTCTCGCCCAACCCCCTCCCATCTTGAGCGAGCCGGGGTGGGGGGTGGGGGGCAGAACATCCTCTGGGAAACAGAAGTATTTCATAGCTCACTCTTACAGTGCTTGATCTTTGGCCGCTTACACACAAGACAGGAGGGAGGGGGACTGCTGCAAGCCAAAATCATGGCAGGGAGATCATGTGAAGTCCCACTCAGGTGCAGAGGGTGTTTGATGTGATTAGCCTGTATCTCCCATGATTTCAAAAATGGGAGATGGGACTGAAAATTTGGCCCTGTCTTCCGTCACTGAAATCACATCAGAATTGGGGTAATTACGTCAAAAAACCCCCATACATGAGCGGGACATCATGTGATCCTCTTGTTGTGATTTTGGCACGTGGCAGTCCCTCCCCTTCCTTCCCCCCATCTTCTGTGCAAGGGGCCTTGTCTTTGGAGTGTCTGTGCTGTGTATCTAAATGAAGTGCCGTGTATTACTGTTGTGACACAAACTGGCTCTCAGGAGATACTTTGTTTAGAATGTTTCTCCACGATCTGAAAAGAAAATGTTTCCCATAAATATGGCCTTGGGAGTTGTTACTTATGAAATAGTCTCATAAAATTTCATAATCCACAGAGATGCCATTTTCCTGTAAGGATGCTGGCTTTTAGTGCTGCACATTGAAAAACCTGAAAGTGCTGGCTTGAATTTTCATAACAAAATATACATTTTATTCAACAAAGAAAAAACTTTCAAGGAGTGACAAATCACAACTGCTGAACAATCTCACATGGCATCATCCTTCCCTCTTGGAAAAACCTGTGCCTGGCAATCACAGAACAATATAAAACAATAGTTTTGTAAAGTATTGACTGCCCAGTGCTAAATAATATGAACCCAGTGTACCCCTGGACACTGTGATCTAATCAACTATTTTAATTTTAAGGTTATAGTTTCATCACCATAGCTACAGAATTTTCATTATTTCCATGGGTACCTGTTATCAGTGCAACTTATGAGAGATCACTCCCATCCTATAGCTGTCTTGTGAGATGGGAACAGTGAAATGATGGGTGACGACAACACAATATAAAATGTACTGTTTCATAATCATCGAAAACTCTTATGCTGAACAACTTTTTTGGAGTTCACGGTAATAGTTAAACCTGTCAGAAGTCAAAAGCAGTAGTCTTCATGTTATTGATTTGAATTGTATGTATGACACTAATCATCGTGATAAAAAAAAAGCAGACACCTTAACTATGTAATAGCTCCTGATTATTTTCATGTAGTGGAGATCATGTTATTTGGTGGCCCTTCCGTAACTTTTCCTTCCTTCCCAACACTACTTCTGTAAAATTTACTAAAAAGTATTGACAAAATTATAACTAACTATAGTATAACATTGAGCAGTACAGCAAACTAAGACCTAGACTTAGAAAATGGCTTCTCACACATCGTCCTCTGTGACCAAACCACCTAAATTCAGATGAGCAGTCTTTGAGTCAGGCAGACCAACCCCCTGCAAGTGAACAGTTCCTTACAGGATATGTTCTAGTATTTTGTCTATTCCATTTTTAAATTCTAATGGCTGGGAACATCAACTACAATTTTTGTGTCTGGGGTAACCACTAATCTTAAAGCTTCTTTTCTGTAAGATGCAAAGGAGGGATCTAGGATTTTTGAAAGTATTCATCACTGATAAATCATTCTGCTACCTAATAAACTAATGTTCTGCAAATGTATGAGCCACAATTTTGAAGGATTATCAGTCTTCCAGTGACTCTGCGACATGCAACACAATATTCTGCTGAGTGAAGAACATATTGTCAGTGGGATAAATTAAGCAGTATAGCTTTGATACGGACTGGTGCTCAGTGAACTAAGCATAGCAAACTTTTCTTTGAAAAGCTCAGATTAGACTTGATCCCCACAGGTGAAAAGTTAGTGCTTTATCTAATGCATGTCCCAGCCTGTATCAGCTTTGTCAGCAGTGCATGTTCTTACAACTGATTGATTCACACTTTCTGCCATGATCCTGGATAAGTCCTTGAAACATTATATTAACCATTTAAAGAGTTCAGCACCCATGGGTAATTGTGAAGGCAGAGTAGTTCCCTGAGCTGTCCTAAGTAAAGCCCTTGATCAGTCAGGAAGTACTGCTACTACTAATAGTCTGAATTCCTGTAACACCAGTCATTCCGCTTTTGAGGTTTGATGCAGGCTGCTCTATTGACTGGCTCATGTTGTTTGGGTGG
Source organism: Sphenodon punctatus (assembly GCA_003113815.1). Lineage (NCBI taxonomy): Eukaryota > Metazoa > Chordata > Lepidosauria > Sphenodontia > Sphenodontidae > Sphenodon > Sphenodon punctatus. The sequence goes on along the minus strand of QEPC01001706.1, from coordinate 1,049,030 downwards.
GTCTCAAAGCGCATCCCAAATCTATGTTTCTCTTTTGACTTTACAGGGATATAGGAACACATTGTGAAGAGTTTTCTAATGTGCAGCTGGGGTGAATAGCCTAGCAGGCCTATCTGCTTAGTATGAAATCAGACGGAACTAGCTAGTTGCAGGTTGGTAGCGGGAAGAACTGCTGTCTTCTTTGAATCCTCAGAAGTTTTTAGTTGAAATCTTTGAAAGTGGTTCTATCCTAAGAAAAGAAAGGGCATGTTTGTTGTTCTTGTTGAATCATCTTGCATGAGGGAAGATTCAAAGTACAATCATCCGACTGTTGAGAGCAAGTGCTAGACTTCTGCAGGCCAGCACAAGTCCCATCGAAGTGAATAATATTCACTGGTGCTGATGCAATTAGTACCAATACTAACTTGTCAGAGGATCTTGTTGCCCACAGTGTTATTTGCATGTAGGCTCCTTACAGTTTCAGGAATACAAAGCCTGCTACAGAAAATGCATATACGAGTCAGCCGCTTCCCATTAAAATGCATCTCCCTCATGGATGGCAGAGGTAGGTCTTCAAGCTCATCAGTAATTTTAAAGAAGGAAAAAAGAAAAGAATGTTTTGAATTGAAATTTCAGGGAAGAAGTTTTGGTTTTCACAGACTACAGTCATGTGGAGAAGTTACTATTTTTAGGGGTGTGCATTTCATTTTTGATTTTATAATAATAACAAAATTAGCATTTTTGTTATTATTTTTGTAATAACGATAAAGAAAAAATAATTATGAAATAACAACAAAAGTTTGTATTTCTTGTTGTTTCATTATTTCCTGATCCTCAGACAGCCATTTTGGAGGGGAAAACTAGTTTGCAGTCCGGGGAGGGGAAGGGAGAGGGAAGCAGTCAGCAGGGGAGCAGTCAGCAGTCAGAGGGGAGTGTAGACATGATTGATGTCTACACTGGCCAACAAGCATCGCAAGCATGTCCCAGACACTTGCATGGCACCCTGTGATTGCCCCAAGGCTTCCAGCCTCCCAAGACCAATCACGGGCGTTGTGGGTGGGGCATTGAAAAGATTTATGTTTTCACAGCCAGGCTTTTTCCTCTTGTTCTGGGTTAGGTAGCCTGGGTTAGACTTGTCAGGTAGCGTCGTCTTGCCTGACCTGCTCCTCCACCATTGCCTGCCCACTGCTGCTGCTCCTGCCAGTGCATCTCTGTCTCTCTCATACAAGTCCTGCCCCCCTGGGGTGCTGTCTGCAAGTTGAGATACCCTGTCTTCTCTTGGGGTACCAATGACCATGCCTGCTTGCCTGCCTACCTGGGTTTGTGATGCCAGTTGGCCAGCAGAAATGTCAATCCTGTATCCTCATCCTGTGCTGCTACCACCCAACCCCCATGCTTGTTACTGGGAAGTTGGATGTGTTTGCTTAGGAAGGAGCCACTATGGGATTCTCTTATGTCCTCTGTGACAGTGATGCAGCATGTGTTTGGGATGCCAGTTGGCCAGCGTGTATGTGTCCATCATGTTTCTAGATTGTTAGCCTACTTCCTCCTCCCCACTGCCTTGCTCACTGAAGTCCTATTTATGTCCTTGAATTTTAATTTTTGTCCCAAAGTTTTCAGTACTGTCAGCACAATTGGGACTTCTTATCCAATCTTTCTGAAATTAGGCAGGGATGATTCTTTCAGTGAGGGGGATAATCTCTCCGAAGGTCATACAAATTAGATGGCAAACAAAGATGCTACAGATGGAAATGTGTGTACAAACCATGAAATGATTAAATTGCTTATAAAATCAGGGCCCTTTATCCAGTCTTACTAAAAGTTATCATGGATTATCTCTTTCAGAAGGGGTACAAGGAGTACAGATATCACCCAAATTGCATGGCAAAGACGTTATAGCTGCAAGTGTGTGCATAAACCACAAAAACTCAGTTGCTTACAGAACTGGACCCCTTATCCAATCTTTATGAAATTTGTCAGGTATGATCCCTTGGGTAAGGCGTACAATCCATCCACATTTCAAGCATTTCAAATTTTTTTTAAAAAAAGATGTTAAAGTCAGAAATTAATTTGCCATAGAAATCAAGGAGAAAAATAGCAAATGTTAATAATGATAACGGAATTATATATAACAAAATAATGAGAAATTAAGTGCCATTATAACAAACTAAATAACAAAAAATGAAACACAAAATTGATCCCTGGTGCATGCACCCCTACTATTTTTATGTAAATGCATTTATTGAACGTGACCAGTACGGTCAACATGTTAACCTTTAGATAGGATTTCAGCATTCTGTATACTTATCAGAACAGAGAGCTCCCAGCTGCAGCGACGAGCAGGATCTAGTTTGTGCAAAGTTCAGTTGATAAGAAGTTAAGAAAATAAAATATATGTTTGTTTTTTACCGCTCAAAATTTTAACATAAAAGTTGTTGTTATATGGAAAACAGCATAGTATTTATCTTAATTAGAGCAGGCCAGGATTAACTCAATTGTTCTCCTAAGTGGTGCCGTGGGGCATTTTAATTACCACGTATGATCTCAAAGATAATACTTTCAGCAGCAATATTTTCAGCAGCACGGTGGTACCTAACATTATATCGGTGCACTGTATTAGTTTCAACTCTGGGGATCACAGTTGCCACAGCTAACATGTTTGTTTCCTGGAGGCCCCGTTGGTTAGATTGTCCTGTGGCTTTATAATTGTTGAATTTATTTGTTGGCTGTGTTTTGGGGTGGGGTGTCTTTAAAGTATTTTTTTTTAATTGAAAGATCCAAAAATTCAGTGTATCTAATTATCAATGCTTAAATTATGGCCCTTTTTACACGGGTGGCACCGATGGTGTTCATGCGTGGGCGAGTCTCATGTAAATCCCGTGATGGGTGCATGTGTACACACTCCCATGCACACACATGCACACCCACCTCCACAGAACAACCGGTGAAAATGGCAGTTCCTCCGTGTGCGTAGATGGCTGGAGGTGGGTATAGATAGGTGTGTGCCTGTCTACACCCTCCTCTCACTCACTGTACACAGACTGTGGTGCACACCGACCTGACCTCGTGCCATGGCTCGTCTAAAAAGGGCCTTAGAGAATATAGTCAATCAAGTGTACATATACATTACCTGCTTATGGGGGTGGGTCAGCAGGAGCACATTACACCAATGCTTCAGAGTGTGTGTTAGCTTCCATTAACATTCTGGGCACTATTGAAGGTGCTGAATTTGATGTATAAAGTTGAAAATGAGTTGGGCCCTACATATCTAAAAGACGGCCTCTTCCCCCTATATTCCATTATGCTCCCTAAGCTCAACCAGTGGCATCCTCTTGCAAGTTCCATTATTGCACTAAGTCTGCATGGCAAGAATACGCAGAGGGGCATTCTCAGTGGCCATGCCATAGTTTTGGAATGCTCTCCTCTTCAAAATTTGCCAAAGTCCAATCATTCTCTGCAGGCAATACAAGAACTGTTTCTTTTGTCAGGTCTTTAGTAGTCAAGGATTTGTTTTATAGGTTCTTTTCTCTTATAAAGCTTTATTATATATATGTATATATTGTATTGTAAACAACCCTCAGCTTTTCAGGAAGGGCAGGTTAAAAATTAGACATTTGCAGGGCATTAATTTATTAGGTACCAGAATGATTTATCAGTGCTGGATACTTTCAAACAAGTATTTTGTCCCAGATCCGTCCTTTGCATTTTACAGAAAATAAATTTTAAGATTAGTGGTTACCCCAGATGCAAAAATCGTAGTTGATGTTCCCAACCATTAGAATTTAAAAATAAAATGGACAAAATACTAGAACATGTCCTGTAGGGAACTGTGGGTGAAAACAGACATGACACTAACCATCCTTTAACCACCCTTGGTGTTGATTATATATGCATGTTGCAGGGCTGCATAGGGCACCAATACAGCCCTGCAACATGCATAAATAACCACCAAGGGTGGTTAAAGGGTGGTTAGCATCATGTCTGCTTTCGCCCTGTGTTCACTTGCAGGGGGCTGGCCTGCTTCACTCAAATACTGCTCATCTGAATTTAGGTGGTTTGGCTACAGAAGATGATGTGTGAGAAGCAATTTTGTAAGCCTAGGTCATAGGTTGGTTTCTCCATTCTTCTCTGTGCAACAGCTTCTTGTCAAAGGCTTTCTTCATAATTTTGTCTTCCTTCCTCTATACAGGTGAAAAAAACCCCACAAGATAGTAGCCCACAAGTCACTTTTCATCAGTTATGTGGCTGCCAGATGTTTGCCCATGTCTGTCTTGGGGCGGGCAGCTGACTGCTATGGGACACGTTGTCTGGAGAAATTCAGCGACGCAACCTGGGCTAAGGCTTGCCCAGCCAGGCTAATGTACACCCACCTGTTTATTAGGCCAAACCCAGCCCCCTGCCGTGAGGCGAGGTCCAAGGATTGGCCCACCAAACAGCTGATGGGTAGGGCCAGAGGAGCGCACTCACCTGGCCCGGGGCTGCATGCTGAACAGCTGATTCAGGGTTGAGAAAAACGCTCATCCGGCCTGGGTGCATGCGCCATACAGCTGATTGGAGGAGTGCACTCATCCAGCCCTAGTGCACGCACCAAAGATCTTGGGGTGGACAAGCGTGTTCACCTGGCCTGGGTCCACATGACAAACATCTGATCCAGAGGGCTGGACAAGAGCGCTCAACACATCCAGCTATGCATGCCAAACAGCTATCAGGGGCCCCAGAAGAGCTCTCCTCCAGGCCCGCACAATCAGCTGTTGGGTGTGTGCACCTGGGTCGGGTGAGTGCTCTCCTCTGGAACCCCCCGATCAGCTGTTTGTTGGCAGCTCCTCCCAGGTGCCTGATCCTGCTGGGGAACAGGGGTCTGGGAATCCTGTTCCATGTGGACAGCTCTTCGGCTGACCCGTGGCAAGGGAGAAACTTGTGACAGTAGCCCTCCTGCCCAGATTCCCAGGGGCAGGGAGGCTGCTCGTTTGAGCTGTCCTCCCTGCCAGCTCGAGGAGTGGAGACTTCAGTGGCTTGCCCCCATCTCATTTGTTTTCACCCCACGTTAACCGTGTTTAAGAATTAGAATTAAAAGTTGTGACAAATATTGCAAATATTTACTGATGCAAATGTGGTATTTTCCTTCAGAATATTAGTAAAGGAAAGTTCTAATTTGATTCTTCTGATCTTCAGTTTTCTATGCTACAGCAACATTTCACACTCTTTCTAATTAGAAGCCAGCCATTACCTAATAGCTACTAATTTTTCTTTTGCCACAGTCTTGCTGGAAGCTGTTTTTTTTATGTTATAGTGCAGTGGAATCTGCTTAGTTGTATTTAGTGAGACATTTAAAATGGTTAGATTTATCAAATCTTGTACCTAGGCGGACATTAATGACACAGACCCATCTTTGGTATTGATGTGCTATCCAAGGTCAAAAAAAGAACAAACTATATTTAAAATGTTACCAAAAATCTTTATTAAAGCTAGAAACAATACTCAAGCCAATACAAATCAGTATGGTAACTTTCATTCTTAGCATTCAATTATAGGGGGCTAAACTTGACAATGAGAGGAACTGTGATCTTGCAGAATTCTTGCGACTGGAGAGAGAGAGAGGCATGGAGAAAACCTCCCTGCTTATCAGCTGAAAATCCCACCGTTCTGTAAGCCCTCTTAAGCTGTTCTGTTAAGTAGCAGTTAACACATTTGCTTTGCATTCTGCATGCCACAGTTTAATAGTTCAAGCCTTCAGTCCTAAATGAAAGCTGTACTAGGATGGTGGTAGGAGGAGCTAGGAGGATGATCGAAACCTGCTAAGCGATTTACCTAGTACACTGCCACTAAATAATATTTTAACACTTAACAGCAACTTCACAGTACAGTTTCAGGACTGGAGTAGAGAAGATTAAGTTATTCTTTGGAAAACGTGGGATATTTAATTAATTTGGAGTGGTAGGAAACGAGCAGTTTAACTTAAAAGGGAATTCTAGTTAACCAACTTCAACATATGTGGACTTCACAGCATGTGGTAGATGTGAATATCTCAAGAGATCATTAGAATGATACAGATCTATTTCTTCTTCTAATTTGGTTCAAGGTCTGATCCAAAACTGGAGGGGACCCATTTTACAAATGCAGTTTGGTAATCTGTCATCTGGATAGAAGTTACAACTGCAATGTCATGATGATGGCTGGCTCATGAATTTGTGCTCTTGTTGTTGAACTCAGAGGTGGTTTTTAAATGGGCATGGCTAGGGGGTCGAGTCTGTGTGCACTGTGTGAAGCACCAAAGCATGGCCGGGGGGGGATATAGGATGGATGTGCATTGGGTGTGTGTTTCTACCCACGCTTTGCCCACTCCTGCCCCCACATGGAGCATCACAGATTTTCCCCCAGTGCTGGGTGCATGGGCATGAGTGGCCGGTGTGGGTCAGTGGAGGGCACACCCACCCACCCATGTCGCCTTCAGATGGGTGCTCTGGTGGGTGGAGGATGGGTGGACCTGTGTTGGTGCATCCTGTTTAAAAATGGCTAGAGTCTTTGCCTGGTTTACTCTCAAATCCAAACATTGCATTCTAATCTAATTCCTAATTCTAATGTACTCCAGCTCCAAACTTTACCATTTGAGCCCAAATTAAGTACCACGTTTTGTTCATACATTAACCAATGGAGGCAACTAAAGAATGAGTCCATTGTAATTTCTTAGTCTCTTCTGGAGATTATCCATGTTAAGCAGACCAGCATCAGTATATCAGTTTTCCATTGTGTAAAATTTTGTATATATGTATTTTGGCATAATCATCTCTAGAAAATTAATCATATATAGGTTGATAATAAATAGGCTGGGGGGGGGTTGATTTGACTAATTTTATGTCCCCCATTGTGGTTATATTTGTTTTAAATACGTTACTTTTATATTTATACTGTTTTAATTTTTTTATTCTAAGTCGCCCTGAGCTGAATTGAGCAGGAGGGGCAGGGTAGAACTTGTTAAAATAAAAATAAATAAAGATACCATTTAATGAAGTACAATAATAATACTAACCGCACATAGCAATGCATGTGAACAAAGCAAATTCAAACGATTTGTGTGATAGATTCAGTTCCTTTCCTGCTTCGGAAGGTTTGAGTGGTTTTAGCTGTTCAATAGAGATGGGTGAACAGATCACGGTTCAGCTTCGGTTTGGTTCGGCCGTTCGGTTCAGTCGCCGAGTTCAGGTTCGGCCATTCGGTTCGGTTGTGTTTGGTTCAGTTTGGGCGTTTGGAAAAAGTATGGGAGCCCTGTGCGAGGAATGATGGCCCCAGACCCATAACTTTGGGTCCTGGGACTAGAATGGCAGGTTCTAGATATTGAGCACAGCCCTCCCTGCCGGTAACGTAGGCCCCAGAACCCTGGCGGCGGGTCCTGGGGCTCGAGTGGCTGTTTCTTGATGCGGTGGAATGACATCGCCTCTGTGCGAGGAATGATGGCCCCAGACCCATGACGGTGGGTCCTGGGGCTAGAGTGGCAACTTCTAGATATTGGCCACAGCCCTCCCTGCCTGTAACTTGGTCCCAGATCCCTGACAGCGGGTCCTGGGACTGGAGTGGCTGTTTCTTGATGCAGTTGAACGATGGCTCTATGAGAGTGGAATGACGGGCCCCAAAACCCGTGGCACGGACAGCATGGGCGGCATTGGCAGCAGCAGCAGACATTGAATTGCCAGGGCACAGAACCCATGGCACAGACAGCAGAGGCAGCAGACATTGGATTTCCCAAAGGCAGCATTAGCAGCTGGTGCAGACATTGGATTACCTGGGCACAGGACCTATGGCACGGACAGCAGAGGCAGCATTGGCAGTAGCATCAGCAGACATTGGGTTGCCCGGGCAACCCGTGGAACAGCAGAGACAACAGCAGCAGGATTTGCCTGTACACAGCACCCATGGAGCCAGGATGGTTGGATTTGCCAGGGAATACCTCCCATACAGCAGTAGACGTCAGGAGCAGGATTGTGTGGGCACATTTGGATCGGCCAGGGCAGGGCACCCATGGACCAGCAGACAGCAGTGGCGGGATTATCAGACCAGTGGTGCACATTAGGGCTGTAGCGGAATGTCACAGCGGTAGCTATTTCCACCAGAAACAGTGTTTCTGCAATTAGTGGTATGGCATGGCAGAGGCTTTCATTCCGCTAATTTCATTCCGCTACTTCCACACGCGTCGCAAAATAGCGGAAACATGACATTTCCGCTACTTCCGCCATTCCGCCAGTGCCACAAAATAATGGAACAGCGTTTTCTGACAGTTTCCGACAATTCTGCAATTTTTCCGATAGTTTCCAAATTTGCAGAATGCCGGCGGAATTAGCGGAATGTCAGCAGAAAAGCTGCGGTGTGGCACGGGCAATTCCAAAATGGCGGAATGGAATCGCGACGTGGAAACAGCTGCTGCCACATCAGCCCTAGTGCACATCATCCAGGGTTGCCAGGGTAGGCAGACAGGCACTGTGTCATGAGAGGCAGGTATACTGAGGCAGGGTTCAAGCTTTGCCACCTGGGCGGGCGGGGAGGCAGTGTGGCAGGAGCAGAAGGCAGGCAGACTGAGGCAGACTTTGATCTAGACCACCTGGGCAGGCTGGCGGGCTGGAAGGTAGTGTGGCATGAGCAGAAGTCAGGCAGATTGCGGCAGGGTTCAAACTTTGCAACCTGGGCAGGCGGGCAGGCAGGCAGCATGGCATGAGAGACAGTAGGGCAGGCGGGCTTGGGCAGGCTTTGAGCTAGGAAACCTGGGTGGGCAGACAGGCACCTTGGCATGGAAGGCAGGAAGGTGGACTGAGATATGCTTTGAGCTTGGGGGCAAGCTGGGCAGGCAGACAGGCAGTGTGGCATGGGAGGCAGTAGGGCAGGCAGGCTGGGACATTGGCAGCAGGGCACTCAGATAGGCTAGCAAAGACTGTGCAGCGCGAGAGAGCGAAAGCCAGTCAGCGTCACATAGGCGGGCCGAGATCTTGTAGCCATAGGCCGGCTGGCAGGCTTACAGTTTGTTTCCCAATGTCACCCTGCGTCATGACGTCAGACAGATAAGGCGGCCAAGGCCGTCTAGTATGAGAGAGAGAGAGAGAGAGGCAGAGAGAGAGAGGCAGTGTGGGTGCCAGGCATTGGGAGGGAGGGACAGCACAGAAGCAGCACAGAAGCAGTAGCCCTAGCCCAGATTGAGGAGGAAGAGAAGCCCTGTATGGACTTCCCCTGGCATGGGATGGCATGTGCCACTACACCATTACTCCTTGTCCAGTGGCAGCTTCGGGAATCCCAGCAGTGGAAGGTTCACCTTCAGGAAGAGCAACTGCTCCACCAACTTGGCCCCCAGTCTCAGGC